>SJXQ01001431.1:67470-196291 GCA_006408695.1 Aepyceros melampus | reverse complement strand
GCCTTTAGAACAAAATGCTTACTCGGAGAGATTTTTAAGTCTTTTGAGACAGGGTGGCAGGGAGCAGGACTAATTATTATGCATCATGACACAATGCATTATGCATCATGCTTGCTTTTCTGCTCTTTAAACACTTGTTATGGATGATGAAACTAATTTAAATGGACAAACAGGGCGCGCTCCTGCACATTTTCCCTGTGATGTCATATTTTTCTTCCAGGGGGTTTTCATCTCCAACTCCCATAGAAACCCCTGAAACATGCACATTTTAATAAGATACTTTAATAATTAGCTTCGAGATAATTGTCAGTCGAGGGAAAATAACCTTTTATCAAAGGTGCCTTGAAAGTGGCGTGTTCACAGACGAAACAAGTGATCTCATTTGCATCTATGCGCGCTTCCCTTTCCTCCTGACATTTACATGGAATAAGATACTGCAAGTGGGGAAGAGAGTAAAGGAGGAAAAGTGTGGGTGTGGAAGGGGAAGCCAGAGCTGTCAAATTGTTAAGACAAATGGGGCTTAGAGAATCCTAATTAAACCTGAAATTGCTTAGAGATAGGAAGTATGTATTCCTAATTGTTGGCACCATGAAAAAAAATCTAATTTACTGCATATCTTTAAATAAAGATAACCCATTATTTGGCTTATGAGATTTCAATCCTTACCTCTTGCAGAAGTGAGTGTAGTGACTTTCAGTGCTGTGAAATTCACCTTCAATGTTCAGCGTGAGTATAATAGAGGACCTCAGAAAGCAGTGGTGCTGGAAAATATTTATAGATTTTGGGGTTTGTATTTCCTTCTCCTGGATGTATTCTCATTATATCTTGGGAAAGTTTTGGTATATTTGAGCCCTTGGAAGTATAGCATCAGAAAAGTAAAATGAATACAAGTGTATATTCTCAAGACTCAAGGTATCTATTCTTCAGAAAGAAGTTTGTTCTGCAGGCAACCCTGTCTTGCTGCTTTCAGAGAAACGCGGTGCTATCTGCTGGCTTAGCACTTTGGTATCCAGGATGGTGCTGAGGGTCTCTGATGTAGATGATTCTGTCACCTCTGCCTGGTTCTCCTGTCATGATGATCAGCAACCCCTCTTTACAAAAAAAATTTTTTTTTAATTTCAGAGGCAGTATAAACTTCCAAAAGCTTGATATCCTGAATTCATCATCACACAATTTGGGTGCAGAGTTAAGGACAAACCATAGTCTTTTTTTTTTTTTCACTTCAAGCCACACTACCACTCTCTCTGTAGGCCTTTGGCTTCCATTTATTTAAAAATACACATTTATAACTAATGAGAACCTACTGTATAACACAGGGAACTCTACTCAATGCTTGACCTAAATGGGGAGGAAATCTAAAAAAGAGAGGATATCAGTTCAGTTCAGTCTCTCAGTCGTGTCTGACTCTTCACGACCCCGTGGACTGTAGCACACCAGGCTTCCCTGTTCATCACCATCTCCCAGAGCTTGCTCAGACTCATGTTCATCGAGTCAGTGATGCCATCCAACCATCTCATCTTCTCAAGTAAAGAACCCACCTGCCAATATCGGAAATGCAAAAGATGTGATTTTGATCCCTGCATTGGGAAGATCCCCTGGAGAAGAACATGGCAACTCTAGTATTCTTGCCTGGAGAATTCCATGGACAGAGGAGCCTGGTGGGCTACAGTCCATAGAGTCACAAAGAGTTGGACACAACTGAAACAACTTAGCTTGCCTGCAGGCAAAAGTGTTCAATGCATTTGTAAACCCTGCAACTCTGTTTCTATAAATCACCGAACACTGTGGAAGTGGGGAAAATACTTCTGTGGCATTAAGTTTGCTGTGCAGCTCTTAGGTCAGTTTTAATGTAGTCACTCAACAAGTAGTCCTTGAGCTCCTGTAGTGAATCAGGCTCTGTTCCAGGTACAGGGAGTAGATGGGGAAAAAAGGCCTGGCCTGTGTCTGTGTGGACATAATCCTACTGAAGGAGTCAGACAATGGACAAATAAATAAATTTGAGTCAGAGTTTACAACAAAAGTTGGCCTCTGTTCCAGGCACTATGAAATTTGCTGAGTACCTGTAAAAAAACGAGGAGAGAAAAAATACCAGCCAAGAATCGATGAAAACCTTTTCATCAGTTCAATGTGATACTGATGGCTGCTTTGAGATGTCAGAGCATCTTTTTCAGAATTTGGAGTGCCTATGAATCACTGCAGATGGTGATTGCAGCCATGAAATTAAAAGACGCTTACTCCTTGGAAGAAAAGTTATGACCAACCTAGATAGCGTATTCAAAAGCAGAGACATTACTTTGCCAACAAAGGTCCGTCTAGCTAAGGCTATGGTTTTTCCTGTGGTCATGTATGGATGTGAGAGTTGGACTGTGAAGAAGGCTGAGTGCCGAAGAATTGCTGCTTTTGAACTGTGGTGTTGGAGAAGACTCTTGAGAGTCTCTTGGACTGCAAGGAGATCCAACCAGTCCATTCTGAAGGAGATCAGCCCTGGGATTTCTTTGGAGGGAATGATGCTGAAGCTGAAACTCCAGTACTTTGGCCACCTCATGCGAAGAGTTGACTCATTGGAAAAGACTCTGATGCTAGGAGGGATTGGGGGCAGGAGGAGAAGGGGACGACAGAGGATGAGATGTCTGGATGGCATCACGGACTTGATGGATGTGAGTGTGAGTGAACTCTGGGAGTTGGTGATGGACAGGGAGACCTGGCGTGCTGCGATTCATGGGGTCGCAAAGTGTCGGACACGACTGAGCGACTGAACTGAACTGAAAGATTTGAGAATCAGGCCTGCCCTGCCACCCTGTCTTCATGTGCCAGTTATTTAGATTGATGCCCATATGTTCAGTCTCTTGGGCTTCTGTTCTCTTGACCAACCATAGTCTTTAAGTCAAAGAGATTTGGCTTCAGATTTGATTATTTCATTCTCTAGTGTTCTATGGAATGAAATAGTATTTCATTTCTGCTGGTTTGACCATCATCTTTATTACACCTTTTAGTGTATACTTGGCTACATTTTCATACAGATTTGCTCTTTATTACTTCACTTTCTGTTATCCTCTTTTCTCTTTTTTTGTACTTCAAAGTCAGATTTCTCTAAAAATATGTCAACACTAATTGGCCCCATGTTCTTACCTTGTATTCACTCAACACCCAATCTGCCTATGCCAGTCAGCCCTTTCAAATCACCAGTGGCTTCTTGCTACATGTAGTGGGCCGTTCTCCAGCCTCACAGTCATGTTCAACACCAGTGGCCTCTCTTTCCTCATTGCAACAGTCTCTTCCTTTGGCTTCCAGCTTCTCTTACTCTTCTGCTTTCCCATGTTTTTTCTGGTCTCTATCTCATTCCACTTTGCCAGCTCATGTACAGCCCTTCAGTGTTAGAATTTCTTAATGCTCAGGCTGCTCATCTGTCTTTATTCTCTGCTCTTTTCGTGGATGGTAACATGCATGCCCATTGCTTACTGCATCTAGCTCTAACCGAGTTTCAGTTGACTAGATGTATCGACTTGGAACTCTCAAAGTTACTTCTCAAGCTAATTATTGTTCAGTCACTCAATTAGTGTCCAACTCTTTGCAACCCCATGGACTGAAGCACGCTAGGCCTCCCTGTCCTACACTATCTCCTTGAGTTTGTTCAAATTCATGTCCATTGAGTCAGTGATGCTGCAGTTAAATAAAAATAAATATATAAATAAAGCTTCACTCCCTATTTAGTCAATGACATTTTCCATAGACACCTTAAAACCATTTCTTGATCTATGGTTCTCCACCCTGTAAGCCATCTCTTCTATTCTCCAGTATAGGAAACTGGGGGCCAGAGAAGGGATGCTCTGTCTTCACTGGAGTGCTGATGCTTCAAGTGAAGAACACAGTGAGTCATATCCAAGACCAAGTGGACTTGTAGGGACCCAGAGGCCTCTCCTGTGTGAGACACTATGAGTGATCAGGAAACCTACTCTGTGTGGCTCAGCATGAAGAGCTAGGTGGGAGATATAGATTTCTCAAGATGAGAAAGTAAGGCAGACTTAGGGAGTGGCCCACAGCTGAGCTGGTTGCCCTCTGGTCCGCAGGCTTTCTCAGTCTCTTTCAGGTGCACTGACTTCATCCTCCCTGTCTACTCTTGACCTCCCTTCTTCTCTTCTCTTTCTTGGACCCTCCTCCCTTTTCTTCTTGACCCAGCAGCTCTGCTGCAATTTCAAGCCCCCTTCCCAGTCCCTATAGAAAAGATTCTGTCCTTGTTTAGGCTCATTTTGGGGTGAAATTGAAGTCTTGTTATGTTTTTTCTTCATGATTCATGTTGGTGAATTTGTGGGAACAACTAAGTGAATTAAAACTCAACAAGCATTATTAAGCTCTTGGTAGGTATCAGATACTTTAGTGCATGAAGCCAGGATTTATTTATGAATGGTAAAAGTTTTAAAAAGAAACGCTCACTTAAAGTGATGGCTCTCTAAACTGCAGAGCTGCAGATACTGATGTTGGGGTTCTGGCTGATATATAATGTTATGCAACTGACCTTGAGTCCACTTGTGCAAATTACAATAAAATCAGTCTACTAACATGGTGTTTATTATAGGGTCAAGCAAGAAGAATGGGCAGTTTATGCTCAGAAGAACTCAGCTCCCTGCTGGCTTTTAGGGAAGAGTTTTTAGTATAGGGATGAGCATTGTAGGGGGCCTGGTCAGCTCATGGACATTCTTCAGATGGATTGCTGGTGAGGTAATAGGGTGGTACTTAGGAATCTGGTTCTGGCTGATATATAATGTTATGCAACCGACCTTGAGTCCACTTGTGCAAATTACAATAAAATCAGTCTACTAACATGGTGTTTATTATAGGGTCAAGCAAGAAGAATGGGCAGTTTATGCTCAGAAGAACTCAGCTCCCTGCTGGCTTTTAGGGAAGAGTTTTTAGTATAGGGATGGGCATTGTAGGGGGCCTGGTCAGCTCATGGACATTCTTCAGATGGATTGCTGGTGAGGTAATAGGGTGGTACTTAGGAGTCAAGATGATCAATCTTGGGCTTCCCTGTGGTTCAGTTTACAGCATCTGCCTGAAGTACAGGAGACCATCCAGAATGCAAGAGACACAGGTTTGATCCCTGGGTCAGTAAAGTCCCCTGGAGAAGGAAATGGCAGCCCACTCCAGTATTCTCTAGAATCCCATGGACAGGGGGACCTGGTAGGCTACAGTCCATGGGGTCGCAATTGTCAGACATGACTTAGTGACTGAGCAGCAGCAAGCCCTCCTGGGTGTCATCCTGGGGGTGGCGATCCCACTCAGGGACTTGTGACGGGTCCAGTCCCAGCTTCATCAGGACCCATCACAAGTTCCTGAGTGGCGTTCTCTGTTCTTCTGAGTCCCACGAGCAGAAGCACAGTAACACTTAGACTAAACTTAAAAGTAGCTTCAGCTGTCTTCTTTGTCCACATGCTCAGCCATGTGGGGTGTAATCTGACAGTTTTAGCAGAGGAGCCAGCAGCCTCTGGCATTGTGGAGTGGGGACGGATGGCTGCCCCTTCTGGAGCGCCACCGTCATCTGGCTCGAAATCAGGAAGCGACACACACTCACTGCTGCTGTATTTTTTTCCCCAAAGACAGACTTGCTGGGTCTTTTAGCTAAATGTCATATCTGCTTCTCACACTCACGTCATCACACTTTCCTGCATCACCTACATAGGGATGCTGAGGGGAAGCATTTTGTGAAAACTTTTTTTTTTTAAAGCATTCTTTTGATGTCCAGAAAAATGCCTTTTTTTAACTTTCACTGGAGTTCAATTCAACAAATAATTATTGTGTCCTCACTGTAGTCAAGAGACTCTGCTGTGGATATAACAAAAATGAAAATGCCAGATGGCAAGAAGCACTAGTCTCAACGGGGACACAGACACGCATCAGTTGACTGTAGTCCAAGGCAAGGTGGGGTCTGTACTGGGTAATCAGAAGGCTCATTTTGTTGGCTGTTTATCTACTTTTTAATTGTATTTTAATTTAATTATATTGTTAGCATCTTTTTTGAGGCATAATTTACATAGCACATGACTCTCTTGTTTTAAGTACAATTCATTGATATTTAGTAAGTTTACAGAGTTGTACATATACCACCACAGTCCAACTTTAGAAATATTTTAGCAAAACACTTCTCCACCACCCAACAGTATTTCTCATGTTTATTTGCATTCACTCTGCATCCCCACCCTCAGCCCCCAGGCTTGGGCAACAAACTCTACTCAACCTTTTTTTTTTTAATTGAAAACATTCTTTATTGAATATAGTTGATTTACAATGTTGTGTTAGTTTCAGGTGTTGTGTTTCAAAGTGTCTCACTTATTTATATGTATATCACACATATATAATAAATATATTCTTTTCCATTATAGGTTGTTGTTGTCCACTTGCTAAATCATATCTGGCTCTTTGCCACCCCCATGAACTTCAGCACCCCAGGCTTCCCTGTCCTTCACTATCTCCTGCAGTTTGCTCAAACTCAGGTCCACTCAGTTGGTGATGTCATCCAACCATCTCATCCTCTGTTGCCTCTGTCATTACAGGTTATTACAGGATATTGAATACAGTTCCCTGTGCTATGCAGTAGGTCCTTGCTGTTAATCTGTTTTATGTATCATCGTGTGTATATGTTAATCCTCAACTCCTAATTTATCCCTCTCCTCCTTCCCTTTGGTAATCATAAGTTTGTTTTCTATGTTTGTGAATTCTACTCTCCTGCTTTTATAGAGAGGCCTTTTCTGTGTATTTCACACAATTTATGGTCTACTGACTGGCTTCTCTCACAAACGATAGTGTTTCTAAAGTTCCTCCGTGCTGTAGCACACATCAATCCTTCATTCCTTTCTATTGCCAAATATATTCTATCATACGGATGAACCACACGTTGTTTACTCACTCTCC
Source organism: Aepyceros melampus (assembly GCA_006408695.1). NCBI lineage: Eukaryota > Metazoa > Chordata > Mammalia > Artiodactyla > Bovidae > Aepyceros > Aepyceros melampus. The sequence continues at coordinate 189,385 of SJXQ01001431.1, read as the reverse complement.
AGTTGATGGACATTTGGATGGTTTCCGCTTTTGGCTATGAATAATACTGCTATGAAAATCTGTGTACAAGTTTTTGTGTGGATGTATTTTCATTTCTCTTGGGTGGGTACTGAGGAGCAGACGTGCTGCGTCATGTGGTAAGCTTATGTGCACCTTGTTAAGAAGCCATCAAACTGTTTCCAAAATAGATGCACCATTTTACATTCTCACCAGCTGTCTTGTAAGGATTTCAATGTCTCCACATCCTTGTCAACACTGATACTGTTTATCTTATCTGTTACAGCCATGCTATGGATGTGAAGTGGTATCTCAGGGTGGTTTTAATTTGCATTTCCCTAAAGACATACTGTTGAATATCTTTTCATGTGCTTAGTAGCTATTTTTATATATATTTTACATAGTGAAAGTGAAGTCGTTCAGTCGTGTCCGACTCTTTCGGACCCCATGAACTGTAGCCCACCAGGCTCCTCCGTCTATGGGATTTTCCAGGCAAGAGTACTGGAGTGGGTTGCCATTTCCTTCTCCAGGAGATCTTCCCAACCCAGGGTTTGAACCTGGGTCTCCTGCATTGTAGGCAGATGCTTTACCGTCTGAGCCACCAGGGAAATCCAATTTTAGGTAGATATCCTTTCAAATCTTTTGCTTATTTTTTCCTATTTTTAAAAATTGGGATATAGTTGCTTTACATCAATAACCTCAGATATGCAGATGACACCACCCTTATGGCAGAAAGTGAAGAGGAGCTAAAAAGCCTCTTGATGAAAGTGAAAGAGGAGAGTGAAAAAGTTGGCTTAAAGCTCAACATTCAGAAAACTAAGATCATGGGGCACCTGGCCCCATCACTTCATGGGAAATAGATGGGGAAGCAGTGGAAACAGTGTCAGATTTTATTTTTTTGGGCGCCAAAATCACTGCAGATGGTGATTGTAGCCATGAAATTAAAAAAACACTCCTTGGAAGAAAAGTTATGACCAACCTAGATAGTATATTCAAAAGCAGAGACATTACTTTGCCAACAAAGGTCCATCTAGTCAAGGCTATGGTTTTTCCTGTGGTCATGTATGAATGTGAGAGGTTGGACTGTAAAGAAGGCTGAGCATGGAAGAATTGATGCTTTTGAACTGTGGTGTTGGAGAAGACCCTTGAGAGTCCCTTGGGCTGCAAGGAGATCCAACCAGTCCATTCTGAAGGAGATCGGCCCTGGGATTTTTTTGGAAGGAATGATGCTAAAGCTGAAACTCCAGTACTTTGGCCACCTCATGCAAAGAATCGACTCATTGGAAAAGACTCTGACACTGGAAGGGATTGGGGGCAGGAGGAGAAGGGGAAGACAGAGGATGAGATGGCTGGATGGCATCACTGACTCGATGGACGTGAGTCTGGGTGAACTCTGGGAGTTGGTGATGGACAGCAAGGCCTGGCATGCTGCGATTCATGGGGTCACAAAGAGTCAGACATGACTGAATAACTGAACTGAACTGAAGTGAGATGAGTGCAATTGTGTAGTAGTGTGAGCATTATTTGGCACTGTCTTTCTCTGGGATTGAAATGAAAACTGACCTTTTCTAGTCCTGTGGCCTCTGCTGAGTTTTCCAAATTTGGTGGCATATTGAGTGCAGCACTTTCACACCATCATCTTTCAGGATTTGAAATAGCTCAACTGGAATTCCATCACATCCACTAGCTTTGTTCATAGTAATGCTTTCTAAGGCCCACTTGACTTCGCATTCCAGGATGTCTGCTTCTAGGTGAGTGGTCATACCATTATGATTATCTGGGTTTTGAAGATCTTTTTTACAGTTCTTCTGTGTATTCTTGCCACCTCTTGTTAATATCTTCTGCTTCTGTTAGGTCCATACCATTTCTTTCCTTTATTGTGCCCATCTTTGCCTGAAATGTTTCCTTGGTATCTCTAGTTTTCTTGAAGAGATCGCTAGTCTTTCCCATTCTGTTGTTTTCCTCTATTTCTTTGCATTGATCACTGAGGAAGGCTTTCTTATCTCTCCTTCCTATTCTTTTGAACTCTACATTCAAATGGGTATATCTTTCATTTTGTCCTTTGCCTTTTGCTTCTCTTCTTTCACAGCTATTTGTAAGGCCTCCTCAGACAACCATTTTTCCTTTTTGCATTTCTTTTTCTTGTGTAGGTTTGATCCTTGCCTCCTGTATAATGTTGTGAACCTTCATCCATAGTTCTTCAGGCACTCTATCAGTTCTAATGCCTTGAATCTATTTCTCACTTCCACTGTATAATCATAAGGGATTTGATTTAGGTCATACCTGAATGGTCTAGTGGCCATTCATGGTCTACTTTCTTCACTTTAAGTCTGAGTTTGGCGATAAGGATTTCATGATCTGAGCCACAGTCAACTCCTGGTCTTGTTTTTGCTGACTGTATGGACATTTTCCCAGAAAAGGCAATGGCAACCCACTCCAGTACTCTTGCCTGGTAAACCCCATGGATGCAGGATCCTGGTGGGATGCAGTCCATGGGGTTGTGAAGTGTCAGACATGATTGAGTGACTTCACTTTCAGTTTTCACTTCCCTGCTTTGGAGAAGGAAATGGCAACCCACTCCAGTTTTCTTGCCTGGAGCATCCCAGGGACAGAGGAGCCTGGTAGGCTGCTGTCTATGGGGTCGCACAGAGTTGGACAGGACTGAAGTGACTTAGCAGCAGCGGTAGCACACAGCATTCAGCTTCTCCATCTTTGCCTGAAAAGAATATAATCAGTCTGGTTTTGGTATTGACCATCTGGTGATGTCTATGTGTAGAGTCTTCTCTTGTGTTGCTGGAAGAGGGTGTTTGCTATGACCAGTGCGTGCTCTTGGCACAACTCTTTTAGCCTTTGCCCTGCTTCATTCTGTACTCCAAGACCAAATTTACCTGTTCTTCCAAGTATTTCTTGACTTCCTACTTTTACATTGCAGTCCCCTATAATGAAAAGGACATCTTTTGGGGGTGTTAATTCTAGAAGGTCTTGTAAGTCTTCATAGAACCATTCAACTTCAGCTTCTTCAGCATTATGGTTGGGGTATAGACTTGGAGTACTGTGATATTGAATGATTTTCCTTGGAAATGAGAAGAGATCATTCTGCTGTTTTTGAGACTGCATCCAAATGCTGCATTTTGGGCTCTTTTGTTGACTGTGATGGCTACTCCATTTTCTAAAGGATTCTTGCCAATAGTAGTAGATATAATGATCATCTGAGTTAAATTCATCCAGTCCGGTCCATTTTAGTTTGCTGATTCCTAAAATGTTAATGTTCACTCTTGCCATCTCCTGTTTGACCACTTTCAATTTGCCTTGATTTATGGGCCTAACGTTCCAGGTTCCTATGCAATATTGCTCTTTAAAGCATCAGAGCATGGCCCCATCCATCAGAACAAAACCTAGTTTCCCCCTCAGTCAGTCTCTCTCATCAGGAAGTTTCCATAGCCCTTTATCCTTCTCCATCAGAGGGAAGATAGACTGAAAACCACAGTCACAGAAAACTAACCAATCTGATCACATGGACCATAGCCCTGTCTAACTCAATGAAATTATGAGCCATGCTGTGTAGGGTCAAGCAAGACAGATGGGTCATGGTGGAGAGTTATGACAACATGTGGTCCACTTAAGAAGGGAATGGCAATCCACTTCAGTATTCTTGCCTTGAGAACCCCATGAACAGTATGAAAAGGCAAAAAAATAGAACACTGAAAGATGAACTCCCCAGTCAATAGGTGCCCAATATGCTCCTGGAGATCACTGGAGAAATAACTCCAGAAAGTATTGATTTCATTATCCTGAATAAATTACAATAAAGACAATCATGTGAAAAATGCAGTTCTTCAGAAGGGGCTTATTTAACATGTTCTAAACAGTTTTAAGCTATAGATAAGAACTTTATCTCTGAAAACAGTAAAATTAGGATACTTTACAGCTTAACAGTAGCTGACTTTTACCCTTTAATCACCCTACATTCATTTAAAATTGTATTTTCCATTTGGTCTACTTCTTTTCATGTTGCAGATATATCCTTCCTTTACATAGAATAGGCTTCTTATCCTCCATCTATAGGAACCTCAAGGGAGCCCTGGCCCTGAGAGAAACTGTCTAATCTTCTCTATTCAAATCTTAGAGTGTCATCACCTCTATCTGACTTCAGAGCAAGTGAACTAATACCTTAGTGACAAGCGTCTTTGTAATGTCAGTCACTACACGAAAACCCAGATTTCCAGGTCATTATTTCTCTACATCTAGTCAGTGTTTTTCAAATTTGACCAGTCATAAGAATCACCCATAGACTTGTTAAAACATAGATTTCTGAGTGCAACTCTTGGAAATTCTGACTTAGTAGGTAACGCAGAAGTTGCTAGTTCATAGACTACATTTTGAGACTGCTGAATCTGTGTTCTGTCTGTTCCCATTTTTCACTGTTCCTCAGCTTCTAGGTTGAGTCCTTTCCAATATGCTCTCTGATCCTTCAGTTCAGTTCAGTCTCTCAGTCGTGTTTGACTCTTTGCAACCCCATGAATCATAGCACACCAGGCCTCCCTATCCATCACCAGCTCCTGGAGTTCACCCAAACTCATGTGCCTTGAGTTGGTAATGCCATCCAGCCATCTCATCCTCTGTCATCCCCTTCTCCTCCTGCTGCCAATCCCTCCCAGCATCAGGGTCTTTTCCAATGAGTCAACTCTTCACATGAGGTGGCCAAAGTATTGGAATTTCAGCCTCAGCATCAGTCCTTCCAATGAACACCCAAGACTGGTCTCTTTCAGAATGGACTGGTTGGATCTCCTTGCATTCCAAGGGACTCACAGAATCTTCTCCAACACCACAGTTCAAAAGCATCAATTCTTCAGTGCTCAGCTTTCTTCACAGTCCAACTCTCATATCCGTATATGACCACTGGAAAAACCTATAGCCTTGACTAGATGGACCTTTGTTGGCAAAGTAATATTTCTGCTTTTGAATATGCTATCTAGGTTGGTCATAACCTTCCTCCCAAGGAGTAAGTGTCTTTTAATTTCATGGCTGCAATCACCATCTGCAGTAATTTTGGAGCCCACCCCCCCCCCCACCCAAATAAAGTCTGACGCTATTTCCGCTGTTTCCCCATCTATTTCCCATGAAATGATGGGACCAGATGCCATGATCTTCGTTTTCTGAATGTTGATCTTTAAGCCAACTTTTTCACCCTCCTCTTTTACTTTCATTAAGAGTCTTTTTAGTTCCTCATCACTTTCTGCCATAAGGGTGGTGTCATCTGCATATCTGAGGTTATTGATATTTCTCCCAGCAATCTTGATTTCAGCTTGTGGCCCACCAAAAAATTCTTATAGCTTCAACTTCTATGAATGTTTCTTCTGCATATTTACTTTGACAATCAAAAATACTTTTGTCACTGTTATCAAGAAAATGTGGGCTCTTTCAATATGTACTTTCAAATCTTTTTCTAATTATTTCAGTGAACTTTTCCTTAATTAAAGATTTTTGCATTTGTTTTACATCCTTTCTTCCTCAGAGATTGCTATTATCTGCAGCAGTCTTGCTACATATAGCAATCAATTGGTATTATATGCTATTGTATGTTGAATCTTCACCTATTAGTCATGTTTTGTCTAAAAAAAAAATAGCAATCTCCACACGGTTCTCCATAGTGGCTGTACTAATTTGCATTCCCACCAACAGTGTAAGAGGGTTCCCTTTTCTCCACACCCTCTCCAGCATTTATTGCTTGTTGACTTTTGGATCGCAGCCATTCTGACTGGTGTGAAATGGTACCTCATTGTGGTTTTGATTTGCATTTCTCTGATAATGAGTGATGTTGAGCATCTTTTCATGTGTTTGTTAGCCATTCAAACTAAAGAAACTAAAGAAACTAAAGACCTATATATAGAAAATTATAAAACCCTGATGAAAGAAATCAAAGAGGACACTATTAGATGGAGAAACATACCATGTTCATGGATCGGAAGAATCAATATAGTGAAAATGAGTACACTACCCAAAGCAATCTACAGATTCAATGCAATTCCTATCAAGATACCAGCGGTGTTTTTCACAGAGCTAGAACAAATAATTTCACAATTTGTATGGAAACACAAAAAACCTCAAATAGCCAAAGCCATCTTGAGAAAGAAGAATGGAACTGAAGGAATCAACCTGCCTGACTTCAGGCTTTACTATATGTCTCTCTAACTTGGGTGGTGTTCTTATTTTCTGTAGCTTACTGTGTTCTCTGGGCTTCCCTGGTGGCTCAGAGGTTAAAGCATCTGCTTCCAATGTGGGAGACCCGGGTTCGATCCCTGGGTTGGGAAGATCCCCTGGAGAAGGAAATGGCAATCCACTCCAGTATTCTTGCCTGGAGAATCCCATGGATGGAGGAGCCTGGTAGGCTACCATCCACGGGGTCGCAAAGAGTCGGACACGACTGAGTGACTTCACCTACCTACCTACTGTGTTCTCTTCTTGTATCTTGAATGTTTACTCTCTCTATCAGAGGGAAAATATATACTTTGAGTTTAGAAATAGAAATTAATATCATGTCCCATTATAAAGTGCCACAATCCTTGATGGGTCACATGTTCCTGGCACCACTAGTAAAGGGACATTATGTTGAGTCATTTGAACCCACTCTCATCTGGACTACCTTAACTTCAGAACTGAACTGAATTTTAAAATAGTTCATTTTTAGCATATTTGCCCATCTTGACATCTTTCTATCTTGGCAGCAAGATAGAAACGGCCTGTGGAAGTTTAAGGCATCGTATAGCGTTTGTTCAATCTGGGTCAAATATTAGTTTCCAAGTTGATCCCTTTATAATCTAAATTCCCAGGCTAAACTCTCCATAGCTCTGCATATATTTGGTGATACCAAATAAATCATTATGAAAATCCTGTTAAAGTCAGGAATTCTGACTTTCTTTGTAAGCATATACTTAGAAACTCAAGTTAAACTTCATAAATTTGATAAAATTAATTTAACATTGGAAACTTGGATTCGAAAGACAACCCAGGGTCAGTTGGCCATTTTAATGAAGGTAGAGAGATATTTTCTGGTTATTCAGGTTTAAAAGGGTTAATTATGGTACTGAAGTATAGCAACAAATGTACACAATTTCTCAGAATTATATGTTTTTAAGAAATTGTTCATGGGCTATTGTCAATAATATAGCAGGGTCTTAATAATGTAGTCAGGGTCATAATATATCATTCATTAAGGAGTGCTTTGCTGTTCCAAAGACAAAACAATAAAATCACACTGAAGATAGTTGATTCAGAATTAGGGAGACATTTTCAAAAAGTAATAAAGATATTTTAAAATCTAAGTTTGAAAAGTATTTTATTGTCATTTATAACTGAAAAGGTAAAAATGTATTAATTTGAAACACATCAAAAAAAATAAATAAATAAACCAGCATTTCCTCCCCTAGTATTGTCTCCATGGGCATGAACATTTAAACCATATATCACATTAAACCTACTCAAAGAATCTCTTTGAAACACATTCAATGTATTTCTTTAAGACACATTTCCACAATTTGAAAGCTATACAATGTATATCACCATACAGAGTTCCCTAACAATTTAGTAGGATGTTTATGAAGTGTTTTTTTTCTCTTTTTTTCCCTAGATTGGCTACAAGATACATGATAAGCCAGTACTTGGTCCCCCACAACAAGTAGAAACTTCCACAGTAACAAGCAAAATGTCTAGTGGAAACGTGGGGCTCATACATTTCCTAAATACTGCTCTGGCTCTAAAGTTCAATGTCAAAGATTTTTTATTTGATTAAGACTAATATTCTGCTAATTGTATCCAGGCAGCACTGGAAACCATAAAAATATTCTTTCTTCTTCATTTAAAATAGAGATATTCAGAACACTAACCAACATGTACTGATCTGTGCCTATCTGTATTTTATCTCACACATTCTCAGTGTGTGCTGTTATCCACAATGTATTTTGTGTTGGCATATTAGTTATAAAAAACATGTATCTCTAAAATAAGAAACCAAACTAAAAAAGAATCTTTTTTTTTTCTAGTTCTACATGTTTGTCCATTCTATGTGTATCTTCAGTTCTACTTTGCTTTCTAGAACTCTTTAAAACAAAAGGGTTGATAAAAATCCCTTGCATTTACAGAATGCTTCAGGAAAATAAAATCTCTCTTCAATTAAATCTTTTGAAAAAATCTATGCATGACACTCTCCAAGCCAAAGCATGGGTTGGTTTTATTGCATTTGATGCTGTGACAAAGTACCCTAATTAGCACATTGGTGTAATTTACCACTGTTTCATTAAAGCTGATTGCCTAACTACCTGGGAAGTTAACATGGCTTCTTGAGTACTTGACCTGCCTTATTTTTCTCCACTACAGCTGTTTGTGGGAACGGAGCAAAAAGCATTCATTACTGATGGAGAAAAAAATCTGATACAGATTTCAATACAAGAAAAAGATGTCCTTTTGCTTTGAGACACCTCAACCCTTTCCACTTTTAACTGCATTTGAATTTATTGAGACCTCAAATGACAACATGAATTCCTGGCACTCAACTAAATTTTTACCAATTTGGAAAACTAAATCATGTTCACTTAATTTATATTTGTATTCATTTCCGATGTGAAAATCTGACCTTAAAAAGTGAAGTACATTAAAGTCCATTAAATTAAGCCCATTTTTGGCTTTCAGGGATTTACAAGTTACAAAGAAATATTGAAATCCTTCGAAAGGGCTTGAGGTAGGGATAAGGGGGAAATATTTTTAAAAATAGGAAAACTAACAAGCAAGGGTAGATTAAATGTTATCATGTTGGTAAGAGTAATTTTCTTTCATGTTTTCAGACACTGGTGAAAATCTGTGTACACTTTATCTTTTATTCTTAACCACCCTGGCCCCAGTTATATGACATGACACACTCATCAGCATGGTACTCTTTCTGACGTCAGAGCAGTAGAATTATATAAGGAAAATCCATACTTTAACAGGAGAAACAATGTTATCTTCCATTTTAGAAGCAATGCTTCAGGTTAAGAAAGAAACCTGCAGATAACTCATACTCCATGGAGGTTTGTAATATCGTCATACCAAAATAGCCCATCTGCAAAGAGCATCATCTGCAAAGAGCATTTAGAAAACAACAACAAAAAAAGCTTCTTGTAAATTCTGAATAAGCCATTAAAATCCTGACAAAAGAAGGATGGATTTCATTATCTTTCATAACTCCTCTGCTACAGACTGACAATCTGCTGTGCATTAAGTAACCATTTTATTTTTGGTGCTAAAATAAAGCAGTTTTCTATAGAAGACACCTCAGGTGAAGTTTGTAGTGGAGACCAAATTTATCTGTACGATTTTTAGCTCTTTGCCCAGTTCATGAATATGAATAGGAACTTTTTGGATCTGGCTGCAGACTTCTTACATTAATATTCATCCTTCTTAGAAGTTGCTGGTGCTTATGGAATTTTCTTCCTGGGCCCTTCTGTCCCTGGAATTATTCTCAACATCTCAACATTACATGCTCAGAAAAAAAAAATAGAAGAAAAGTAGAAGCCCTAGTAATCTTGGTATTTCTATCATTCCTAGAAATTACAGTGTTGACACATTAAAGGAAAAGGTAGGAGAGAGTCTTTCTTGGAGAGGTGAACAGGACAGTGGACATGTACAGGATGGCAATAAACAGATATAATAGTAAAATATCAATAATAGTAATAACTCATATTATACAGATTAAGAGAAAAGGAAAGACCAAAAAAAAAAAAAAAAACCCAAACAGTAAGTAAACCCCATCATCATGAGCTATGGTGTATCAGTTAAAATGGAAGGGAATTACATGCAAATGCTCCAAACAGAAAATGCCGAATACCTTTCCACTGATGATTTTTAGTTGTCAGGACAAGTGAGACCCAGACAGAATGGTCCCAGCATGCTTGTTGCCTTTTTTTTGTTTGCACAGTAGCTGTCAATTTCAGCCTTGCAGGTAGGGGAACCCAGCGGGAGGCAGGGGCGGGACCCAACCACGCAGGCTGAACTGAGAGCAAATTTAAATTACTGAGCCTTTTTTTTCCTTTTTTATTTTTCTACTCTGCGACAAACTGAAAAGATTCCAGCACGCTAATTTAACCACCCTGCTTCTTCTTTGCCTTTTTTTTTTTTTCGTCTCCTTGCTTCCAGGATAATTAAAAGAGAAACCTGTAAAGGCAACATTCCTGTGACCGAGTTGGTGCTGCTACGTGCTGGTAAGAAAACACATTTAATTTTTTTTAATTCTTTTTTTTTTTTTTTGCTTTTTATTTAAAAAAAAAAAATAAAAAAGAACTGAAGGCTTTGTCTGTCTAATGCAGTCCTAAGCGTGGCTTCCCTGCCGTGAGGGGTTAGCATGTAATGAAAAGGTGTAATTGCCTGATATGTGACCTTCGCGTCATACTTAAAATGGGTAATAACAGCATCCCTATGTACCCTGATGATGCTTCTCTCTGCGAATTGATGAGTCGCCCAGTTGCAACAGGGCTAAGACTGTCACACTGTGGCAATGAGTCGTTGATGGTTTAAGGTTGGCGTTTCAGTGTCCTGTCAGGGAGAATTCTTGACTTCTCCAAGTTACTAGCTTTTGCAGGGTGTCATGGGTTTTAATAGGTGCCTTACAGACCATAAATGTTTTATTATTTACTCGCCAAACTGGAAGTACAATGATGAAATTTTTTTTTAAGTAACACTGTAATTATCCTAGACTTCCTTAGTCAGATAATGAAACAGCCTAAAGTGAGTTCTGAGCAGTGTTATTTTAATCTCTTTCATCTACAACTCATCAGGAGTTCATTAGACAGTCAGCTGTGGACAGCCTAGATCATCAGGGGACCTTGAACTTGAGATGCCAACTTTATTCTTTAAAAGGACAAATTTTAATTCAGCCCAATTAAATTCAACAAGTATTTCTTTATACCCTGCCTGGGGCTGGTACTGAGAGTGTTCTTGCCTGTTTTTTTCTGGTATGGGGGGATGGAAGATTGAACCTAGATAATGTGAGTTTTCAGCAATTGGGTCTTCCTCCTGCTGTTGGGATTGATCAGATCATTTAAGACACATTTCAAAACGCATGATTGTTGACTCAAAGTTCCCAAGTTTATGTCTCTTATAATCAGCGTACTTCTGTTCCTCCTGTGCATGTAAATTTTGTTTACATCAATTTGCAACTATGGTCAGTACGTTTTAGACTTCATTTTAGTAGTATAAAGAAAGAAGAAAACATAGAAATCTTATCTGTCTTGCAAACTAAATATGTCATTCGTGCATACATCCATGGGGCAAACTTTTGAGCTTACTCAGGTGCTAGCTTCAGAAGCCAGAAGACTCAAGGAAAGGTTGAAGTTGGTCAAGGAATGTGCTTGGATTTGGGTCACAAAACTTAGGAAATGTTCTCTTTTATTGCCTTAAAAAAACATATAAAATATCAAGGGATATATTTGTCTGTTCTCCATGGTTGTTTGTAAACTTTGGTAGTTTTTGTTTTTATACTTTTTATTTTTAAGAGATAACTAAACATGCAGTGGGGAGATCTTTAAAAAGAGAATGTAGTTACCAAACGTGTATTAAGAACTTTTTCCAAAGAAAAAAAATCTCTTGTGAAAGTTTGAAGACTGTATGCCATTTGCATCTGGTAGAGAATGTGGCATTCTGTACACTGGTAACATTCTGTCCCTAGTCTCTGCAGCTATTCTAATTGTGTCATTTCCACATTTAACAGCTCTGAACCATGCCACCCCAGAGTCCTCACCGATGCCCCCCAGATCACTTGAAATGTCTAAAAAGACCTTGGAACGTTAGAAAATGTCAATTGTTAGAATAATTTCTGCCTCTTACAACAAGAGAAAATACTATGAATTTAATAGTTCATTTTTAAAATCTGTTTTTATCCACCAGTAACTGTCTATTAGGAACATTTCAGTTATAATTGGAATAAATTGTTGCTCGGTAACAAGCAACTAACTCTGAATCTACTTTCCATAGAAATCAGTGACTGGAAATAGCTACAAAGAGCTATACCCAAGTTAAACCGCAGCACTTGCATTTCTTAATTTTCTAAGAAAATACTCGTTTTTTAGTAGTTTTACTCTTCTACTAAATTCTTGAAATTTTAAAAATCAAGGTACCTCTCCTATGAAAATTTCTAACTGATCAATATCCCTGATATGAAAAATAAAGGCTGGAAGACCTTTGAAAAATATTTTCTTCTTGATTCAAAATAAGGAATGATAAGCGCAACCTCTCAGTCTATGAGCATTAACAAGATTCTGGGCTAGCAATACCATTATATGTGAAGAACTGCTATCATCTCTTGCAGAACGTAATGTAAAATTATGGGTTTCATTGTAAGACTCTGTCATTTGAACTAGTAATCAGTCCATAATTCTATAGATTGCTGCAGTTAAAATGATGCTTCCCTCCATTAATACAATATTGAATAACACTGAAATTACTTTAGTTAGAGTTTTATCCTATCCATTTTTTTTCCAAGAGAAACAGAACCAGTAATAACCCCCAATCCGGATATCTAACCATACATAACACAAGAATGTCTTTTCTTCTCCCTGGCTGAAGTGATGTAACATTACAATTTCAAGAGAAAAATTCTTCAACAATGTTTCTGCTTTAGCTAAATTTCCCATTGAGCTCTTGTGGCAATTGGAAATAGTTTTCACCTTATAATTGCTCAGGTGTTGAAACAGAAATTACCTTACGGAGAGGGCAAACACTGTTATTGACATACAGACATATGAACAGATAAATTATATATGATGCTAGAATGAAAATGTCCAGCCCACATAAAAGTATAAGTAATACATTCTGAAAATATGACATTTGCTTAATTCATTATAAATTTTTAGTGAGTATTAACAATGTTAGAATATATGGGAAATTGAATAATGACAAAGCCATATCATGGTCATGCAGGGAATTACAATGTTGTAGAAGTTTAACTAGTGTTTAAAAAAAAGAAGATGTAATTTGAGCAATTAGCCTACAACCAACATGTTAACATCATGTTAGGTTCTTGAGACCAAGGAAATTTATAACTTATTGTTTCTGACCTTTTGGAACCATTATATTCTTCATGTCCCATTTTGCTTCAGTTCATTTTCTATAATCACATATGTTTTCCATTTCTTGTGTTTTTAAAAGATTATTATTATACATATAGTTTATATCTGTATTTTTTCCATTATATAAGAAAGCAAGAAGTAGTAAACTGGGTATCAGGAGATAGCCATTCCAATCCCTAAATACCCACTGACTTTATTACTGAATCTTGTTGGGCCTCTCTGTTACAGAGAGAAAGTAGCCTCACCCAATAGGAGACATCTTTCAGTTCCACCAAGGTGAAGATGGGTAACTTCTAAGGCAGAGAAAAAGGGATACCAGTTATGGGCCACAATGGCCCAGCTTTTTAAACAAAGTACAAGAGAATCATCATCAATGAGTAAGCTACAAGGCCTAGCCTCTGTGTTTGGGCTGCGTTGACGTGTGGTTATGCCAACCCCTTGATTTCATTCTGTTTACTCTCTTCACTGACACAGTAATGCCCGCAGGACTAGAGAGAAACATTTCAACAGAACAGCAAGTGTATATAAAAAACACTGTTCCACCACCTACTGAAATGATTCTTACATGGGACCCAAGAAAATAAAGAGAATATCTCTCTCCTTAAAACTAAAATATAGAGCAATGCTTTTCTTAAAGACATAAAAAATTATTATGTTTATACTAGTATCCATCCTAAAAACACTTTAGTCATAAAATAATTTTTGAAAAGTCATAGTTTACAACCTATATATTAATAATAGAAAATATATGGGTAAAATTGGAATATTTTCTAAAACCGGTTTCTTAAATATCCATCTTATATTTCTTGCATGAATATATAAATGCTTAGGTATACTAAATCTCATAAGCCTTTGTTTTCTCCATGCCTCCTTGGTTTCCTATTGTTTGTATAAAAAGAAGATGAAAAAAATACATGGGATGTATACATATTAGAAACGAGTTTAATTTTTTTTTTATTCCCATCCAACTATGAATTAATCTTTTAGAAACTCAGGTTTGGAAGGAGATAAAAAGACATTGAGTTGCTCTTAGATTATTTCTACTGGAGGAGAAGCAAGAGAAAAGGACTTGTATGTTCTTATTTCATTCAAAATTTGTTCTTAAAGGCATTGACACACCCTTGTTAAAGAGAGAGATATGGTTCCTATCCTCAAGAAGCTCAAAATATAAGATGTTTTGAAACAAATGATCATAAAATGTATCCTTACAAGTGGTTTTAAACATTATGAAAAACAAATTTCAAGTGCTCCAATAAAAACTAGGGAGTGGACAAGTAAGATTGGTGGGTTCCAGAAAAAAAAAAAAACTGTTCTAACCCAAAGATATACTAACTCTTGCTAAAGTGAAAAAAAACTACTTTTTTTCTATTTCTTCCTGTCTTTGGGTAGTGGAATTAAGGACGTTCTTTGCTTACCTGGAATTTTGAGATAACTTCCTGACTGGTCCCATGCTTCTACCCCAGTCTTCTTAACACACCAGCCTGAGTGGTCCATTAGAGATGAGAGCTGTGTTGTATCACTCCTGTGTTCAAAGCACTGCAGTAAAGATACCTTGGAAACTGATAATAGCAGTTGTGTCCAGGACAGGAACACATGGGTGGAAGGAAGGGCACAGGGTGAGAGAAAGGCTTACATGGACTGTGTAGCCTTTTGTACTTTACGTGTTTTCATATCATCTCCACATTTTACCCATCTGATTTTTTAATTTTTTATTTTTAATTGGAGGATATTGCTTTACAAACTGATCTTAATTGTCACTTTTACAAAAATCTCTGCATGTTTCCCTTCTCATTCAGAAAACAATTCAATTCCTTATAAGATTATACCAGGGTGAGCATGTAACTTTTCACTTTAACCTGAACACTTTTGGTAGTAAAATGTGGTAATATACAAATCTATCATGGCATGAGAATAAAATAGAGCTGTCCAGGGCCAACAAGCATCTACCTAACCCTGCACATCCCGCTGGCTCTCTCATCATCTCCTTTTGCCCAGTGTACTTCAAGTACATTCATGGACTTATACACAGAGCACACCACATATGCTCTTAGCTCAGGGCCTTTGAACTTGCTTTTCTCTAGGTCTAAGTTGGAGAAGGCAATGGCAACCCACTCCAGTACTCTTGCCTGGAAAATCCCATGGACGGAGGAGACTGGTAGGCTGTAGTCCATGGGATCACAAAAAGTTGGACACCACTGAGCGACTTCACTTTCACTTTTCACTTTCACATATTGAAGAAGGAAATAGCAACCCACTCCAGCGTTCTTGCCTGGAGAATCCCGGGGACGGCGGAGCCTGGTGGGTTGCCATCTATGGGGTCGCAGAGTTGGACACGACTGAAGCAACTTAGCAGCAGCAGCAGCAGCAGGTCTAAGTTATTCTCGTAAATGTCTTTATCAGTTACTTGCTGACTTCATGTTTTGCCCAAACGTCACCCCTTCTTATGACCCTATTATAAATACAACTCATCCTCACCTTCCCTGTCCTCCTTCACTGCTTTGTTTTTCTCCATAGGATATATCACCACCTACTATAGTCTATAGACTACTTTGTAATTTGTTTATTGTTAGACTCTCTCCATTAAAATGAATATTTTATAAAGGCAGACATTCTGTTCTGTTTATTGCTGGCATCTAGATATACCTGGCACATAGCATGCACTCAATAAATATTTGATTAATGAATGTTGACTGTTATCAAAAATGTCAAGATCATCCTAATCAGTAGAATTAGGCTGAGTTCCAGACTGAGTTCAGAAGCTGGGTCTGAGTGCAAAAGTGCAGGAGAGTGGCTCAGAGATGTGGGGAACACAGTCAGGGAGGCTCAGAAAGACAGACTGAGAAACAGATAAGGTAAAAAACTGAAATAGAAGAGCCAAATAAGTATCAAGTTCAAGGGTGCAGATGAAGACGCAAAGACAGGTGGAGCCATAAGACATAACAGAGGTGACATGAGGCAACAAATAAGTTTCATAAGACAGATGGCACATGGGCAGTAATTGATTTCTACATGTGTGCAGAATTTATTGGACTGTGGATTGGATCATCAGGAATCGCTTATGTATTTCTCACACTGTACATGTGGCTCTGCTCGAATCTCCAGAGGACTTTCCTAAGGAACATCTGTAGTTGACTTGAACAGTAATGAACTGATCTGATAAGTGACAGTCATCGAAAAGAAAGCCAAGTTTGAAGGATTTGGGGAACACTGTACTAAAGTTGTTTTTATAACCACAACACTCAGTCTGACATTTTCTGTGTACTTTTTAAGTAGCCCTTAAGTAGTATGAAGAATATACCTGAGAATCTACCAGTTATCGTATAATGAAAGCAGGCCACAGAGAAACTCATGAAACAAGTTCTTTTGTTCAGTTTTGTTTGATGGGGCCATATTTGTATATTAAAACAGTCCTGTGTTCTGCAGATGACATATAAGGAGATAATGCTCCCTGAACATTCATCTTTTTAAAAGTTATTATAAAAAATTAAGGTGAGATAGCATTCTTTTCTGGCAAGGAGATTTTGCAGATAAATGATTTTCTGAGTATTTTTATGCCTATTATCTAGAGGACCAATGTAAATGAGGAGTTGAGGGTGAATCCCCCAAATTCTGGCCTCACTTTGAAAGATATTTGGTAGGTATTTTAATCAACTGAACTGATATGTAATTTGCATACAGTAAAGTGGATCCATGTTAAGTGTACAATTTGATGTGGTTCAGCAGGTAAAGAATCTGCCTGCAATGCAGGAAACACAGATTCGATTCCTAGGTTGGAAGATCCCCTGGAGGAGGAGATAGCAACCCACTCCAGTATTCTTGCCTGGGAAATCCCATGGACAGAGGAGCCTGGCGGGCTACAGTCCATGGGGTTACAGAGTCGGACATGACTGAACAACTAAACATACACACACACTGATGTGTACACCATGGAACCACCATAACAATTAAGATATAGAACATTCCAGCCACGTAAAAGTTTTCTATGTCCATTTGCATCAGCCCTATCCTCCACACCTCGCCTTTAGACCACCACTGATCTGCTTTCTGTCTCTATAGATTCTCCACATTTTATTACGTTTTATAAGTGGAATCATAGAGTGTCTGGCTTCTTTCATTCAGCATCATGCCTTTGAGATCCATACATATTGTTACATAGATTTCTAATTGGTGAGTGGCATTCCGTTATACCAATGTTTGACATTTTGCTCAGTCATTCATCTGTTGATGGACATGTGGGTAGTTTCCACTGGGAAGCTGTTATAAACAAAGCTCATGAGCATCCATGTACAAGTCTTCATGTTCTGTGGCATGTGGGGTCTTCTCAGACCAGGGATTGAACCCATGTCCCCTGCATTGCCAGGCAGTGTCTTTGCCACTGGACAACCAGGGAAGTCCTCTTTCTGTATTTTTAATGGTGTCTCTCAAAAAGCACCATTTTAAAATTTGAATTAATCCAATTTACACATACCATACAACCAATGTACCAGTTTTTTTTTTTCTTTTATAGTTCATACTTTTTGTGTTCTAAGAAATCTTTAATTGTTAGAAGATGACAAAGATTTTTTTTCTGTGCTTTCCTCTAAACCTTTTATAATGGTACTTTTTATGTATAGATCTCTTATTCATCTCTATTTTTATGTTTGATGTGAGGTAAATTCAAGGTCTTTTTTTTAGTATATTGATACCCAATTGCTGTAGCACCATTACTGAGAAACTTAACTCTGTTTGCCTTTTAATTACCTTGGACTATTTGTCAAAAATCAGTTGACCATATATATGTTAAAATAGGTAATATATTACTCCAACTTTCTCTTTCTCAAAATTGTTTTGTTTTTTTCCTCAGTTGTTATCATTTTCATATGAATTTTAGAAGTAGCTTATAAAAATTTTCCCAAAATAAAATTCCTGCTGAAATTTTTATTGCATTTGCATTGAATATATAGTTCAGTTTGTAGAACTGACATTTCAAGTACACTGATTCTTCCATCCATGAATATTAATTTAGTTGTGTTCCATTAATTTAGTTGTCCTTTAGTTTGAGCAAAGATTATAGTTTTGAGCATACAAGTATTTTTCCAGTTTATTAAACTTATCCCTAACCCTAAGTACATAATATTTTTGAATACTATTAAGTGGAATTATATTTCACTTTTAAACTTCTGTTGCTTTCATATATACACACACACACACACACACACACACATATACATACACTACTGGTGTTTGTATCGTGGCCTTCTATACTGCTATCTTCACAAATTTACTTTTAGTTCTAGTGGTTCTAGCAGAGTTTTCTCACTTTCTGTTTACCCAAAAATGTTTTAATTTCATTTTTATTTTTTAAGATAACTTCATTAAACATGGAATTTATTATTGACAACCTTGTATTTGTTTCAACACTTGTATTGTATCATTGCAATATCTTTTGGCCTCCACAGTTCCTTAGGGGGGCTATAAACTATATTTTATTCTGCCGTTTCCAATCTACTGTTGAGCCTATCTAGTCAATTTTTTAAATTTATCAAATTTTTTAGTTGTCAGATTTCTATTTTTCTGTGGATGCTTCTCTTTTGAGACTTTCTTGTTTTTCACTCATTGATATTATGCTTTATTTCATTCTTTGAACATATTTTATCAATCTCTGCTTTAAAGTTTTTATTTGCAAAATTCAACCTTTGGGACCACTGGGAGTCAGTTTCTACTGATTTTCTTCCTCCCTGTTTATGAGTCACGCTTTCCTCTGTCTTTGCATGTCTAGTAATTTTTGGTTGTAAATTGAATATCTAAGATAACACATTGCTGTGACAGTGAATTCTGAGTGTTCTGAAAATTGTGCTTTTTTATTCCAATATTCAGTTAATCCATTTGGACATGAACTGCAATATTCGCTTCCTGTGTAGTATCTCTTCCTGGTATCTCTGGTCTGTTCTTATACCTTCCAAATGCTACTTTACTACCTTGACCTCCTGGAGGTCTCCCCTGGGCCTATGTAATTTGGCAACTAGAGACTTTGGCAAAGATTTTACTCATATTTGGGGGCTTACCCTTTCAATGGTTTCTTTGCTTCTAGGAATTTCCTTCTACATCTAGCTTCTATGGCATAGCCTTAGCATCTCTCTTCTGACACTTTAAATCCCTGAGGCTACAGCTTTCTCCTGGCTATGTTTTATATAGCTGGAATATGTATTCAACTTTAAAAGCAGCAAAAGCATATATTTTGGGCCATGTGTCTTTCATCTTTCGGTAGTAGAGTCCTCTTTGACCTCTTCTTGTTTTATTGTCAGGCCCTATAGAATTTCTTTTCACCATGCATAGTTTATCTGTCAGCCAGACACTATGGATTTTTGGTTTCATTTCTCTACAATTAACTTGCTTTCAGCACTTCATCTTTACATTTCCAGTGTTGAACTCTGATCTCTGCAAACATTTGCTGACAAGGCTGTGTTTTTCCACAGCCATTTTCTTCCACAATAGCCATGAGGATTGGGGAACCCCTTACATTGCTTACCTTTTATAATTATGAGTTTGTTTTTCTTTTCCCCCAAGAATAAACAGTCTCTAGTTTTTGTATACTTACAGATACATTCCAGTATCAATGAACTATTAGAGTCTTTTTATGTGTATCCAATCTTTATAATTTTATCTGGAAAGGGTTTGCACAACTACTGAACTCCCCTACCATAATTATAAACTCTTTTGATAAGCATATTGATATATTTTCTGTGTCTGAAATAACACGGACTACAGTATTTTAAAAATAAGAAATAAACTAATCCAAAGAGAAAGCTCTTTGGCTTTTTCATATATATCAGTTTTAAACCTGCACTAGAGTCATTACATCTCTTATTAAATGGCTAATACACTCACATCTCACTCATTTTAAGAATTGGCAGCATTGAATTCTATTTAAAAAGCTATAAATGAACAGCGTTTCAGGGGATTTTTTTTTCTACTTTAGAACAAACTAACAAGATTCCAACCCACTAATCTAACAACTTCAAGGTCTTATTGTAGCAATGAGGCTTTAAGTGATGGTAATAAGTGTGTTAGCTCCACATGGAAGATAGACGATTAAGTCATCAGTTGTTTATTCTCAGGCTTCAGTTGAGTTCAGTCAGTCAGTTGTGTCCAACTCTTTGTGACCCCATGGACTGCAGCATGCCAGGCCTCCCTGTCTATTACAAACTCCTGGACTTTATTCAAACTCATGTCCATTGAGTCGGTGATGCCAGCCAACCATCTAACCCTCTGTTGTCCCCTTCTATCACCTTCAATCTTTCCCGGCATCAAGATCTTTTCAAATGAGTCAGTTCTTCACATCAGGTGGCCAAAATATTGGAGTTTCAGCTTCAGTATCAATCCTTCCAAAAAATATTCAGGACTGATTTCCTTCAAGATGGACTGGTTGGATCTCCTTGCAGTCCAAGGGACTCTCAAGAGCCTTCTCCAACACCACAGTTCAAAAGCATGAATTCTTTGGCATTCAGCTTTCTTTACAGTCCAACTCTCACATCCATACATGACTACTGGAAAAACCATAGCTTTGACTAGACAGACTTTTGTTGGCAACATAGTGTCTCTGCTTTTTAATATGCTATTTAGGTTGGTCATAACTTTTCTTCCAAGGAGTAAGCATCTTTTAATTTCATGGCTGCAGTCACCATCTGCAGTGATTTTGGAGCCCAAAATTACAAACTCTGTCACTGTTTCCACTGTCTCCCCATCTATTTTCCATGAAGTGATGAGACTAGATGCCATGATCTTAGTTTTCTGAATGTTGAGTTTTAGGCCAACTTTTTCACTCTCCTCTTTCACTTTCATCAAGAAGCTCTTTAGTTCTTTTTGGCTTTCTGCCATAAGGTGTTGTCATCTGCATATGTGAGGTTATTGATATTTCTCCCAGCAATCTGGATTCTAGCTTGTGCTTCATCCAGCCCAGCAGAAGGATGACATGCAAATCTGGACCTTTAACACTACTTATCAGAAGAAAGCCAATACCACCGAAAGAAACTGGGCAATCTCAGTATCAATTTGTTAACACCCTCCCCAAAATGAATGCTATTTACAGTGAAAATTGACAGATACACATAAAAGAATATGCTTTGGTGAGAACAAGGAGTTCACTTGTATCTATGAAGATATGTACTAAAGTGGAGATCCTTGCCATTGCACTTTGGGATACTATTGCGGCTTGCACTGTGTCTCCCCACAAAAGAGTAATATTGATGTTTCGATCCTCAGCACCTCACAATTTGACCTTAGCAGAAAAAGAACCATTACAGATGAAATTGGTAAAGTTATGATGAGATCATTCTGGCATGAAGTGGGCCCCAGTCCAGTATGACTGGTGTCCATCAGAACATAGCCATGTGATGACAGAAACATACTAATACAACACCTTGTGACAGCAAAACCAAAGATTAGATTTATGTAGCTGTAACCCAAGGAACATCAAAGATGCTGGTGAGTCACCAGAAGCTGCAAGGAGGCGGGAAAGAACTCCATTGTAAGTTTCAGAAGGAACATGGCCCTGCCAACACCTTGATTTTGAACGTTTAGCCTCCAGAACTGGGAGGCAATAAATTTCTGTTGTTTTAAGCCACTCGGTTTGTGGTACTTTTTAAAGACAACCCTAGGAAACTAATAAAAGTGCTGTTGCTAGATACGTAATTTGAAAATTTTAGTAAAGATAGTTTTCTAAGGAAAAATCTTGAGAATGAAATCTTGGTGAGGATGGCATTGTATGTTGGAGATGTTTGGTTGTTCCTGACGCTCTTAAGGCTTTTTTTAATGCAATGGTTATATGTCTATGTTTATTCATCATATTTGCCATATAGCTCAAGGGGGATAACCATTAAGTCATTGAAGGGAAAACTGAGATTCTTATGCCAAATCATTTGTGCAGAGTCACATGCTAAGCTCTGGGAGAGCAGGAAAAACAAAAGAGAGAGAGAGAAGCATGTCATTTTCCACTCCCAGTTTGTCCTCTAACCTGTGTCTGATTCATTCATATTAAATATCTGATATTTAATACTAATTTTTAATTATTAAAGAAGTCAACATCTAAAATAGAATTTGAACTCAGAAAAACTAGAAACTATAACTTAAATGAAAATTTCTTGGGTGCTGCTTTTAACTTTATAACAGTGCTGTTTTCTGTAAGGTTATCAAGGAAGAGCTCTCTGGGGGAGGTAATAGATTCTAGAGTGATGTGAAAGAGGAAGGTGTAGGAAATTGAGGGTAATAGTATCCAAGGGCAAAGGAAAAACAGCATATAAAAAAGCACTGTAGCAAAGACTAGTGTGAAAGAGTAAGCTATCAGCATGACTAGAGAAGAGCAGCAATGAAAAGGATAGTAGGAAAGAAGAGAGGTCATACCTTGTGGACAGAGGTTGACAAAGTTTTTCTGTAAATTTCTAGATGTGAACATTTTAGGCTCTGTGGGCCATAATATCTAGGTAACAACTCAACTCTGTGTTGTGGAATGAATGAAAGCAGCTATAGACAATATGCAACTAAATCAACATGGCTGTTCCAATAAAACTTTATTTGTGGACACTGAAATTTGAATTATATGTAATATTCATGTGGCATCCATTTAAAACTATAAAAGCCATGAGTGCAACAAAAGCAACAGTTTGCCACCACCTACTCTGGGGCATTGTGAGACGTGGTGAGGGCTTGTGATAAAATTCTCTATGTGAGAGGAAGTCATCATTGAACTGAGGAGTGACAAGACTTGACTATTAACTTCAAAGGATCATTGTGGCTACTCTGTGGAGAGTGGACTATTGGCTGAAAACTCGTGGTGGCAGGAGAACAGCTGGACTAGTCCTCTAAGAGAGGGTAAGACTGGGACTAGGATGTGAGCTGTGGAAGTGATGAGAAGGGGGCAGCCTTAGGACTGATTCAGAAGAAGATCTGCACAATTTCTCTGATGGACTGGGAATGTTGTCCCTAACATAGGTGTCTGTAGAAAAGATGGAGAAGAGGATTGACAAGATTTCAGGGTCAGAGCCTCCAAAATAGTGTTCCAAATAATAGCTCAGGAGCTTTCTTATAGGAAAGGATCATTGTGGGTTATATTATGAACATTCCCCTCCTCCCTCACCACCAGTTATATTTCTAGAGCACTTTGCTGTGAACACTGGTGATGACTTCCCTCTACATCTCTCTGATTTGGGTAAGGCAGTTGTTATCCTCACTCAAAAAATGAGGCAGGTAGACATAAAGGTAATACAGAACTCACACAGAAGCATGCAATGGGCTCCTTCTTGATGACTCATCCTCAGTTCCATGTTATCTGACACCTTGACTGAGACCCACACCAGTTTCCCTCTGACTCACTTATTTGGATGTAGACATATATGTATTTTAAAAAAAAGGCAACCTATTGAGTTACCCATATTGTGGGTCAATTATTGGCAGCATTTTTCAAGCTCTCATGCTTGGCCACTCAGAGAAAAACAATTGAAAAGTTAAGCAAGGTGAAAAGGCAATCTTCAAAATGGGAGAAAATAATAGCAAATGAAACAACTGACAGAGAATTAATCTCCAAAATACACAAGGAGCTCATGCAGCTCAATACCAAAAATGAACAACCCAATCAAAAAGTGGGCAAAAGAATACATTTCTCCAAAGAAGACATACAGATGGCTAATAAACACATGAAAAGGTCCTCAACATCAGTCATTATTCAGTTCAGTTCAGTCGCGCAGTCGTGTCCGACTCTTTGCGACCCCATGAATCGCAGCACGCCAGGCCTCCCTGTCCATCACCAACTCCCGGAGTTCACTCAGACTCACGTCCATTGAGTCTGTGATGCCATCCAGCCATCTCATCCTCGGTCGTCCCTTTCTCCTCCTGCCCCCAATCCCTCCCAGCATCAGGGTCTTTTCCAATGAGTCAACTCTTCGCATAAGGTGCCAAAGTACTGGAGCTTCAGTTTTAGCATCATTCCTTCCAAAGAAATCCCAGGGTTGATCTCCTTCAGAATGGACTGGTTGGATCTCCTTGCAGTCCAAGGGACTCTCAAGAGTCTTCTCCAACACCACAGTTCAAAAGCATCAATTCTTCAGCGCTCAGCCTTCTTCACAGTCCAACTCTCACATCCATACATGACCACAGGAAAAACCATAGCCTTGACTAGACGGACCTTAGTCGGCAAAGTAATGTCTCTGCTTTTGAATATACTATCTAGGTTGGTCATAACTTTTCTTCCAAGGAGTAAGCGCCTTTTAATTTCATGGCTGCAGTCACCATCTGCAGTGATTTTGGAGCCCAAAAAAACAAAGTCTGACACTGTTTCTACTGTTTCCCCATCTATTTCCCATGAAGTGATGGGGCCAGATGCCATGATCTTCGTTTTCTGAATGTTGAGCTTTAAGCCAACTTTTTCACTCTCCTTTTTCACTTTCAACAAGAGGCTTTCTAGCCCCTCTTCACTTTCTGCCATAACGGTGGTGTCATCTGCATATCTGAGGTAATTGATATTTCTCCTGGCAATCTTGATTCCAGCTTTTGTTTCTTCCAGTCCAGCATTTCTCATGATGTACTCTGCATATAAGTTAAATGCGGGAGAGGGTGTGGAGAAAAGGGAACACTCTTACACTGTTGGTGGGAATGCAAACTGGCACAACCACTATGGAGAACAGTGAGGAGATTCCTTAAAAAACTAGAAATAGAACTGCCAATACGACCCAACAATCCCACTGCTGGGCATACACACCAAGGAAACAAGAGTTGAAAGAGACACATGTACCCCAGTGTTTATTGCAGCACTGTTTACAACAGCCAGGACATGGAAGCAACCTAGATGTCCATCAGCAGGCAAATGGATAAGAAAATAGTGGTGCATATACTCAATGGAATATTACTCAGCTATAAAAAGGAACACATTTGAGTCAGTTCTAATGAAGTGTATGAACCTGGAGTCTATTATACAGAGTGAGTCAGTCAGAAAGAGAAACACCAATACTGTATATTAGCACATATAGATGGAATTTAGAAAGATGATAATGATGACACTATCTGCAAGGCAGCAAGAGATGCAGATGTGAAGAACGGACTTTTGGACTCTGTGGGAGAAGGCAAGGGTGGGATGATTTGAGAGAATAACATTGAAACATGTATATTACCATACATAAAGTAGATGACCAGTATAAGTTTGATACATGAAGCAGGGAACCGAAAGTCAGTGCTCTGGGACAACCCAAAGGGATGGGGTGGGGAGGGTGGTGGATGGGGGTACAGGATGAGGGGTCACATGTGTACCCATGGCTGATTCATGCCAGTGTATGGCAAAACCCATCACAATATTGTGATGTGATTATCCTCCAATTAAAATAAATTAATTAATTGTGAAAAATCACAGTTGAAAAGTATTTCTCTTTCTTTCTTCCAGATCAGATTTCAGTATGGCATCATTATCTAGGAAGAAAAAACTGCAATTATATAATCTGAGGGTCTCTTTCTGGGGGACAAGTGTAATTTAGTTCATTGGTGGTACAAGGACCAAAAATCTATTGTCTCATAATGAAAACATTTTACCCCCTAACTTGTATGCTCAATAGATTGATACATTGTTCTCATAAGTAATTTAAGGCTAGTCAAAAAAAAAAGGCAAAAATCTTCTTAGTTACTTGGTAACACTTCATTCAGATCCTGTCTTTATTTTTATGGAGAAGAAGCCTTGACTTTTAAGTGATGAACACTTAAACTCCCAGTTTGGGCAGCTATGATCAGAAAGTGAATTTTTCTGTGAGTGGGCAAACATTTTCTTCCTTTTCTTCTTTCGTGTATTCCACCGTTAAAACTGTTTGGCTCATTGCTTTGCAGTGGTCGTTGACAATTCCCTTTCATTTTGCATACTGTAACTTCTGAGTTACTTGGGCACCTGTTCTGCTAAAGTTATCTATGGATTGTGCTTTCCAATACCAAGACTGCTTGGGTTTTGTGCTCTTCTGAATGCCATTCCAAGGCAGAGAGTTGGTTAGCAGAGATTAGTAAGAAGCAATTCAAACAATAACTTGGTAAATTTCTGCAAATTCAAGAATGCCTTTGGCAAAGCCCCATGATGTCAACTTGATTCAATTTCATGCCATTCACATTGGCTAGAAAAGGTTTGGTGGCTGTTGTTGTTGTTTTTTAATAATTATATAGCTCTCATTTCTGATCTAACTAATCATCCAGCCCTTCCCTTCTGTCTCATCCCACATAGGTCCAGTCAAATGATAGGAAATATTCAATTTCGTGTTTACTCAGAAAGGTACTCAAAGGACTTCCCTGGCAGTCTAGTGGTTAAGACTTGCCTTCCAACGCAAAGACTGTGGGCTTGATCCCTGGTTAGGGAGCTAAGATCCCACATGCTTCACAGCTAAAATAACCGAAACAATATTGTAACAAATTCAGTAAAAATGGTCCATATCAAAAGAAATCTAAAAAAAAGTTATTTGAGAAGTAAGTTTGATGCTGAATCCAAGGACTAATTGTATGTAAATATCATCTTTTCTTACCAAGTTAAGAACATTATACCCGTGGCAGATTCATGTTGATGTATGGCAAAGCCAATACAGTATTGTAAAGTAAAAAAATAAATAAAATTTTAAAAAATAAAAAAATAAATAAAAGAAACCAGGCCAAAAAAAAGAACATTAACAGTGTTATGATATCAATAAACATCTCCTCTGGGGAAAGGGCATGAACTCCAGAATCCAGGAAGAGAGGGTAAAAATGTCATCCTATCTGGCTGATGCTCTGACATCAGTGTTTGAATGGGTAGCTACACTCTCATCCTACTCTCAAATATCTTTAACCTAGAAGTTTTTATAGTAAATAAAAACCTGCACTAAATGTATTTGCTAGCATGCAAGTTTTGAAAAAGAAAAGCATCACATGCCCTAATACATAACCAACTTCAGGTGGGAAAGTATTTGTTTCTCATCAGAGTGTTGACATTATAGAATGATCTTTTAATCAGAATCTTTGGAGTTTCTCAATCACACTATTTTTTCTGGGTTTTTATTTCCAGAGTGATGATATAATACATTCCCTGTGTTCTTTTTCATAAAGTTATTGAACTGTGGTTGCCCTATTTTAGCCTTTAATGTTCAGGTTCTCTTAAACCATGGAAAAACTCAACATCCACCCATACCTGTTCTTAAGTAAGGATCTAAGCTGTTATTCCTTTCCTGGCCCCACCTGGAGACCAATATATTTTTAATAATATATTCCTTTAGTTAGTCAGAATACTTTGAGGACAAACAAGATAATGTAGTTGAAATTGTTTTCCAAAAAAGAAGAAGTTCCAGAAATTTAGGTAATTTAAACAAATACATTTTTCTTTAATTTCTTTAGCAGTCAGCTCAAGTATCTGCACAAATGCAAGAGATCAGAGAAATAATTAAAATAATTAGCCTTTTTCTTATACTTTGAAATGGAGAACTACTGTGAATTAAACCATCATGCTGGGAACAGTGACCACTCCACAGTCCTATGTCAGCCTCATGATTGGACATTTCCATAGCACATCCCATAACACTGAAAAATAAAAGCATAAATTCAACATATTTAAAAATGAAATTGTTGATTCAGCAACAGTACTTCTTGGTATTTACCCAGAGGAGCTGAAATCTTATGTCCTAGCAAAAATCTGCCCAGAGGTGTTTATAGCAGCTTTATTCATAATTGGAAAAACTTGGAAGCAACCAAGACTTTCCTCAGTAGATGAGTGGATAAGTAAACAGTTGTACATGCAGACAGTGTAATATTATTCAGCATTAAAAAGAAATATCAAGCTATGAAAAGACATGTTGTTTAGTCACTAAGTTGAGTCCAGTTCTTTGAGACCCCATGGACTGTAGCACACCAAGTTCCCTTGTCCTTCACTATCTCCTGGAGCTTTTTCAAACTCAAGACCAGGGAGTCTATGATGCTGTCCAACCATCTCATTCTCTGCCGCCCCGCCTCTACTACTCCATTTGCCTTCAGCATTATAGTTTCAGCTTCAGCATCAGCCTTCCAATGAATATTCAGGGTTGATTTCCTTTAGGATTGACTAGTTTGAAAAGACATGAAGGAACCTTAAATGCATATTACTAAGTGAAAGAAGGCAATCTGAAGTGGCTACATACTGTGTGATTCTAACCAGAAGACGTTCTAAGAAAAGCAAAACTACACAGATAGCAAAAATATCAGTGGTTGCCAAGGATGGGAAAAGGGATGATTAGGCAGATCACAGAATATTGTTTAGGACAGTGAAACTACTCTGTGATGCTATAATGATGAATATATGTCATTATACACTTGTTCAGACTCATCAAATGTACGATATCAAGAGTGGACCTTGAGTCATGCCAATGTGTCTTGGTAGGTTCATCAATCGTACAGACCTACCACCTTGATGGGGATGTTGACAATGGGGGAAGTTATGCATGTGTATGGGGTTCTCAAGGCAAGAATGCTGAAGTGGTTTGCCATTCCCTTCTCCAGTGGACCACAGCTTGTCACTTCAGGGCAAATAGATGATGGAAAGATGGAAATAGTGACAGACTTTATTTTCTTGGGCTCCCAAATCACTGCAGACAGTGACTACAACCATGAAATTAAAAGATGCTTGCTCCTTGGAAAGAAAAGCTATGACAAAGCTAGGCAATGTATTTTTTTTAATTTTTAAATAAAAAGCAAAGATATCACTTTGCTGACAAAGGTATGTATAGTCAAAGCTATCATTTTTTCCAGTAGTCATGTACAGATGTGAGTGTTGGACCATACGGAAGGCTGAGCACTGAAGAATTGATGCTTTTGAATTGTGGTGCTGGAGAAGACTCTTGATACACCCTTGGATAGCAATGAGATCAAGCTAGTCAATCCTAAAGGAAACCAACCCTAAATATTCATTGAAAGGACTGATGCTGAAGCTGAAGCTCCAATATTTTAGCCACCTGATGTGAAGAGCTGACTCACTGAAAAAGACCCGGATGCCAGGAAAGATTGAGGGCAGCAGAAGAGAGTACAGAGGATGAGATGATTGGATGGCACATGACTCAATGGATGTGAGTTTGAGCAAACTCCAGGAGATAGTGAGGGACAGAGAAGCCTGGCGTGCTGCACTCCATGGGGTCACAAAGAGTCAGACACAACTCAGTGACTGAACAAGAGCAATGTGTGTGTATACAGCAGAATAGCAGGGGTTTTATAGGAAGTCTCTGCTCCTTCCTTGCCATTTTGTTATGAACCTAAAACTACTCTTTAAAAAGTTAACCTTAAAAAAAAAAGGTTGTTGGAGATAATGGACAATTAAAATTACAACTCTGTCCAGCCTGTATTGATGCAGCCTTTGATTCAGAGGGACTTTCTGTGACTGACAAAAATATAATAGTTGGCTCAAAAATGTTTTGTCCCCCTGGTTTGCCCAAGACATTCATAGGGAGGTAGGTAGAAAAAATGAAACTACTTGGTTGACGTGCAGATATTCAAGGTTTGGGAGATTATCCTTTCTTAATTAAAGTCCTCGTCCATCAAATCTGTATCCCTTCCACGTCCTGTCTTCTTGACTCAGCAAGTTTCTAGCGGAGGATTATCATATAGATAACATCCCTAAAAGGTAAATATGATTTTTTTTAAGTAAATATGATTAACAGGCCCATAACCTGCTTTAGTAATAGACCTTGAGCTAAGAATGATTTCACATTTCTAAGGGTGGTACAATAAAAGAAAGACAAATAGAAGAAAGGAAAGAAGAAGGGAAGGAGGAAAGAGAAGAGAGGCAGAAACCGCGTGTGACACCTGAAATAGTTATAATCCGACTCTTGATGGGAACTATTTGCCCACTGCTGGCCTACAGGATTTATGATATTTTAAACTCTATAGCATAGCATCTTTACCTTCCTCATCTTATTTTAGTAAGAATATCAATAACAGCTCCCCAGGGATAATAGGTCCTCCAGTAATGTGACAGGTTATTTATTTCTGCCCGACAATGTCTGTAATACAATTTAATGTCACAGACATAGGATTCTTTCAGAAGTTATTTTGATTCTGTCTTCCTATGGTTGAGTCATGCCAAACACACTGGGATAACCCAGAGGGATGGGATGGGGAGGGACATGGGAGGGGAGTTTGGGACGGCGGATACATGTACACTCGTGGCTGATTCATGTCAATGTAAAGCAAAAAAACACCACAATATTGTAAAGTAATTAGCCTCCAATTTAAATAAACTAATTAATTTTTTAAAAAGTCACTCAGATACCAGTTTCCATGTTTCTTATCTATCCTCCAAGAACAAAAACTAGCCATCAGCTTTTCACCCTTTTGTCTAATAGAAGATTATGTTTTGTGGCATATAAATTGCTTTTGTCAGTAAGTAAGCCATGACTTGGATGAGAAAAGCTATAGACCCCAATGCTTTTGAGTTCTCAATTATATAATGGGTTTCTACCCAGCAAAAACTGAAATCAGGCCAGTGTTAGGCTTTTTTACTTATTGAAGTTTATAACCTTAGATACACGTTTTCATCATGAAGCATATTACACATCCTGTACATTTGTGTGTCTAATGAAACTCAAAAAGCTACCAGAAAATTCTGAATTCAAGAGAGAAGGTCTAATATATACATTCTCTTTAGTGCAGTTAGGACATTGTTACTATACCTAATTTTAGATTAGGAAAAAAAAATATGGGGAGATAAAGCCTTCTCTAAATATGCCCGAATATAAAAATTGAGTTGTCATTAGAGGAAAATATTTTTCCCTTTTATTTGGGCTTACTGGGTGACGCTAATAGTAAAGAACCCACTTGCCAATGCAGGAGGCATAAGAGACACGGGTTCAATCCCTGGGTTGGGAAGATCCCCTGGAGAAGGAAATGGCAACCCACCCCAGTGTTCTTGCCTAGAGAATCCCATGGAACGAGGAGCCTGGCAGGCTACGGTCCATGTAGTCACAAATAGTCTTGGACACGACTGAAGCAACTTAGCACAGCACCAGGAATATAATGCATGAGAGAGAATTCTAAATAAATTATTCAATCAGAATGACAGACATGACTGCTGGGTAGAGACTGGGGCTATAAGAAATCAGTCTCATGAACACAGTTGGCCATGCCTTTCTTTAACCCCAGACATTTCTCAAAATAGAAGTCCAACCACCATCATTTCTAGCTAGGACAATTTTGGCTTTAAAAGCATTCCCAGTAAAGTCTAAATTACTGACTACAACTGAATATTTTATCTGGTTTGGGAGCAATACGAAGGTAAAAGCATGAATAGGTTAAAGTGATTGATTTTGTTTAGCATGATTTGGTAAAACTGGAAGGATTTCTTAATCTTTCTTTCTACCATACAGAGAATTCTTTGGGTTAAGAAAGGAAAAATTCTCTCAGCAATAATTTACTCCAAAGCTGAGGTTATTAACTTATCTAATGTCCTTTTCCCTTCTTTTGGGTTGGTTGTTTTAGACTCAAAGTTATCATCCCAGTCACAGTTACATTTGCCATTAGGGTTTATATGATACTACTGGTAAATTTGGATTTCCCTGGTGGCTCAGAGGTTAAAGTGTCTGCCTCTAATGCAGGAGACCCAGGTTCGATCCCTGGGTTGGGAAGATCCCCTGGAGAAGGAAATGGCAACCCACTCCAGTATTCTTGCTTGGAGAATCTCATGGACTGAGGAGCCTGGTGGGCTGCAGTCCCTGGGGTCACAAAGAGTCAGACACGACTGAGTGACTTTACTTACTTACTGGTAAATTTATAATTGGGTGAGCAATACATAAGTAGATGAAGAAGAAGGGAAACAATATCATTCCTTTGTTTCCAGAGTTCACAATTTTGTGTGATGAATTTTTTCCCCTTTTAATTGTAAATTGTCAACTCAGTTCTCTAGTATGGGGGAAATCATGCTAATGTTATGCTCCATTTTCCTTCTAATAACTCAAAATAATTATTCACTGGCAGAAACACAGGGTTAGCAGTACATGAAATAATACAGCATGAGGCCTCATTGCGTATGCAGAAGGTCCATTTTAGGCAATAGTTATTTCTAGCAATGCATGATTCTGAATCCTCAATGGCCACGTTTAAAATGTCCTTAAACTTATTAATGTTAAAAATCACTTTCCTATCTTCTAAAATAGATATAAGAGTTAGCATTATAGGAATTGCTGTAAGTGGGTGAATGATACCGATTTGTACACATACTTAGTGTCTGTGAAAAAGCACTGCAAACGGTTTGCATAATAAGTGTTTTTGAGATGATTCCCTTTTGGAAATTGTTGGTTGTATTAATATCTTCCCTTGCCCGGGGAAAAATTCTATCCAGGAGGATAAATGTTCCTCAGTATCCCAATGCAAATGATAATTTGGGACAACCTTAAAAATTACTGTCAACACACAAAGTGTGTGAAATGTACCTTGTGATTAATGTTCAATATGAGATTGATAAATATCACTCAATTTAAAGTATGAAAAAATTGGTTAAAAAACTTGTTTTGTAACATTAATGTTTGGCTAAATGTTAAGAATTGTCGGCTGCAAGGGGTCAAATCAATTAAGGAACTCTGGGTTAAACGGAGCTGAAAAGGTCACTTTACTGGAGGACTTATGTATGGTAATAGATATTGTGAATATTCATGCCAAGTAAAAAGTCTATGTGATTTACCACGTTTATACCAAAGACAGTTTTCTTCTTCAAATAACGGTGTACTGGTTTTCTGTATTTTATGTTACTTTGACATCTTGAGGGCCTTGCTAATCCTTGACAGATGACCCTCCAAGGGCTTAGTCCTAAAGGCAGTAAACTTTCCTCCCGTCTTAATTCATTCAGCTGCTGTAACAGAATACCACAAACCAAGTGGCTTATAAACAGCAGGAATTTACTTCTCACAGCCCTAGAGGCTGGTAAGTCCAAATTCAAAGCCCCAGCCTGGTCCCATCCTGGTGAGGGCCCTCTTCATGGTTCATAGTTAGTGGAAGGGGCAAGGCAGCTGTCTGGGATCTATTATAAGACCACTAACTCCATTCATGAAGGCTCCATCCCGACCATCTAAGCGTCGCCAAAGGCCTTTCCTCCTAATCTCATAGCAAAGGGGATTTCAACATGTGGTCATCCCTTGATACCTGTGGGGGACTGTTCTACAACCCACCATAGATACCACAATCCTCAGATGCTCAGGTCCTATAGTGGGCCCTCCTATTCATGAATTTTCTATCCATGGGTTAAGATAGCAATCTTAAAATCCCATGGATACAGCTGAGATAAACAGTTTAGTCAATAATGTGGTCAACACTGGCAGAGTAAAGAGGGACGTAAACTTTAGTAGAGTCAAACTGGGGGTCCAAGCCAACTCTGTTTCTTACTACCTAAAATAACAGGGGATAACTTCTCCAAGCATCTGTTTTCTTATTCATAAAGTGGAGACAATAATCTCTCAGAAGGTACTTCAAAGATTTGGTAATAGAGGATATGTAAATCTCAGCTCCCTATAGCAAACAGAGAGTTCAGTGTCTATGTATGTATATGCATTCAGTCTGTAGAGGAATGCCCATACCTAACAGTGAATAAAGTCTTATATCACCTAGTTATATCCTCAAGATATGAAGTCATATTTATGTGCTTATAAATAAAATCAACCAGCTCTGACAGTTTTGATTGCCATTGATGTCTTTGGTTTTGCTTTACCTTACTTTGGTAGCAAAATGAAAACAGAAGCTAAGTCTTGATCAACTCCATTTTTTATACATTTCACCTACTAGACTAGTCCCTAGACTTGTACTTGTCCAACAAAAGAATGAAAAGACTTAGAAAACATAGCAAAATAATTGATTCGAAGTATTCTATTTTTTAAATTTTATTTTTTAATTGAAGGATAATTGATTTACAGAATTTTGGTATTTTCTGTCAAGCCTCATGTTTCTCTTGAGTTCTAAAAGCTGTAAAATTGCATTCCTCTCAAGATAGCTTTCATCTTATATAGTTGTGACCTTTGAGTGGGTTAGGAATATAAGCCATTTTTCTGTCTATATGCAACTGACTAACCATGCTTATACATCTTAATGATCAAAAAATTAAGTCAACTTCCAACAGGTGAAGAATCTAAAAATTCAATATACCAAATAAAATAATATCATAAGCCATATGATGCGGTACCTAAGGGCACACCTATTAATTAGACAGTATATCTGCTTTTTCAGATATGGGTTTTATTTTTAAATCATGCACTTCAAGTCAGCTATGAGGGAAAGGGTATTTTCCACTGGAAATATGATCCTTTTTGTTGAATTTTTCTTCTTAGATGGCTTCTTGATGATGCTTTATGGGCAGTCTGTACTTTATATCTCTTTATGTACTCTTTGATGCTACTAAGGATTGCCTTCTAAGGACACTATGACATTTCACTGGGGCATTCAAGTAATAATTTTTATGTCTCTGCTAAAGGGACTGGCCTCACTAAGGGTCAGCTTCTTATTCAGTCATTGATAATAGATTTAATTACACTGACTTCCATTCCTGAGCCTTATTGCCTTGATAAAATTCATGCCATTACAGCATAATCTTTATTAAAATGTTAAAAACAATGATGAATAACACCAAGGACCTGCATTTATAAGTGTGACTGTATGCGGGGAACATGTATTCATTTCCACAGATGTTCTTCCCTACCAACAATTCTATACATTTTTATTTCAGTATGCAATATTAACCTCTTCCAATTGGTTTACAATGGGAAGCACCTGCATAGGTATAGACTTTTAAGCTTGGAACATTGCATTTCTACCAAACAAGTCTTCAGGTCACATTTGTGAGTGATCAGATACACACACTCAGGCTGGCATTCACAAAGCAATCCAATGGATAATTCTCCTTAAGAAATGAGGGGAAAAAACAAACAAACAAACAAACTGTCATCCCTCAAGCAGTGAGAGAATATCATCTGTTTTATTTGTGGCACTGGAAGTTTCGTATTAACAATGTCCACAGCACACCCACTCGAGATGTTATGAGGATAAATGTGACTGTCTTTGCAGAGTGCTTTGTGTTCCTCTAGCACCTCTTCTGAGAATATTTCCAGAAGTTGGTGCAGTAATTGTCGCTGAATTTAGCTGCCTTGCTCCTGTTCTTCTCCAAAAGAGGTGTAAAAGCACAAAGCCAAATTTCAGAACATCAGCATAATCAAATGAATAGGAAGCTTATTTGTGCAAAAAAAAAAAAAGTTTGAAAATTCCAGTTTGGGGAAATACAGGAGAGTAAGTGAAATCACCCACATAATCATCAGTGTTTGTGATCAGAAACTTTTAGATTCTATACTTGACCATCATGTGAAGAAAGACACCATTTTTAAATGAGTTAATTGCAATCATCAGAGTATGGAGTAGAATTAGAATCATAGAAATGTGAAAGAGCAGGATCTAGAAATTGAAGAAACCTAACAGGCTCAACGAGTTGGACACGACTGAGCGACTGAACTGAACTGAACAGGCTCAGACGGTAAAGTGTCTGCCTGCAGTGCAGGAGACCCGGGTTCGATTCCTGAGTCGGGAAGATCCCTTGGAGAAGGAAATGGCAATCCACTCCAGTAATCTTGCCTGGAAAATCCCATGGATGGAGGAGCCTGATAGGCTACAGTCCGCAAAGAGTCAGACAGGACTGAGCGACTTCACATCTTCTAAGGGATTATCCTCTTTATTCTCCTGCAAAGGTCAGAGACTCCAAGAGCTGGTAGTGGAGAATTGAAGGTCCTACTCCTTTTGTGGCCAAGTCTGGACTGAACAAGCAACAAGGAAAACAGTGAACAGTAATTATGATCACAGAAGAAAAGAACCCAGATCTTGTCATTTTCCCACTGATTAATTAAACACACAGACGCACATAAACACAGACACACATATACAGGAAAGCTTAGTACTGGCCTCTATGATGATCTTTCAGTACCATAGTTTAGTTACTTGTGACTTACAGGCCACGACTGCCAAACATCAGAACTCATGAGTCTTTCATAATAAATAGTATTTTCTGTCTTCTGTGCAAAAGTAACTGCACATTTCAATCCATCACATGCTATTTTATTTTTTGTTTACTGTCTTTATACTATGGTATTTTTAAAAAATAATTTAGGTAAACACCTCCAGGTTTGTTGTCCTGGGGTTAGTACATCAATTTAGGAAGAAGTTGCCAGGAGGTTAAAAACAGAAGGATACACCAAGATGGGGAAGAATTAGTCAGCCGAAGGTCAGATAAGTGGAAAAACAGAATAGAGAGGAGTTATTACAAAGAACTTAAGGCAACAAGTTGATAACTAGATTGATTGTGCTTTTCTACCTCATCCTCTTCTATTCTCCCCGGTATGAAATGAGACTTCTCTTTCCATGGTATATGTCTAGGGATGCTCTGCATTGCCTGGAGAATGTGTAAGCACTTTACAGTTGCAGTCATCATGGTGAGACTGCTTCAGAAGTGGACGCTTTCTCCCTGATTTCTGGAAGGGCTCTCGGAGAACCTCGTGTGGGGTGCTGCAGTGTGTTATTTTGTTCATTCGAGTCACCTCCTCATGGCTTGAATTTTTAATTTCTTTATCATTATTATGCATGAGGTGTCCATGTCTCACTCATAGCACAGATGTAAAATCTAAATTGTAGAAGGGCCAAATGGCCGTGTAAGAAGTAAGAACCTCATAAAAGCTCAGTGATTATTTATAGTCAAAACTTTCCTCTCTGAAGACTCAGCTTTTAAAAACCCAAACTTCACTTCAGCCTGATCGGTTTAATCTCCCATGGATTGGATTGACTCTGAAAATTTGTGCATTAGCCTCCAGAAATTTAAAATCAAACACACCAGAGTACATTTGTTTCTGTTATTATTTGGGTTAGTTTTTGACTGTTCCTTTATGATTTCTATAAATCCTTCCTTCTATTGCTACTATCCTCTGAAGAAATGAAAATTGTTTGGTTCTCCCCTTAACTTTGGCTGTTTCATAAAGAAACAAAACATTATGCTTTAATATGTATTTGAGAAGATATTGAAATAACAATAGACTCTTTAACTGGTAAATTATAATGGAATCATTTAGAAATTATACATTATATCCACATTTTTACCAAATTAATACATCATGATTAAAGGTCTTATAATGAATACCAAATGAATTAGTAATGATGGTCTTTATGTATAACCCTTTAAATTATACAAAAGTATATTTTTAGCAAATAGTCCAACATAAGAATAGAAATTGAAGGTAAGTTTTATTTATAATAAAAAGATTACAGAAATTCTTTACTTTTTTTCATTGACATATAGTTGATTTATAACACTGTATTAGTTTCTGGTGTACAGCAAAGTGATTCAGATATATTTTTTCCTATTTTTTCCATTATGATTTATTTCAGGATATTGAATAGATTTCCTTGTGTTAGACAATAGGACCTTGTTGTTTATTTACTTAATATATGATAGTTTCCATCTGCTAATCCCAAATTTCTAACACCTAATTTATTCCTCCCCCACCATTTTTTCCCTTTGATAACCATAAGTTTATATTCTATGTCTGTGAGTCTGTACCCGTTTCATAAATAAGTTCATTTGTATGATTTTATATCCACGTATAAGAGATATTGTGTGAATTTTGTTTTTCTCTTTTCAACTTCAGTTGTATGATAATCCCTAGGTTCATTATTGTTATTCAGTCACTAAGACGTGTCTGTCTGCAGCCCCATGGACTGTAGCATGCCAGGCTTCCCTGTTCTTTACTGTCTCCATCTATGTTGCTGCAAATGGCATTATTTCATTCTTTTCTTATGGCTGAGTAGTATTTTATTATATATAAAAGTGTGTGTGTGTGTGTGTGTGTATGCTGCTGCTTCTGCTAAGTCAGTTTAGTCGTGTCCGACTCTGTGCAACCCCATAGACGGCAGCCCACCAGGCTCCACTGTCCCTGGGATTCTCCAGGCAAGAACACTGGAGTGGGTTGCCATTTCCTTCTCCAATGCATGAAAGGGAAAAGTCAAAGTGAAGTTGCTCAGTCGTGTCCGACTCTTAGCGACCCCATGGACTGCAGCCCACCAGGCTCCTCCGTCCATGGGATTTTCCAGGCAAGAGTGCTGGAGTGGGGTGCCATTGCCTTCACACACATATATGTATATCTACACCACGTCTTCTTTATCTATTCATCTGTCAGTGGACACTTAAGTTGTTTCTGTGACATGGCTGTTGCGAATAGTGCTGCAATGAGGATTGTGGTGCATATATCTTTGAAATTAGAGTTTTCTGTGTATATATACCTAAGAATAAGATTGCTAGATCATATGGCAACTCTATTTTTAGGTTTTTGAGGAAACTCCATATTGTTTTCCATAGTGGTTGCACCAATTTACATTCCCAGCAACAGTGAAGGGTTCCATTTTCCCTTTTCTCCACACACTTTCCAGGATTCGTTGTTTGATAGACTTTTTAAAGTCTATAAAAACTGCCATACAATTGCAATCATTTCACATGTTAGTGAGGTTATGCTCAAAATCCTTCAAGCTAGGCTTCGACAGTATGTCAATTGTGAATTTCCAAATATGCAAGGTAGGCTTTGAAGAGGCAGAGGAACCAAAGGTCAAATTGCCAACATTTGCTAGATCACAGAGAAAGCAAAGGAGCTCCAGAAGAACATCTACTTCTGCTTCATTGACTACACTAAAGCCTTTGTGTGGAGAGAGATGGTGTGGGGAGGGAGGGGGGAGGTGGGGGTTGGGACTGGGAGTTCATGTACNCGACAGTATGTCAATTGTGAATTTCCAAATATGCAAGGTAGGCTTTGAAGAGGCAGAGGAACCAAAGGTCAAATTGCCAACATTTGCTAGATCACAGAGAAAGCAAAGGAGCTCCAGCAGCACATCTACTTCTGCTTCATTGACTACACTAAAGCCTTTGTGTGGAGAGAGATGGTGTGGGGAGGGAGGGGGGAGGTGGGGGTTGGGACTGGGAGTTCATGTACACTCGTGGCTGATTCATGTCAATGTATAGCAAAACAAATACAGTATTGTAAAGCAAAACAAACTAAAAAATAAATATTAAAAAAAAAAGACAGAACAAACTGGAGCATTCCTCAAGAGATGGGAATACCAGACCACTTTACCTGTCTCCTAGAAACCTGTCTGTGGGTCAAGAAGCAACAGTTAGAACTGTTAGAACTGGACACAAAACAGACTGGTTCAAAACTGGGAAAGGAGTACAACAAGGCTGTATATAGTCACCCTGCTTATTTAACTTACATACATTGTACATCATGGGAAATGCTGGGCTGGATGAATCATAAGCTGGAATCAAGATTGCTTGGAGAAATATCAACAGCCTCAGATATGCAGATGATGCCACTCTAATGGCAGAAAGCAAACTGGACCTAAAGAGGCTCTTGATGAAGGTGAAAGAAAAGAGTGAAAAGGCTGGCTCAAAACAGCCTTCCAAAAACTAAGATAATGAAATCCAATCCCATAATTTTATGGTAAACAGAAAGGGAAAAATTTGAAATAGTGACAGATTTGTTTTCTTGGTCTTCAAAATCACTGTGGATGGTGACTGCAGCCATGAAATTAAAAGACACTTGCTCCTTGGAAGGAAAGTTGTGACAAACCTAAACAGCATATTAAAAAATAGACATCACTTGGCTGACAAAGGTCTGTATAGTCAAAGCTATGGCTTTTCCAATAGTCATGTATGGATGTGAGAGTTGGACC
This sequence comes from Aepyceros melampus, assembly GCA_006408695.1. Classification (NCBI taxonomy): domain Eukaryota; kingdom Metazoa; phylum Chordata; class Mammalia; order Artiodactyla; family Bovidae; genus Aepyceros; species Aepyceros melampus. The sequence continues at coordinate 149,588 of SJXQ01001431.1, read as the reverse complement.
ATAAAGAAGGCTGAGCACTGAAGAACTGATGCTTTTGAACTGCGGTGTTGGAGAAGACTCTTGAGAGACCCTTGAACTGCAAGATCAAACCAGTCAATCCTAAATGAAATCAACCCTGAATATGCAATGGAAGGACTGATGCTGAAGGTGAAACTCCAATTCTTTGGCCACCTGATTGAAGATCTGACTCATTGTATATTGGCCCCCTGGTTATATAACTTTTATGCAGAGAACATCATTTCATCATCAGGGAATACAGTTCAGATGCACCCCAAACACTCAGTCCTGTAAAATACCTTTTAGGAACTCCATAACATTTCAGAGATGTATAACTTATTTTCAAATCAACTTTTTCACAAAAAATCCCCTTCACATAATCCACACCCTGCAGAATATGAGTAATAAAGTATAATAGTAATTCAACCTAGTAAGAATGACACCTCAGCCTGCAAAACTCCTTTCTTACAGAGCCTAGATTTAGTCTTTATCCAGAGTGATTAATAGCCCCAGGATTTCAGAATTTTAGTTAGAACAAAGTATACTTTACAATATAGTAAGAATCCCCACCACTGATAATTTACAAATTAGGCACATTGTCCAATGTCTTCTCAGTCTAGGATTTATAGTGTTGACAGCATCTAATAATGTTGTATTATTTTTTTTGTTCATTTGTTAATTCATATTATTTAATCATTTCATTGATGGCTCTCCAAATACATTATTCAGTGAGTATATAGTATATATTTGGGCTTCCCTGATGTCTCAGACGGTAAAGAATCCACCTGCATTGCTAGGTTCAATCCCTGGGTCAGGAAGATCCCCTGGAGAGAGGAAGAGCTACTCACTCCAGTTTATTCTTGCCTGAAGAATTCCACAGCAGAAGAGCCTGGTGGGCTACAGTCCATGGAGTCACAAAGAGTCAAATACAACTGAGCTACTAAACACACATATGCATAGTATATTTTAGAAATGCACTCAATTTCATTACATTTTGAATTTTATATAAGCCAGTCAAATAACAATAACAACTATAGTTAAAGATTATCATCTAAGCATAAGAAACTAAAACTTTCCGCCAATTTTTTTTGCAGTGCTTGAAATTTTCAATATTCAAAAGAAATTTTGTGATAAAATAGCCCATGAACTATTTGAGAATGATTTGCATTGATGCGTTTTCTGTGTCATGTGCTTAAAAGTAAATGTGGGGAAATTCAGCAAAATGACAAGATTTTAGCAGCAAAGCTAACAATTTCATGAGCTCTATGAAAGTGAAAGTATTAGTCACTCAGTCCTGTCTGACTTTTTGCAACCCCATGGACTGTAGCCCTCCAGGCCCCTCTGTCCATGGAATTTCCCTGGCAAGAATACTGGAGTGAATAGCCATTCCCTTCTCCAGGGGATCTCCCAACCCAAGGATTGAACCTCGGTCTCCTGCATTGCAGGCAGATTCTTTTTTGTCTGAACCGCCAGGGAAGCCCCTATAATTTTAGCAAAATATCTCTCTTTCATCCATTTTTCTTGCTTAAAAAAATTAATCTACATGAGCATATCACAGACTTGAAGGGAAAGTGTAGCTATATATATTAATGTATATATAACACACTATTATTTAGAGGAAACTCATTTCTATAAATATTTGGTACCAAGATTCATATGTCCAGGAGGAGTATAGTGTTTTATGGAGTGATTAAATCTTATAAACTTTTGTTATCTGAAAAATCACATTTGATGATTCTTCCAGTAAAATTCTCTGGCATGTCAAGGGGAAAATCACTCCTGACATACTATCAAAAAGCAAAAACTATTAAAACATCTGACTTTAAATTAACTATTCACCATTTTTTGGTCTGAAGTCTATCTGATATCCACATGTGGATAAGGCGAACTGTTTTGGAACTGTCTGATTACCAGATATTAGAGTAGGTCAATTTTGCCTAAATTGGAAGCAATCCTATCATTCAAAGATGTGTTAGGGTGGGGAGAATCTGTAGTTAGAGATGTGGGTTTTAAGACTTGCAAAACTGTCATAAGCAGTAATCATTTTAATCCTTTATCACATGACATTTGCCAATCATTCTAATAGGACTATTATCTGGAAAATGGCCTTGTCTATTCCAGAAATTTCCATTATGTTTACTTTTTTGGACTTTATTCAGCAAACAAACTACTGGATGTTCACCGTAGAGTCAAACCTGCCTTTGATTATTTGAGAGGAAGAAGATCTTTAAAGAAATGATCAGTTTTAAAGAAATGATCCCTGTTGATCCAGAGATTATTGTCTGTGTTCCATCTACCCAAAGAGAGAACATGTACACAATAACTTGGGAATATTCATAGACACACACATACACACATTAAGGTAGCGAAAGGCACATTACATGGAATAAAGAGGAAGGGCAGGATGGAGGAAGGAATATGTGAATTCATGCCAGGCTGCAGGCTGAGAATAGTCATTCCTTCCCCATTTGAGTCCTGTCAGGTAAACAGGTTTGTCATTGCACAGAAACTGAAAAGCAAACATTGATATAGTTTGTCCAAGGAAATTAATAAATAAAATCTACTTGGGAGCAAAGATAAACTTCAATTTAAATAGAAGACTCTTAGAACCCAAGATATTTCACCTCCAAAAGATAACCCCCCAAACTGAAAATCAGAAGGTCACATAAAAATACAGCTTTAGTTGGGCAGATGGTTTGAAGTTATCACAAAAGACTCTTAGAACCCAAGATATTTCACCTCCAAAAGATAACCTCCCAAACTGAAAATCAGAAGGTCACATAAAAATACAGCTTTAGTTGGGCAGATGGTTTGAAGTTATCACAAAATTAGTCATTATTTGCTCCCCGGGTGACTATTGTAAGGAAATCAATACTATTTAAATGTCTGTAGGGGAACAGGCTACAGAAAACAAAATCTCATCACAGCTAGAAAACCACTTGATTCCTCCTTCTCCAAGGCAGTTTTTATCTCCCAAGGTCAAGGTTAAAGAAACTTGCTTGGCAATGAGGCTTCCCCAGTGGAGCAAACAAGTGCATCAGGTCCTTCAAACCAGCCCTTTCACTAAAGTTAACATCTACTCAATATATTTTATTCAATGTGTTTCAAAAGTTTCATCCAGAGACGTTCAATAAGTATAGAATTGTCTTGCACAGAAATTATACTTGTTTGCATAGCATATTCTTTCTGAAATACGACTAAATGAGGTTTCCAGTGGCGTCTGTACTGGAAATAGTTTTGAATTCTTTGGTGCTCTTTTGCTCTTCTTCGTCAGTATCTTCAGGAAGATAATCGTCCTAATCACTCTTTTTTTTTTTTCAATTTATTTCAGAAAATTTTTATTTATTTATTTATTTTAATTAATTTTTATTTTTTAGCTTGTTTTGCTTTACAATACTGTATTCGTTTTGCTATACATTGACATGAATCAGCCATGAGTGTACATGAACTCCCAATCCCGACCCCCACCTTCCCCCTCCTGCCCCTAATCACTCTTAAAAGCGTAAGCTCACAGCTCTGTTTCCCTGAGTGTGGATGGCTACGGGACCTTATTTCTACCCTTAGGATTTTCTCTTTCATTACTTTCCTGATGAGGTATTTGTGAATTCTTTTGGAATGTGAATTCCTGTCTCTAATCTCCAAAACTAAAGTTTGTTTCATTTTCATACACAAAACTGGTGTGATCATTTTCTTGGTTACATAGGTACAATCCAGTGATGCCACCATGATAAAAGTGATTGAACTAGTACTGTCTCCTAGAATTGTCTCATTTATATTGACCGGGGTGGATTTGTACCTTTTTTGTCTGTTGCTTTGCTAACCACTTCTCAAGTACATCTTAATAGATTTAAAAATTTGTCTCAGCTGCATATAAGCCTGTATGAGCATATTTTCATAAACATATTCAGAGGGTCATTTTGTTTAAGTTTCTCTTCCTCTTTCCTTGGTTTCCTCCATCCCACTCGCTCATACTTTTCTTATATCCCTTATCCTTTCCTCTCACTTCTTGTGCTATTCCAGTCTCCACCACTCCCAGGTAATTCATTTGATAACTAAGGATGTATTTTTTTCCTTAATTTTCTCCCCCATGGCAGGAACTGACTATCAGTAATACCATTATGCTAGAACTTCCTTAAGCCCTTTTGCATTGTGTTCAGTCATGTCTGACACTTTGCTACCCCATGGACTGTATGTAGCCTGCCAGGCTCCTCTGTCCATGGGATTTCCCAGGCAAGAATGCTGGAGTGGGTTGTGGTTTCCTCCTCCAGGGATCTTCCCAACCCAGGGATCGAACCCATGTTTCCTGTGTCTCCTGCCTTGCAAGTGGATTCTTTAGCACAGAGCCACTCTAGAAGCCCAAGCACTCGATTGCACTTCTCTCAAAAGCTCTAAAACTTTATCACCTGTCATCATCCACACAGGGTCAGCTTTGGTTCACCTCTTCCTCATCTCTAAGCTGTTTACACAACAACCTAACTGCAGCCTTGCTGCCTCTCTTCCATTCTCTGCACAGCAGGCAGGCCGAGAACTCTCTCAACCAAACTGATGAGGCCCTTGCTAGCCTAAAATCATCTAAAAATCAAACCTCATTTGGGCATGTAAAAGGGTACGGCTGCTATGGGAAACAGGATGGCAGATCCTCAAAAAATTAAACATAGATTTGCCATATCATCCAGTAATTCCACTCCTGATTATGCAAAAGGAACAAAATCACTATCTTGAGGTATCTGTATTCCCGTGTTCACTGCAGAGTTATTCATAATGGCCAGAAAAAGGTGGAAGCAACCCAAGTGCCCGTCAATGGAAGACTGGAAAAACCAAATGGGGTGTATGCCTATAATGGAATGTTGGTTACCCTTTTTAAAAAAGGAAGCTATGACGCATGCTACAATGTGGATGAATATTGAAGACCTTCTGCTTGAGTGAAATAAGCCAGTCACAAAAAGATACATACCATATGATTCCATGTATATGAGGAAACTAGAGTAATCAAAATCACAGAGATAAGAAAGAACAGTGGAGGCGGTCAGGGGCTTGGGGAGGGGGAATGGAGCGTTATTGTTCAATGGCTACAGAGTCTCAGTTTTATAAGATGAGAAAAGTTTTGGAGATGGATGATGGGGATGGTTGCCAAGGAATGCAATGTATTTAATATCATCAAACTGATACTTAGAAAATGGTTAATTTTTTAAGTACCAGTTTAAAATGGTAAATTTTATGTTATGTATATTTGACCACAGTAAAATAAATCAAACCTCACTGTCTATAGCAAAAAGCCCAGATTCTTTACATCACTGGATACTCTGTGCCCTCTTTCCTCCAAGCCTTGGCCATGATGGTCCTTCTGTCTATAAAGTGTCACTTTGCCAACCTTCCTCCAACCTTTCCCTGACAATCCAGAGAAGAATAGACTCTTGTCCCCGTGGGGATCCAGTGTTCTTTGTTCTCTCCAGCTTGCAGCATTGCTATAGGGGAAGCTCTGAGAGGTTCATGCCCATGTCTTCCTCAAGAGAGGATGAGTGTTTCAGAAGCAGAGCAGCCTGCCTGGCACAGAGGCGATGCCTCATACACACCGAGCAAATTTATGGATGTGCGAAGTTTGAAATGCCAGTGACTCATCTAAAGGTACATTACGACTGAACCATTTGCAGCCCCTTCTTAAGGAGAATGAGAGGCAGGGAAGCAGCACTGCTGAGTCAGGGATGGCCAGGGTCACAAGTACAGAGGTGGTTGGTCGGGGCCAAAAGCTGCAGATCAGCTCACAAGGGTGAAACCGGGGCCAGGTCTCTTGGGTTTGGTGAAGAGCAAACAATCTTGAGCTCAGTTAGTTACAGCAGAACTCTGGATGCCAGAGGTTGAGAACAGAGGAAAAAGTGGAAGAGAAAGCACAGACTAGGAAGACTGTAACTGGATGAACAGGACTAGGTAGACATAGCACATGGTGCCTTCCAAGTTCATGAGCCTTGGCCTTTCTGGCCAGTGTAATTTTGCAGCATTTAGTCGAGCCTCCCTTCTCTCTCCCCCCTTGCTCATCATGGAACTAATGGCTAGTTCAGAGCCATGCTGAAAAGACCGAGTAACAGCAAGCTATGCAGTGAGAACGTTCCATCCATGAAAAATTAGAAGGTGGGGATTTGCAGCTAAAATTTGATTAACTGATTTTATTAAAAAGGACATTTACAGATACAAACATGTAACATAATTAATGGTCTCATTGAAATATTTACTCACAACTTAGAGAAGGACCACAGGGAGGTGGGGAAGAGTTGGAGACAGGAGAAAGGGGCAGGGCAAGGATACACTTTAGTACTTTCTAACCCGGCCTCATTCTCATTTACTAAAATACAGATGGGAAAATTCAAATAGAGGCTGTGTGTCCCTTCCCAGCTCCTTTGCAACCACCAGCCCCATAAGAATAACTGTTCTTCCACAAGCATTTTACCAATAACAAAGTAATTTGTTAGTTTTGCTTCTTTTGAAATATGTCATCCAGAAGGAGGGTTAAGACTTACTGGTAATTGACACCTGACTATAGAATACTAAGATGAGTTTGCTTAGTAACTGGAACTGGCAGGTTAGGTTGAGACAAAAGTGGGAATGGAGGGGAAGAACAGTAATGTGTGCCTTCTAAGGAGAAAGGACTGGGGTGATGCTGTGCAGAAACAGAGATTCTTGATATGGTGATACTCAGCAGCAGAAGCCAGGACCAAGGGCAAAGACATACTTGGAGATAACATACTCAATTATCTCATTATGTTTGCACTGGCTCCATGAAACATGAGGATGAAAGACAACCTCACCACACAAACTAGGAAAGGAAGCAGGGTTTCAGTAACATTTACACACGAGTCGTGGATAGGAATCCCTGTAAGAAGAAACCTCTCAAGTCTGCTTTGGATACATAATAATGATTTGTCATTTGGGGGTAAGGTCTATTTCACCTTGTTGCCTAAGTTATTTTTACATACTCTATGCTCTTAGTTCTTTCTACAATTTAACTTTCATTGAGATTGTTGTGAATTCACACACAGTTGTAAGAAATAATACAGAAAGATCCCACGTATCTTTTACTCAGTTTCCCCCAATGGTAACATTTTGGAAAACTACAGTATAGTATCCCCACCAGGAAGCTGACACTTCATCACCACCAGAAACTCTCATGATGCTCATTATAGCCACACCCACTTCCCTCTGTCTCCTCCTCAACCCCAGACAGCTGTTAATCTGTAATCCATTTCTATAATTTTGTCACTTCAAATGAACTTATATAAAGTGACATCACATAGTATGTAACCCCTGAGGATTGAATTTTTTTCGCTAGCCTAATTCACTGAGATTCTTCCAGGTTGCTGCACTATCAATAGTTCATCCTTTTAATTGCTGAGTAGTAGTCCATGCCTTATACTAGTGTGTTGAATCATTCACTCACTGAAGAACATCAAGGTATTTTCCAGTTTGGGGCTATTATGAATGGAGCTGCTGTAAGCAGTTCTGTACAGGTTTTTGAATATTATTTTTCTCTGTGATGAGTGCCACTATAGGGTTGTATGGTATTTGCATGTTTCCTTTATTTAAGAAGCAGCCTAACTTTTCCAGCTTTGTTGTGCTGTTTCACATTCCCACCAGCAGTAAGAGTGATCCAGTTTCTCTGTATCCTTGCCAACATTTGATTTTGTCATTATCTTAGTATTTCAAACATTCCAGTAGATGTGAAGTGATATTGCCTTGTGACTGTAATTTGCATTTTCCTGCTGGCTAATAATGAACTTCTTTTCCATGTGCTTACTTGACATCTATATATCCTCTTCCATGCAGTGAGTCTTCATGGGTTTTTTTTTTTCTCCCACTTTAAAATTGTTTGATTTTTGAGTTGTTTTTTGTTTGTTTGTTTTGCTGTTGAGTTATGAGAGCACTTCATATATTCTAGACACTAGATCTTTGTCAGATATGTGGTTTGCAAAGATTTTTCTCCCACAGTGTATAGCTTCTTTTATCCTCTTAATAGGATCTCCTACAGAGCAAAAGTTGTTAATTTTGATAAAGTCCAGTGTGTGAGTTTTTTCCATGCTTTTGGTTCAAGTCTATGAGTTTTTTGCCTAGCCCTAGGTCCTGAAGATATTATACTATGATTTTCTCTGAAACTTTTAAAGGTTTCTGTGTTACTTGTAAGCCTGTGATCTGTTTTGAGTTAATATTTGTAGAAAGGAACACAGGTCAAGATCCATTTTTTTTTCCTTTGCCTATGAATGCCAATTACTCTAAAACAATTTGTTGAAAAAGATATATCTATTCCCCCATTGAAGAGTGTTGCAGCTCTGTCAAAAATCAGTTGTACACTTTGTATGGGTCTCTTCTGGGTCCACTGTTCTGTTCCATTGATCCATATGTTTATTCTTCCAACAATATCACATAGTCTTGATTACCATAGGGGTGTAATAAGCCTTGTAATCAGCTATACTTATACCCCCTACTGAACTGTTTTTCAGAAGTGTTTTAGATATTAAAGTTCCTTTACCTTCCCACCTAAATTTTAAAATAATATTATCTATACATACAAAATCTTGAAAAAACTAGCTTTTGATGGAAATTGCCTTAAACTTATATACTAACTTGGGCTGCATTGACAGTTTTACTATGCTGAGTCATCCAATCCTTTTATAATTTCAGTGTTTTCTGCTCTTACCCTCATTATTCCCTTCCTTTTGCTGAATTTTGGTTTACTTTGCTCTGTTATTTTTAGGTTCTTGAGGTAAAAAGTTAGATTGTTGATTTCAGATTCTACTTCTTTCCTAATATGTACATTTGGTGTAATAAACTTCCCTCTCAGCATTCCTTTAGCTGTGCCCCACAAATTTTGAATGTGTTTTATGTTAATTATCTCTCAGTTCACTATTTTTTCTTATTTCTTTTGAGAATTCCTTATGACCAATGGATCATTTACTGTTTAACTTCAGTGTGTTTAGGTATTTTCTTATCATCTTTTTGTTTTGTTTTGTTTTTATTTTTACTTTATTTTACTTTACAATACTGTATTGGTTTTGCCATACATTGACATGAATCCACCACGGGTGTACATGAGTTCCCAATCCTGAACCCCCCTCCCAATTCCAACCCCATATCATCTCTCTGGATCATCCCCTTGCACCAGCCCCAAGCATCCTGTATCCTGTATCAAACATAGACTGGCGATTCATTTCTTACATGATAGTATACATGTTTCAGTGCCATTCTCCCGAATCATCCCACCCTCTCCCTCTCCCTCAGAGTCCAAAAGTCCATTCTATATGTCTGTGTTTCTTTTGCTGTCTCGCATACAGGGTTATCAATACCATGTTTCTAAATTCCATATATATGTGTTAGAATACTGTATTGGTGTTTTCTTTCTGGCTTACTTCACTCTGTATAATCAGCTCCAGTTTCATCCATCTCATTAGAACTGATTCAAATGTATTCTTTTTAATGGCTGAGTGATACTCCATTGTGTATATGTACCACAGCTTTCTTATCCATTCATCTGCTGATGGACATCTAGGTTGTTTCCATGTCCTGGCTATTATAAACAGTGCTGCAGTGAACATTGGGATACATGTGTCTCTTTCAATTTTTGTTTCCTCGGTGTGTATGCCCAGCAGTGGGATTGCTGGGTCATATGGCAGTCCTATTTGCAATTTTTAAGGGAATCTCCACACTGTTCTCCATAGTGGCTGTACTAGTTTACAATCCCACCAACAGTGTAAGAGGGTTCCCTTTTCTCCACACCCTCTCCAGCATTTATTGCTTGTAGACTTTTGGATCACAACCATTCTGACTGGTGTGTAATGGTACCTCATTGTGGTCTTGATTTGCATTTCTCTGATAATGAGTGATGTTGAGCATCTTTTCATGTGTTTGTTAGCCATTCATATGTCTTCTTTGGAGAAATGTCTGTTTAGTTCTTTGGCTCATTTTTTGATTGGGTCGTTTATTTTTCTTGAATTGAACTGCATAACTTGCTTGTATATTTTTGAGATTAGTTGTTTGTCAGTTGCTTCATTTGCTATTATTTTCTCCCATTCAGAAGGCTGTCTTTTCACCTTGCTTATAGTTTCCTTTGTTGTGCAGAAGCTTTTAATTTTAATTAGGTCCCATTTGTTTATTTTTGCTTTTATAGGATCCTGCTGTGATTTATGTCAGAGAGTGTTGTGCCTATGTTCTCCTCTAGGAATTTTATATTTTCTGGTCTTACGTTTAGATCTTTAATCCATTTTGAGTTTATTTTTGTGTGTGGTGTTAGAAAGTGATCTAGTTTCATTCTTTTACAAGTGGTTGACCAGTTTTCCCAGCACCACTTGTCAAAGAGATTGTCCTTACTCCATTGTATATTCTTGCCTCCTTTGTCAAAGATAAGGTGTCCATAGGTTGTGGATTTATCTCTGGGCTTTCTATTTTGTTCCATTGATCTATATTTCTGTCTTTGTGCCAGTACCATACTGTCTTGATGACTGTGGCTTTGTAGTAGAGTCTGAAGTCAGACAAGTTGATTCCTCCAGTTCCATTCTTTCTCAAGATTGCTTTGGCTATTCGAGGTTTTTTGTATTTCCATACAAATCTTGACATTATTTGTTCTAGTTCTGTGAAAAATACCACTGGTAGCTTGATAGGGATTGCATTGAATCTGTAGATTGCTTTGGGTAGTATACTCATTTTCACTATATTGATTCTTCCGATCCATGAACATGGTATATTTCTCCATCTATTAGTGTCCTCTTTGATTTCTTTCATCAGTGTTTTATAATTTTCTATATATAGGTCTTTAGTTTCTTTAGGTAGGTATATTCCTAAGTATTTTATTCTTTTCGTTGCAATGGTGAATGGAATTGATTCCTTAATTTCTTTTTCTACTTTCTCATTATTAGTGTATAGGAATGCAAGGGATTTCTGTGTGTTGATTTTATATCCTACAACTTTACTATATTCATTGATTATCTCTAGTAATTTTCTGGTGGAGTCTTTAGGGTTTTCTATGTAGAGGATCATGTCATCTGCAAACAGTGAGAATTTTACTTCTTCTTTTCTAATTTGGATTCCTTTTATTTATTTTTCTGCTCTGATTGCTGTGGCCAAAACTTCCAGAACTATGTTGAATAGTAGCAGTGAAAGTGGGCACCCTTGTCTTGTCCCTGACTTTAGGGGAAATGCTTTCAATTTTTCACCATTGAGGATAATGTTTGCTGTGGGTTTGTCGTATATAGCTTTTATTATGTTGAGGTATGTTCCTTCTATTCCTGCTTTCTGGAGAGTTTTTATCATAAATGGATGTTGAATTTTGTCAAAAGCCTTCTCTGCATCTATTGAGATAATCATATGGCTTTTATTTTTCAATTTGTTAATGTGGTGAATTACATTGATTGATTTGCGGATATTGAAGAATCCTTGCATCCCGGGATAAAGCCCACTTGGTCATTTTTTCTTATTGTCTTTTTAAAGTTGGTTGTAGTTTGATTGCATTGTGATTGGAGAACACACTCTGTGTAATGTTAGTTCTTTTAAATTTATTGAGATTTGCATTATCAACAAGATATGGACATCTTAGTATGTGTTCACAGATACACACTAAAGAATGTGTGTTTTGCTACGTTGAGAGGGATGCCCTGTAAATGTCTATTAGGTCCTGTTGATGGATGATGTTGTTGAGCTCTTCTATACCCTTGCTATTTTTCTCTCTAGTTATTCTGTCAGAATCTTCTTATATTTGCTTCATATAAAATATCTAGAGTTTTCAGGGGAAAGAATAAAAATGGTACACTTACTCTATTTACCTAGAAATGAAAGTCACTGTTGGCCTACCTATTTTTTAAAGATTTAATTTATGAGTTAATTGTTATATTTCTTGCCACAGTAAAATCCTGGGAAGAAAACTTCCTCAGATAGTCCATTCAGATAGAAAATAATCAATTCTTCCTCCATGGGTTCTGTGGGATTTTTGCTTTTCACTCAGCTGTTACAAAACCTCAGGATGTTCATATTCGATAGGGGTGTGTGTGGGTATGTGTGTGTATGTGTGTGTCTGTCTGACAATAAATAATTCAAACTCATCCTGAATCTCTACCATGAACTGATTTTACAATGAGTAGGGGGTCCTTAAGTCTAATATTTGATGCTTCTCAAATAATACCTAAAAGACTACCAAAAATCACTGAGCAGAGCTGCACTTCCAGAGACAGTCACATCCATCCACCCATTCCCTACTCCATCCTAGATTCTACTGAGGAAGAGAGTAGGCTCTAAAACTTGAAGGAATTTAGCCTTAGAAGCCCAAGTTTTAACCCTGGGCTCTGGAAAAATACATGGAGAGCACACTGTCATTACCCACACCACTCCACGTCCTGTGTGGAATAAAGTCATTTCTCATGGTGCACAAACATGGGATATGCTTTGTGGATTAGCTGAGATTTTTGGATTTGATTTCTGCATTTTGGAGATTTTTGGATGTTTGATTTTTAGTTCATAGAATTAAACTAAAGGAATTCACTTTGAACCAGAAGAAATTTCCTTCCTAACTTTAAAGACTCCTGCCCCGGGCTTCAAGGACTTCAACATTACATTAAAATAAGCTCTTTTCCTTTTTTTATTGTCTTGATTCAATAACCTAGCTGTAGTCATTATATTTTCCAATTCTATAGCTCTCTGAGTCAAAAACACAAAAGGCAGCATTTCTGTATGTCTTATACTAACATCTAGAACTTTGTCAAGGGAACCACAATTTTGAGAAGCAAAATATCCACCAACTTTTCTCTGATACCACCACCAATTAGACAGGCTTCTTTGTTTTGTTTGGTGGTTTTCCTTCCAAGCACTACTGTGCTAAGCAGAGGAGTCACTTTCCCTGTCCTCATGTCCTTCCAGCACCTCCCCCGCTACTGGGAAGGACAGCATGGACACCATTTGGCTGGTGCATGGGCCAGGCACTGTATGTTTTAGAGGACCTGCTTCACAATCGCCAAGATGAAAGAGAACAAAAAGCCACCTCATCTTCTTAACTCAGTCCCTGCCTCTGCTAAAACCCACTTCAGGATATGTTCCAAGAAACATAGGGTATTCCTGGTTATCATCTTTTAGCAAATTTAAACTCTGAGTCTAAGTGGGATAACAGAAATAAAATAAGCTGGGAAAACCTAATAAATTCTAGCCCAGAACCTCTCTTTGCCTAAACAGGAAAAAATTCCTCTCAAAGCTTTAAGAGATGATATGCAAATGCAAAGAAGTCTACATAATGTTAGGGATTAGGCCTGAGAGTTGAAAGTTCTCATAGCTGCATAATTCAGAAATTATGGTGTGCCTTAGCATAATCTCATGAAGCAGAGAGGCCACAATAAGGAGGAAGAGGAGATTGATATTTTCCAAATAAGTGCATACCCAAATTTGCATTGGAAGGGTGTATAATATTAATGTGGAATTTTTCTGAATGTCTTGGAATTCAAGTTTATCTAGCCAAATGAAGGCTGACTCTATGAAATAGCATTTGGGTTGAAAGATAGAGAATTGTGTTAAAAAGTAGCACAATCTAAGAGATCAGATATGGTCTATAGTGATGAGCATCCTGAAATTTAGTAGAAGTTTGAAGGTGTCAAGTCTCCTTCTAGGCATACTACTTAGTATAGTCTAACAATTTCTGAATTAATATTAGACAGGCAAGGAAATAAAATGGAAATAACTAGCTTTCCACAGCATTTACCATTGGTTGTATGTGTTACATAAGGCTCCAGGGGAAAGAACGCTTGCAAAAAGTAAAATAAAAATAAATAAGCCAGAAAGACTTGGAAATACTTCCTAAGTCTTGCACTGGTCCAGACTGGAACTCCTAGGAGGTGTCTGTGCTATCTCACACAGACAAATCAAAAATTCATATGCTTTGCTATAAGCAGCCAAAATTGTGCATCCTGCTTCCAGCAGATAAGCCTTGATGGTTGTGCAATGCTGTCTAGCAGGTAAAAGGAAAACCACTGACCCCACTGAGCAGTGCGCAATACTACTTGAACATGAAAATACCAGATGGATTGAAACTGACAGTCCTAATAAGCAACTTCCAGAATCTGCATGAACCTAATTGCAGAAAATCCTTAGTGCAGCTGCTTCCATTTGCTTCCTCAAATCCTTAAGCCAAACAACCTACATCAGAAAGCCTCCGCATGCTCTCGCACTGCCCAAGCCAGCTTTAATGTACTGTCAGATTTATCTGAACCACAGCTCCAATTAGGAATTATTTGGGGAGATTTTCCAATATATCACAGGGACGAATGTCAGTGAGGGATAGTGGTTGTGTTGGGATCTAATTTTTTATATTTTCAACATGTCCTTCACCTGTATTTCTTGAAAGGAAGGGAAGAAGATTTTCAATTAATGAAATAATAATGGCCAAATATCTTAAAATGGCTATGTGGCTGGGTAAGCCTGGAACATTCTTTCAACTGAGAAATATGTAGTTTCTCAGAATTAGACACTGAAAAATAGAATGTCTACTTTTCTACCATTTATTTTCTACAGTTTTGCCTGCCTGCTTGATTTCCTTCATACACAACATCAGGTGCTGGAAGAATCAGGAGGAGCTTGTACTGAGGTGGAAAGGATTGGATATCACTTACTCTTCTTTGAGTAAACTGGTCGATTTCCATCACGCCTGCTTGCAACAGTCTACTCCAGAATAATCCCCAGCCCACTCCAGGGAAAACCTTCACTTGAGAGAATGAACTCTGAGACTCCTCCGCCTTTCTTAGGCAGACTTCCTTTCAGATTAACCACATGTCCTGCCAAGCTGCAATTTCAGCTTTGGTGTAATCTTGGAAAAGTGGGTCAGTGACCACTGCAGTCGCACTGCAGAAAATCTCCGTGGCATCTTAAGAACACATCCCTAGAGGACTTAAAGCTTTAGACATCTTTCTCAGTTTCCCTATCAGCATGCACACTGGTGAGTTAGGCGGTGGAAGGGACGCAAGTGACCCTGCACGGCTCTTGCGAGTGAACTTGATTTGTGTTTCTATGGATGAGGTCCACTATCTTCATAGGCATTTCTACTAACCAAAGGAGAAAGGACCTTCTGAACCTGTCTGCCCTTGTCCATGCAATACACTCCTAGATATTCTTCCCCTTCTTCTGGAAAAGAAATTATACTTACCTGAATCATAATTGCCTTTAATATTAATTTATTGGCTCTTTGTGGAATGAGGCTTGATTTTAGTGATGGCCCTTTTGGATGTGTGTTTCATCATGATATTTACTTCCTGTTCACATACCTCTAAGTGCTGTTACCATGAATGAAATTTACACTTTCACGGATGACAAGTCATCCTTTAAGACTTGATTCAAGAAGGCAGTGGCTTCTAGCCCCTTATGCAACTATGTATCTAGGAAAAAGATCTCTTTTAGCAGGGTTACTTTTAGATTGTGTTGTTTAGAAATGTGTTTCCAAAAACAGGATAATGAGGGAAGGGAGACGTAAAATATCAAGTCCTCTTGAGTTTACTTTTCCCTTGCAGGAAGTTTATCTTCCCCTAGGTGACATTTTGTCCATTTGCTTATTTATTCATTCATTCATTTACCAAATACATGTCAGAACTGATCATATGCTGGACGGTGCTCTTATCATGGGGTTTGCAGCAGGAACAACAGGGATGTCATCCCTTCCTCATGGGGGTGTATATGCTAACAGCAGTGACAGACAGGAAACAAATGCATGAATAATAAGTTGCCATATAATGGTATGTCATAAAGAAAATATAGCAATGAGGGAGTACAGAGGGCTAGTCGGTAGATGACCACTGTAGGTTCTGTCCAGGGAGGTGATATCTGAGTAGAGATCTGAATGAAATAGGAGGGAGCCGTGTGCAGAGCTGGGATACAAGCCTTCTAGAAACAGGGATGGCATGTGCCCAAGGCTTGAAGAGAGAAGGAGTTGAGACATTCACAGAGTAGAAAGGCCAGCAGCACTTAGGGGAGATGGCAAACGTACAGGAGAGGATAGAGGAGCCCCAAGACGAGACAGCAGCAGAGCCTGGGGACACACCTATGCCTGCAGAGGAGTTTGAATTGGATTCTGCCAATGAAGGGTTTTTCCAGGTGGCACTAGTGGTAAAGAACCCACCTGCCAGTGAAGGGGATGTGAGAGACATGGGTTCAATCCCTGGGTTGGGAAGATCCCCTGGAGGAGGGCATGGCAACCCACTCCAGTATTCTTGCCTGGAGAATCCCACAGACAGAGGAGCCTGGCGGGCTACAGTCCATAGTTTCACAGAGTCGGATGCCACTGAAGCAACTTAGCATAGCACAGCACAAACAAGGGTTTGAACCAGTGCATTGTACAATCTGTTTTATGTTTTGAAGAAAATCTCACTCTGACGTTTGGAGAACAGATTGTAAAGGAGAAAAAGAAAAATAAGAACAGTGTGATAATAATGTGGAGAAGGCAATGGCATCCCACTCCAGTACTCTTGCCTGGGAAATCCCATGGGCGGAGGAGCCTGGTAGGCTGCAGTCCATGGGGTCGCGAAGAGTCGGAACGACTGAGCGACTTCACTTTCACTTTTCACTTTCATGCATTGGAGAAGGAAATGGCAACCCACTCCGTGTTCTTGCCTGGAGAATCCCAGGGATGGGGGAGCCTGGTGGGCTGCTGTCTGTGGGGTCGCATAGAGTCGGACACGACTGAAGTGACTTAGCAGATAATAATGTAAATAAACTCAACATTTAAAGCCCCCTGTAGCATGGGGGTTGGTGCATGGAGTGACAATCAATGCTACAGACCTGGAGCTTCCCCCCAGAGCTAGGATGCTGGCTCTACAAGCAGACCTTGAATAAGGTCCAAGTTCCCCTATCTATGGAAAATGAATAGTGAATAATAATATCACTTACTTCAAGGGTTATTGTAAGAACCTGTGAGTAAATATACATAAACCACTAAGAACAGACTACATCACACGGTAAGAACTACAGAAAGCTTGCTATTATTACTTTCTTTATTGAGGTTAATGCTTTGGACTTATAGTTTCTCTTTTCAGATTGATTGAAACCTTTTTGGAAAGCAAAAACCACGTCTTTTCTTCTGAAAAGTTTTTATAGACCCAACAAGAGATTGCAAGGGTTACACCTTCAATACAGAGAGAGCTATTGAATTGAATTATGGGAACCTCAAAACAGAGGGATAGCAAAATGGGTGTATTCCTGAAGGACTATGGGAATCTGGCAAAGTTAGCCTCATTTTTCTTTCTGGTTATTCTTTTTTTTTTTTTTATTAAACTAACAAGCTCCTTGCTCCAGGATGTAAATGAAGCAATCAGTTTAGGAGGTTTCTGTGATTGAAGAGCATGCCTCCTATATAGTCTCTATTCCAGGGGTGGGAACTCAGTAAATCTCTGTGCTCCTGGTGACATCTATGGTGACAGTATTTGGAATGCATGGCTCTAAGTGTAATAATCCCACATCAGGAAATATAAAACAATTTATCTACTGCCAATGCACATCTAACATGAGACCTTGCTTCTTCTGAAAAGCCCAAGGTAGACACCTCTGGGAACTCTTAACGGATCAATAAAAGACATTTTGATTTCTGCTCCTTGGCAGTTCCTACCATCCTATAAAACCACAGCTGACTCTCTATTTGCTTCTTTGAATTTTCTTTGGCATCAGAAGATAGAAAAATCCACTATTAGTCTTTATGGGTGATCAAGTCAACACCCTGGCTTCTATCCCAGCCTTAAAAGAAACAATCTTCTGACAATTTTAGCCTACTCCTTCATGTGAAGCTGCCTGTTGTCTAAAATTACCTGTTGAAATCCAAGGTTTCAATGATTGATAAGACACAATAAAAAAGGGTGTGAAGGTGGTCGATTTCTTCAGATACATCAGGTCATCCAGGACACCCAGTCTTTCATTTACTGTTGTATCTGTGTATGGCACAGTGATAATAATCAGTGTCCATTAAATGATTCAAGTTAAGCATTCATAATGTCCCAAATTCTCTGCCACCTTAATTGTTCACAGGGCACTGGAGAATTTTGGCACTTTTTTTCCCTTGTGAGTTGAAATGACATAAGTGAGAAATGATAACATCCTATCGACTCTAGTAATCCAAGGGTGATGGGTCACAGCCAGATCATCCCCACACTAATCCCACTGGTCCTGATCTGTTGAAAGGTCAATTTATTAGGCTTCCCTGATGGCACAGTGGTAAAGAACCTGTCTACCAATACATGAGATGCAAGAGACATGAGTTTGATCCCTGGATCTGGAAGATCCCCTGGAAAAGGAAATGGCAACCTTCTCCAGTCTTCTTGCCTGGAGAATTTTACAGACAGAGGAGCCTGGCAGGATATAGTCCATGGGATCTCAAAGAGTTGGACATGATTGAGCATGCACCTGCCCACAGTGATCAACTTATTAGGCCCAGAAGATTTCCCTCTTCTACTATCTGTTCCAAAGCTTTTCTAAGAGGAAGATGAAGTCAGTCCATAAGAGCAAATGCTTTTGTCCTGTTAGGTGAAATCTTCCTTTTTCATTTAATATAAAGTAGCAGAGAGAAAAAAATGGAACACCAAAAATAAAAGAAACCTCAGTTTATCCTAAGTTTCAAGACTGTTTGAGCAGAGCTACTCACGTGTAATCTGTTCCGCATGCGTGCCCAGATGTGTCCAACTTTTTGCAGTCAATGGACTGTAGACCGCCAGGCTCCTCCGTCCATAAAATTCTCCAGGCAAGAATGCTGGTGTGGATTGTCATTTCCTCCTCCAGGGGATCTTCCCAACCCAGGGATTAAACTCACATCTCTTGTGTCTCCTGCATTGGCCAGCAGATTCTTTACTAATAGTGCCGCCTGGGAAGCCCTACTCACATGTTCAAATTATAGTAAAATAGTCAAGATGCTAATCTTAAAAGATGTGTCATTAACCTAAATCATAAAGTATTTACTTTCTTTGAAGATTTCTCACTTTTAAAAATAGGAACACTGTGATTCTACTTTGCAATGGACCCCACCACCTTCTAAATTAGCTCCAAACAAGAGGCAAAAGTAACATATGTCAGCAGAACCTAGATTGCTTCCCTAAACAAAGCCTAGACTCTTTCTCCTGCCAGCAGGTCTCCTTACTTTCCATCACATACTCAGATACCCTAAAGCCTTCCACTCCGGATGGCTGCCAACCTGACAGCCTCATTCATATTCTTTGCCAAGTACACAGAACCCCTGAGGGTTTTAGTAGATATTATTCCTAGATCCTCTGGGCATGTACACAAAGGTAAAGCTCTTGATTGCAAGTGTTCTGGAATGAGATATGGTAAAACTCAGTTTGGGAGAGTGGAAAAGAGACAGTTCCAGAATGAAATGGCCCTGTACCGTAGTTGTACCCTGGTCTATCCATGGAATTGGCTTTCAATCGGTTGGTCAATTGGCTTTCAATCAATTGGACTTCCCTGGTGACTCAGACGGTAAAGCATCTGCCTGCAATGTGGGAGACCTGGGTTCAATCCCTGGGTAGGGAAGACCGCCTGGAGAAGGGAATGGCAGCCCACTCCAGTGTTCTTGCCTGGAAAAATCCCATGGATGGAGGAGCCTGGAGGTCTACAGTCCATGGGTTGCAAAGAGCCGGACACGACTGAGCGACTTCACTTTCACTTTCAATTGGTCAAGAACACAGTTGACCTGCTGATGGATGATGAGTCACTGGAGGAAGCATGCCTTTTATTGTGAATTTAATCATTTTTGAGCACCATCTGTATATATAGCATCCTTTAGGTGAGACAGAAGATCAGAAAAATGACAGATAGGGCCCCTGCTCCTCTGGAACTTAAGAAAGGAACATCAACCCATGAAGCAGCAACCACAGAAGAGAGGACAAGTGCTGGAAATCGCATGACCCAGAAAGCTTCCTGAGGACAGTGTCTTGAGCCTCCACTGAGAGAACAATCCAAAGGTGAGCCCTGAAGAAAACAGGAGGGACTTGTTGATGTCTTGCACAGTGAGGAGAGTAGCTGGTGGGATTGAGAGTCCTTCAGGGTTCAGAGGAGTTGTTGGCAAAAGAGGTGCTTTTTTAGAGTCTCTTTCCAAAGAGATCAAATAAAATAGATGGTTGTATGGCTTAACAGAGAACCAGCAAATCAATAACAGAAGTAATAATTCCGAAACTGCCTTTGGGT
Organism: Aepyceros melampus; assembly: GCA_006408695.1. Taxonomy (NCBI): domain Eukaryota; kingdom Metazoa; phylum Chordata; class Mammalia; order Artiodactyla; family Bovidae; genus Aepyceros; species Aepyceros melampus. Next base: position 129,431 of record SJXQ01001431.1, on the reverse strand, counting down.
CACCATTTGGCGTGATTCAAATGATTGCTCCCCAGTAAATTGTATCCTCCGTTTCCTCTTCAGCCAAATGAGGACACCCTCTGGATGCCTGGCAAAGTACAGCTAATTAAAATTTGTTTACAAAGACTTACAGAAGAGGCCATGGGAACGTGTACTAGCAGCAAGGACCAAAATGTTCGCCTGTGGCACTTTGACTTGAAAGGAGATCCAAAATTTAAAAAATAAAGCAAAAACCATCAGGAATAGTAACAGCTACTGAGGACAGCAAGTACTGAACACTCGAAACCCTCTCTGAGCTCTGTGCAAAACTGCTGAACTCTACAATAACATCTGGTCATGTTTGCTAAACCTTGAACCGTGTTCTCCCAGTCAATTCCATACATGTAAGGAAGCTGATGTATACTATCTATCTGTGCAAATTCACGAAATCCCTCGTTATGATATGTCCTAAACCCAGTCTCTAAGTACAATGACATGTTGAAAATACTTCAATGGAGTCACATCACTTATTGTCTTAATTTCTTTGACTAAAGATCACTCATTCAAGCTGGAATCTCTCCTACTACTCTTGTTTTCAAACACTAATCAATAGTAGGGAAACTAGGAAATTAGGAAAAATGAATATCATTCAATCTAAGGGGAAATAAAAAGGGAAATCAAGTGACCTTGAAGGGAACAGTCCTTTGAATTCAAGAATCTTTTTTAGCACTGTTTCCCACTGTGCTTCACTAATACACTGTTATTATCACTGTTCACTTCACTCGAAACAAAGAAGGAAAGCAGGGTAGCACAAAGAGAATTTGTGACTACTCAAGGTCACAATGCTGAACAAGTGAGGTTGGAAGGACTTCTAGAGTCAGAAATTGGAGACTAGAGAGTCCTGGGTTTGCTATTTAGTAACTAAGGAAACTCCATTAGGTCACTTGGCCAGTTTCTTCTCTGTAAAGTGGAAATGTCATTTTTCATAAATTCTAAGGTTACAGTTTTTTCTGATTGAACATCTCTAAAATGAAGAAACCTCTTAACATGGTCTGGTACAGTTTAGGGGAAAGTACTTTTTCTTACTTAGTTGTAAATGAAACAGCAGTGTGTTTTGACATCTCTGGAGTTTAGATTTGATAAAAGACAATTATAATAACTAACTCTGATGAGAATCTGTGAGAAGGCTAGGATATGGTAAGTGCAGGCGCATGGATTAGTAGAGTTGGAAAGTATGGCAATCAAGGAAACACATTTCAGTGACTGGAATTTACTAGGTGAATGTAACAAAAAGAAAAAGCTTCACATCTTATCTAATACTAACTTTCGGAACACAGGCCTATTAAATCTGACACCCTTGAAATACCTGGCCACAAGTTAAGTGCAAACAAAACCATCAGAAATTTCATGGAATATTTCTGAAGAGTCTATTATTTAAATCTGAATTCCATATTAGCTTGTCATCTTGATATTTTTGACAAGTGCACGTTAAGGATTTTGACCTAAGGAAGTTTCCAATATACTTTTACTATATATATATAAAAAGAAATGTAAAATACACAACTGTGTTTCTAAATTGCTACTGTTTATTTTAAGAAATAAAACATTCATCATCTTAAAATTCTGTACTTCTGTAGACTGATTGCTATGTGGTAAAGGGTGAGGGTAGCAGCAAATTATAGTCAATTCGGCAGCACAGATAAACTGCAGCTGTTTTTGGTTCTGTTTCTGTAATATCTATAGTGGAATTCAGAATTTACAGAGAGCTGGCTTTTCTCATTTTACTGGCAAAGGAATTACTGGCTTAATTATCCTCGGGGGTCCTGTGTAAATTATGTCCATAGATCTGGAGAGAGAAGATGGCAGAAAATAAATATACAGCCCCATTCAAAAAGAGAGATAGAAGACTTCACCTCTGCTGAGTATGCATTCTCTCCCCTAACACCTCTGAAGTTTGGAAGGTGAGAATCCCCTCCTGGTCCTAGATGAATCCTTAGTTCTGCTACGTGCTACTTATCTCAGAAGCATCTCTCTTAGCTTGGAATCTTCATTCACCAAGACCAAGAAAGCCTGGGCTTGGGTGGCTGCATTTTCCTGTTGTCATTGTCATTTAGTCACTAAGTTGTTCCACCTCCTCTGCAACCTCGTGGACGGTAGCCCTCCAGGCTGGCTCCTCTGTCCTTGGGGTTTCCCAGGCAAGAATACTGAAGTGGATGCCATTTCCTACTCCAGGGGATCTTCCCAACCCAAGAATTAAGCCCACGTCTCTTGCAGTTTCTGCATTGGCAGGTAGATATATGTGTGTGTGTGTGTATGTGTGTGTGTGTGTGTGTGTGTGTGTGTATTTTTTTTTTTTTTACCACTGCAACACCTAGGAAGCCCTGGCTGTATTTACTTCATTTATCCACCATGCTGCCAACATTTTCTACCCTTCAGTAGAGCCTTTGATCTTATCTGCTCACACTTTAATGCTGAAACTACTGGGAGAAATGCATGGGCACATAACATGAATTAAAATGTGGATAATTTATGTCTACCTGTGAAACAAACCAGTAACTTAATACCTAACATTTATTGAGAGTTACTGCTCTGCCCCTGATCTCCTCCAAGCCTCACAATCCCTGGGTCATAGGCAGGCTTTACAAGGAGTATTCTTAATTCAGTGACTGATTTTTGGTACAGCTTGGAGAGAACTGCACATGGGTTCAGGAATCCAAGACAGAGGGGTAAGTAACTCGGGCCTGGAGTAGTAAGAGGTAGAACCAGTTTCCATCCAAAAGCAGGCTGTCTGACTCTTGAGTCCATACTTTTAACCAACTAACTCATTTTTGCTTTCTTGGTATTGAATTTGGGGATTGAAGGAGGGAAAGAGAGTCTAGTAAGAAAAAATGGAAAGGCTGTCAAATCTCCATCCTGACCTCAGTCAGCTCAGCTTATGTACTAAGAAATAGGAGGTTTTGACATGTGACTCTCTCCTGGAGTCCAGGCTGACACTCCAAGCCTGTATTTTACATCCATAGCCTGCATCCTATCATCCAGCACACTGAAGGCACCAGCAAGTGCTAATGTCAGATTGTCTCCTGGAATTAGTCTAGTTCTAGGGAGCGATCTGGATTGGCAGTGTTCAAAAGGAACTTGGTGGAGAGAGCAGTGGTGTGGTCTCGCCAGGCACTGAAACGCTGCTGCAGCTCCCAATAAGAGCTCTGAGGCTTTTCCAAACACCACCGTACAGTGGCAGTTATGTGGGTGAGGTCTGCACTGTGCCCGGAGCTTGTGAGCCTGCTGAGGAATTATGCAGTTAATGTGCTAGAAAATCCTTTATGAAACAGCACTTCCTTTACCAGCGTCTCGACCGCCCACACCTGGGTTGTGCCCCTTGCTTGCGTCTGTGCAGCGACCTTCCTGGCACTACTGTATTTCATTTCCATCAAAAGAGCAACAAACTGTGTCATAACCACAGAGTGTCTCCTTACCTACCCAGGTATGCAGACACCCCATCATACCTAGCATCTCTTTCATGTTACAAATAGAGTAGCTAGCTAGCCTTCATTGACAGCACCCTGCCAACTGCAGCTAGAAATGGCCCCAAGACAAGTACTGGGCTTTCTCTAGGCCAGATTTCATAGGGACATGTGTGTGCATGATACTATGATAAAAGAAAAATACAATAGAAAGCTGGATGGTATATTTGGGGTCTGCCACTGTGTGACCTCAGAAAAATTACGTAATCTCTCTGGATTCTGGTCTCCTCCTAAATACTGAAAGAGAATTGTACTGGAGAATGTTTATGGGCTCTTTTAGTATGTGATAACTCCAAACATTGCAAGAGTAGGAATCCTCTCTTATTATCTTGAGTTACAAAGTATTAACCAAGACTAAGGCAGGAGATGCAGGAGACATGGGTTTGTTCCCCGGAGAAGAAAATGACAACCCACTCTAGTATTCTTTCCATGATAATCCCATGGACAGTGGAGCCTGGTGGGCTCCAGTCCGTGGGGTCTCAAAGGGTCAGATATGACTGAGTGACTGAACGTGCAAGCACACACGCAGTAAAATTATTAGTTAAATACTGTGATGATGCAGAGTCTAAAAGAAGCTGGATGTTTGCGCCCAGTGCTGGCATGGATGTGTATCTGATGGACCTGAGTAGATAGGGCACACCACAAAATGGTAAGAGACAGCAGAGCTGTACTCCAAATAGAAGAAGCCACTTTTAAAGAGCATCCTGTTAGTGACCCAAACTCCAAAGATGCAGAAGAGGACAGGTTGGCTGAAAGGCTGCCATCAAAGAAAATCAATTTCTCCCCAGGGTGGGGACGCATCTTGCTGGCAGCCAGGCATCAGAGGTGAAGCCAGTGGAGCTTTCCAAGTAAACAAAAATTTGTCAGGAGTTCAATGCGAAAAAGAGTCAGGAACAGGATGACTGAGAGCCAAGTTTTAAGGAAAGTAAGCAGAATTTCAGGAAGTCAATCAGGAAACAAAATATCATAAAATACGGTGATCTGAGGCTGTGTTATGAACACACACTTGAGGGCAACCTGGCCTGGATTTGGCATAGCAGCGGGCCAGGAGCAAACTAGAAACAGAATTTAGCAAAATGGGATTTGCTCAAGTCAGGGAAGGAACTGGGAACGTTATTTGCCTATTTGGGGGCAGAAAGGAATGGCTACTCACTCTAGTATTCTTACCTGGAAAACTCCAAGCACAGAGGAGTCTGGCAGGCTACAGTCCAAGAGGTTGCAAACAGTCAGACATGACTGAGTGACTAACATTTTTCCACACTTTTTATGTGTTCATGAAGCAGGGTTTCCACTGATCTCCAGAAACAGTTGCCGTTTAAAGGGTCAGGTTCAGGAAGTCCTATTCAAATAGGGACACAGGAATAGTTTGAATAAATATTCTCTAAAATCAAGATAGCCTAATATTAAACCAATCTAAAAAAAGAATTCAGACCATGAGTGATTAAGCTGGAATTTTAATAAATGAAACAACCCATGCCATTACTTTTGACAGTCTTTGCTCTGGTACGTAAGATATGTCTGCATTACTACCATTTAGGACATTATGGAAACTTTGGAACTTCACAAGTCAACACCTAATTTGACTTCTTAGTTGTAGAAAAAGAAAAGAAAAGTAATCCTGACAGCTGTATCCCATGAAAGCCAAATGCTGGAAATTAAAGGCCTGCACTGTTCCTGTCAAGGCCCATTCTCCTCAAAAAAGCCTTCTTGCAGGTGGACAATTTCAGGGTTTTCCATTGGTGAAAGCCATCTCCCAGATGCTGGGCCTAGCCACACCACAAGGCCAGGCCCAGCTTCAAAAAAAGTGAGAATGGTGAGTTAGACTCAGTTGGGTTGATTTCTCTTGCACTTACTATTAATCCAGCACTCAGTTCAAGAGATATACATGAAGTGGGTGAAGGAGTGAGGCTCTCTCCTGCCTGCTCTGATGACTCCATGGTGTTTGAGGTGGATGGCACCCTACTGCAGTACTCTTGCCTGGAAAATCCCATGGATGGAGGAGCCTGGTAGGCTGCAGTCCATGGGGTCATGAAGAGTCGGACACGACTGAGCGACTTCCCTTTCACTTTTACTTTCATGCATTGGAGAAGGAAATGGCAACCCATTCCAGTGTTCTTGCCTGGAGAATCCCAGGGACGGGGGAGCCTGGCAGGCTGCCATCTATGGAGTCGCACAGAGTCGGACACAACTGAAGCGATTTAGCAGCAGTAGCAGCTACAGAGCAAGGGAAGTAAGGAGTCTTTTAGCATAGATAAGCCCAGAGCCTCTGGCTGGTTACTGCAGGTAAGAAGGTAACCACACATATAACCAGCTGAGGAAGTCTGCACCCCAATTAAGGACTTCATCATTCTGTTTCTACTTCATAATTGAATCTTCTAAATGGTTCCATGAACCAGGTCAGACAATGGCCCACTAAAGATCTGAGTCTACCTCACATATTAAAAACGGCAAGGTAACCCTGAACTGTCCCCACCTTGGTAAGCATTTCTTTAAAGACCTAAAGCACATGCGTGTGTGCATGCATGCTCAGTTGTGTCTAGCTCTTTGCAGTCCCATAGCCTTCCAGGCTCCTCTGTCCATGAGATTTTCCAGGCAAGAAAATTGGAATGGGTTCCCATTTCCTCCTCCAGGGGATCTTCCCAGCCCAGGGATCTAACCCGGGTCTCTTACATCTCCTGCATTGGCAGGTGGATTCTTTACCACTGTGCTATGTAGGAAGCTGCAAAGACCTAGAAAGAAACCTAAAATTTCTACCAGTTTTCATAGAATCAGGAAAGAGCAAGAAGAACTAGCTCCTTTCTTGCCCAATGCCTGGCCCAACTTCCACTGAAGTCAATCAAGGATACCAGTGACAATTGTAGAATCCCCAGACCATGCCATAACCTTGTGACAAACTGTCCAGACTGCTGGGTCAGGATAGGTTGACTTTCCAGAATATTTTAGATTCTGGGTCAGGCACTGGCTACCATGGAGCAAAAGATTCGTATTCACCAGCGCTTATGTGCTTGTCCTGAAGCGTCTACCCCGCCAGTGATTCTAGGGAAGGCAAAGCCCATGCTGTGTTTTAAGCTGCCAGGATAGAATGACATGCGAGGGGAAATGAGGGCATGCTGCTGAAGGCAAGGGGGAGAGAACAGGGTGTGTGTGATATGGGAACAGCAGCCGGAAAGCCAGAGCACAAGCAGAGATGCAACTAGCAAGAGAAACAAAGGGCAGCCTGACAATATTTCACAAATACATTAGGAGCAAGACAAAGGCGAATGTAGACCCGCTAATTAGTGGGGAGGGAAAACAAATAGCAGATGCATCAGAAGGCCTGAGCTTTTAATACCTATTATGCTCCAGGCTTCCCAAAAATGGTTAGTTCTCATCAGAAGCTGAATAAAAACCACAGTAATGAGCACGTGGTGGGAAAGGGAAGTTTAAATGGAAACCAAGCCGATTAGTAACTACTTAGTCAAGCTGGATGGTTTCACATCAGACTCTGACAAGAGCCACAGTGCTAGGGCAATGAAACGAGCTTCTGAAATGCAAGTTCTTATTTTAAAAAAAGAAAAATGGAAAAATGTGTCAAAGGAACGCAGAGTTTTCAGGTAGATGAGTCTGAGGCAAAGGCAGGGTCAGCATTGAGCTTTCGCTCAAGAAGTGGCTGGAAAGGAGGAGAGAAACATAGGCACACCCACTGTGTGATGGTTGTCCATGCTAAGTCACTTCAGTCCTATCCGACTCTGTGACACCATGTAGCCCGCCAGGCTCTTCTGCCCATGTGATTCTCTAGGTGAGAATATTGGGGTGGGTTGTCCTGCCCTCCTCCAGGGGATCTTCCTGACCTAGGGAAGACAGGTTGGCCGACAGGTTCTTTACCACTAGCATCACCTGGGAAGAGTAAGTGATGGGGTCATCTTCCCAAACCAATTGCAGAGGGAGAGAAACTCAACCAGCAAGGGAACTTGCAGTGCCACATTCCAAAACAGACCTTCTGTGTCTGTAGAAAATGGCAGGCGCTTGACAAAAGAAGGCAAAGGTCAGAGCCTAGGGTGGACCTGGGAGGCTGAAGACAGTATAATATGAAGCCGGGTTAAGGTCCGATCCCTTTAGATTTTGCACCGTGCTGGTAGAGTGTATGCATTTTTAAAAGTTTAATATTCTCAATAACCTGCTAGGATAAGTGCTCCAATGATCCATGTTTTAGAAACTCTTAACTTGCTAGGCCTCAGATCCTTCCTGTAAATTACTTTAAAAAGTGGAGCTAAGATGGTGTGCGAAAGAGAAGCAGATGCATTCCTCTGCTTATTTGGTCACCCTAAACTGCACAATCTATACAACCTTTTTGATTTGTTAAAGCAAAGTACTATTAACAGATTTTTATCTACATGTCTGTTAACAGATTTTTACCTACATGTGACGCACAGGGTTCCATCAAGATGTTCATACTTTTTTTCAAGACTTAAGCGGATGTGTTACTTTAATAAATTAAAAAAATTGAGGCTTGGCATACTTTTTATCCTTCTCTAATTAAAGAAGAAGAAATGCACAGGGTAACTGGGCAGTGACGGTCAGCTGGCTGCAGCTGATGGAAGAGAATGATCACAGCCCAGTCAGGGTCTCACAGGGGGGCAGCATCTTAGTGTTGTTTTTGTTGGTCAGTCGCTCTGTTGTGTCTGACGCTTTGTGACCCCATGGACTGCAGCACACCAGGCTTCCCTGTTCTTCACTATCTTCCAGAGTTTGCTCAAATTCATGTCCCTTGAGTCAGTGATGCCATCCAACCATCTCATCTTCTGTCACCCCACTTCTTTTGCTTTCAGTCTTTCCCAGCATCAGGGTCTTTTCCAATGAGTCAGCTCTTCACATCAGGTGGCCAAAGTTTTATAGCTTCAGCTTTAGCATCAGTCTTTCCAGTGAGTATTCAGGGTTGGTTTCCTTTAGGATTGGCTGGTTTGATCTCCTTGCAGTCCAAGGGACTCTCAAAAGTCTTCTCCAGCACCATAATTCAAAAGCATCAATTCTTTGGCACTCAGCCTCTTTATGGCCCAACTTTCACATCCATGTGTGACCACTGGAAAAACCATAGCTCTGACTATATGAGCCTTTTTCGGCTAAGTGATGTCTTGGCTTTTTAATATTTTCTCTAGTTGGTCATAGCTTTCCTTCCAAGGAGTAAGTGTCTTTTAATTTCATGGCTGCAGTCACCATCCATGGAGATTTTGGAGCCCAAGAAATAAAATCTGTCAGTGCTTCTACTTTTTCCCCATCTATTTGCCATGAAGTGATGGGACTGGATGCCATAATCTTAGTTTTTTGAATGTTGAGTTTTACGCATCGTAAGTCACTTTTATCAGAAACAAAGATGATAAAAATGACAAAGTCCCTCACAATTGCTGCACCTTTGGCATATATTGCTAAATCATCTCAGCGGTCTCTCTTTTTAGTCCTTCTTGAGCCCTAGGAGTTTGCTACACAAAATATAAGATTCTGTTTGCCAAAATATTTGCCAGTACTCTATGGGGAAACTCTTCTTGGTATCAAGGTATCTGGGCTGTCACATGAACTATCAGTAGAATACTTGGTGAAGTAGCACTTCCTGGCTTTTTTGGTTGTTGCTTCATTCATTCAAGAAATATTGGGAAACATTGGACTTCCCTGGTGGCTCAGGTGTAAGGAATTCATCTGCCAATGCAGGAGACACAGGTTGGATCCTTGGTTGGGGAAGATCCCACATGCCATGCAGCAACTAAGTTCATGCACCACAGCTATTGAACCTGTGCTCTAGAGCCTGTGAGCCCCAAACACTGAGGACCATGCACCCTACAGCCCGTGCTCTGTGGAAAGGGAAGCCATCATGATAAGAATTCCAAAAACCACAACTAGAGAGTATGCACCCCCTCCCTGCATCTGTAGAAAAACCCGTGAAGTGAAGACCCAGTACAGTCAAAAATGAATAAGTAAAATGCAAAAATATTGGAAAATGTCACACTTGAACAGACAAAACTGATTTCTATACTGTATCACTTCTTAATCTTTGACATCCCGATTTGAATGCTAAGGATATATATATAAATTGGTTGTGGAACACAGCATTTCCCAAACAGGAATTACTGGAACAGCTATCTTCAAAAATATGAACTGTGCAGTGTCCGATAGGATTGTTCCATGTTTATGGGAATTTCCCACGTGGCACTAGTGGTAAAGAATCAGCCTGCCAATGCGGATTCAACCCCTGGATAGGGAAGAACCTCTGGAAGAGGACATGGGAACGCACTCCAGTATTCTTGCCTGGAGAATCCCATGGACAGAGGAGTCTGGTGGGCTGCAGTCCTTGTGGTCACAAAGAGTCAGACACACGGGAAGTGACTTAGCACGCACGCAGGCATATTTACCTGTATGTTGCCAGGGGGCTGGTGAAACATAGTTAACTTAGTATTAACAGAAAACCAGCAAAGGAGATCCCCTTAGTCTCCACCAGCAAAGCTGCCATTTCCCAGAGCCAAACTAAGGAGTTGCTCCTATGCCAGGGCTGGGACATCATGCAACTCCTGGACCTCCATCTAGCGCTTATTCATTTAACAAGAATTTCTTGAAAGCAATTCTTCCCTAAGACAATAGAGATGCAACAATCAAAGCAGATGTAGCACACCTTCAGCCTTCACACTGATGATGGTCCGTCCTGCTGCTAAGTCGCGTTAGTCGTGTCCGACTCTGTGCGACCCCATAGACGGCAGCCCCCCAGGCTCCCCCGTCCCTGGGATTCTCCAGGCAAGAACACTGGAGTGGATTACCATTTCCTTCTCCAATGCATGAAAGGGAAAAGTGACGTCGCTCAGTCATGTCTGACTCTCAGCAACCCCATGGACTGCAGCCTACCAGGTTCCCCCACCCATGGGATTTTCCAGGCAAGAGTGCTGGAGTGGGGTGCCATTGCCTTCTCTGGATGATGGTCCTAGCGCTGTCTAAATGGTGGAATGGTGTAGACATGAGGTCAGAACTCCAGCACAGCAGCCAGGAATTACCCACAGTTTCCATTTAGCAAGTGAAAGACTTGATATTTCAATCTGGTTGGCCATTCAGAGCAACAGGGGTGTCTCACATGTATGAATGGCAGCACCCAGCATCCAGTACACATCCTTCAGCCAGCACAGTTGTTACAGCCCCACACTTGTGTAGATAAACTATCTGTGAAATGGTTAAGGCAGATTTAGTTTCAATTTTACACAGATGAATAGAAGTTGTACACAAATAGAAGCTCTGTGTTCTCATTCAATCCCAAAAGACTTTCAATGAATGAAGTCTTCCACAGACAGTGAGTACTTAAAATAAAAGAAATTTGGAAAGATCAAAGTAAAATAAAAGGGAAGGAATAAGAAAGAACTGGAGTGACAAAGAATATAGGGACTCTTGACATTTTGCTTTTGAGCTGAATAGGTTTCTCAGAGGGCAAAGTTCATCATAGACATTTGAAAAAGTATTTTCCTTCTGGGTGTATGTGTGCGTGTGTGTGTGTTTGTGTGTGTGTGTACATAAATCTAAAAGAAAAATAATCTTATCCTAGGAAATTCAGAGCTTCTGGAGGATGCAATCATTGCCTGATTAGTGTAAGCACAGGATGGACAGACCCTTGAGTAGATGCCCAATTATGATTAACAGTGTTAAGATCAAGGGACTGTGGCCTTTGCTATACGTGACCACAAAAAACTGCCCAAATGCCTTGAAGACAATCCTCCATGACCTTAATTTTAAGTTGCTTCAAAGGAGATTTTTGCTTTCAGAAATAAGGACTTAGGAGACAGTCTTTAGAAGTGATAGAATTTCTCTCCCTGAAAGCTTCAGGAATGGGTAAGTGGCTTTTTAAAGAGATTTCAGACATTCTCTTCTATTTTCTATCACAGCAGTATTCAAATGATGCCTCACATACTGTCTGAGTATGTGAGCCTTTTCTTTTGAGCTAATAAATTGCCAGGATAGTTTTGAAACTTTGGGTGGAACTTGAGAGTTTTTGTTTAGAAGCATGGGCTAAGTGGGCTTCCCAGGTGGCTCTCGTGGTAAAAGTACCTGCCTGCCCAAGCAGGAGACCGGGGTGCAGTCCCCGGGTTGGGAAGATCCCCTGGAGGAGGGCACGGCAACCCACTCCAGTGTTCCTGCCTGGAGAATTTCATGGACAGAGGAGCCTGGAGGGCTACAGTCCATGGGGTCACGAAGAGTTGACACGACTGAAGCGACTGAGCATGTGCACACTCATCGGCTGTCTATTTCTCAAGGAGAGGAGCAATGTCTACCACTTATTTAGTGCCTGGAGGCCTAGGAAAATTTCATATGGATGGCAAATGTTCAGCCCTTGTGTGTGTGTGTGTGTGTGTGTGAATATGTGTGGACTGTTTCTGTAATGGCATAGTCCTGGCCCTAATAACAGAGTCTTCTGAAGTGGTGCTATATTTCTTTGTTGCTCACCTCTTTAAAAAAAAAGAGGCTTTTAAAGATTTGCTTAATGGATTTGTTAGGCTTTCAATCTGGTTATTAACCAAGTATACACCCCTTTCTCCTCTAAACTATCACTGCAAAGACTATAGACTCAAAAATAATAGGCTGTCACATGTAAAACAATATTCTAATCAAACATCACTGTGATTCAATATATAAGAATTTCACTGAGGATCTCTTTTTGGGGACTAAAGCTTCAGGTAGAATTATATAGAGAAACATCACATGTTACAAGGGAGAAAACAGGACTGGTCTTACGTTTCTGATGACTTCTCGGTAAGCTCCTTCTGTGTACCCTTATTTATTGCTGTTTGATAGGCTCTCCTCTGTCATCATTATTTGTCACACCCCCCATAATCTTTCAGAACAACTTCATACATAGTAAATACTGATGGCTCCTAAACCAGCCCTTAGATCCAATCATGTATATCCAGCTGCCTGCTGGACACGTCCATTTAGATGACTGACAGAGCTCTCACGTTCCACAAGTCCCCTACCAACCCTACCCTTTGCCACATGCTATTTTTTTTTAACTCAATAAATGTTTGTTAAATAAGTGAATGGATGATCTCCATTAATTGCTAAATGAATGTCATATAGAAGACAAGTTCTTATTTCTCCATATGGTAAGACTTAAAGTGGGCGGACCTTTTCTAAACAGAGTTGGTTTTTCTACTCTTTCTGTAAATCACAGGCTAGTCAGTCACTGGGGAGCCGGACTTCTGGTTCCCTGAGCAAAGAGGCAAATCTAGGCTAGGACCAGGGGAGGCTGTATTCAACTCACACTGCAGTTTATAAATCATCTGTGGCATTTTCTTTTGAACCCTCCAAGCAAAATGTTATGCTTTCATCACAAACAAATAGAGATCCAGATGTGTTTCGTTGCACACACACTTACATCAAAGGAAAGCAAATTGCTCAATATTTGGCTGACCACTGTGATACTCAGTGATATCCCAGCCTAATGATGACTGAGGCTGTGACTCCGGCCTATTCTTTGTTTAATTTATTTATTTTTCACTGAAGGATAATTACAATATTGTGTTGATTTCTGCCATACATCAACATGGATCAGCCATAGGTATACACATGTCTCCTCCCTCTTGAGGCTTCATCCCACCTCCCACCCCATCCCACCCCTCTAGGTTGTCACAGAGCCTGGCTTACTCTTAATTAACCAGGCTACAGGGTAGAATAATGTATTTAATGCATGCTCCTTTTAAAAAGAATATACACCATAGAATATGTGGAATTTATTTGGTTTTTCTAAGTGGCTCCAAAACTCAAGTTCTTCTAAATAATGCTTGTATTTCCTTTGAGTCTTGAACTTCTTACATGGCTGGGGCACCAGAAGGTGCCCTGGCCAATGCCCAAGGAGTCTCAAACCAGTGATTGAGGCCCAATTATTGCTTCCAATGCATGACAATAGTTCTTTACAGATAGAAAAGTACTGTTGCTTTCATAGCTGTTCTCCTCTGGACTTTGGACACACTCAAGAGTAAGTACATGGGTCAAACCATTGTGAAGGGGTCACTAAGACACTAAGACTAAGTGGCTGATCCTTCTTTGACTTGTTTCTGTAATATTCATTCAAGAAAGGCTTTCATTTCAGGGAAGGTTGTAAATCAACTCTATGATATGTATACAGAGATTTTCTACTCAGTTTGGGCAGGATTTTCCATGTGTTATCTTATTTCATGTCCAGAGAGGGTAACACCTTGCCCAAGATCACACAGTAGATGCTGTCCAATCAGTCACACATCTGTGTGCGCCTCCCTAATCAAACCACCTCACTGATTGGATTTCAGCTCACAGCTGCTTGAATTTCCACGATTTGAGGTCTATCCCTTTTTTCTAATTGTCACAAAATACACTGGGAAAGGGTAAGTGAATTTAGACTCTCTGGAAGTAGATGATGATAAGATGGAAGACATAAAAATAAAAGGCACATGTTGTCTGGAGGGCAGAAAGCAGGCAGGTGTGAAGGCTTCATAAGGTGCTCCTGGGACAGCAGACACCTTGGCCTTCCTCTCTATTGTGTGGTCAGCTAGTTGACATTGACATTTAATATTAATGTGGAAGGTTGCCTGGATAGCAAACAATATCTACACAACAAGAGCAAAGTTTCATGCTTAGAGAACTGCCTCTTAAGCTTAAGAAATTATGTTAATCTACTCCTCTTTAAATAGCAGGAGCCCTTGCTGTGCTGTGCTGTGTTAAATCACTTCAGTCTTGCCCAACTCTTTGCTACCCCATGGACTGTGGCCTACTAGGCTGTGGGATTTCCAGGCAAGAATACTGGAGTGGGTTGCCATGTCCTCCAGGGGATCTTCCCAATCCAAGGATTGAACCCACATCTCTTATGTCTTCTGCACTGGCAGATGGGTTCTTTACCACTACTGCTACCTGGAAAGCCTAGAAGGAGACCTTGGGGATGAGGAATTCCATAGCATGAGCTCCACGCAGGAGTCTATCTGCAACCTGGCCTGCGTCAGTGTTGCACTGATGTTCAGGCCACGCTGGTTGTGATCTGAGTGAGGATCAGTATCATGGTGTCATAGTCCTCAAAAGACTGCCGTGCAATTGCACATGGCAATATTTATCACCAAACAAGTGAAACACAAATGCAGATAGTTCACTCGTGACTCTTTGATAATCTAAGGGATTTAAAGAGATGAGTGTATTTTGATCTTAAAAGTATTTTATTCTCTAAAACTTTATCATGATTATTAATTTTATTTTGATACTAGTATTTACCCAGGAGTATCTGTCATAGTACAACCAAGAACTGTATTGAATCAAGAATTGATTTTTATTGCAGCTAATAAAAAGCAAGTCATTATTATTACAAATTGCCCATAATTACAATTGTCTGGAGACTGTCTTATCAGTCTGAGTGAGATAGAAAGGAGCTAAGATGTATAATAGCATGTCCTCTTCTATGAGTTAAACTTGTATGCTCATTAATGACATGTAAATTAACATTATAGCAAATTGAGTCTATTTCGCCCTATAGGACAGAGCCTCACACTGGTGATGAAAGATATCAGTAAATGTGTCATTTATTTGCCTATATAACCCTATAACCTCTGAGCTTCCCTGGTGGCTCAGATGGTAAAGAATGTGCCTGCGATTTGGGAGACCTGGCTTCAATCCCTGAGTTGGGAAGATCCCCTGGAGAAGGGAATGACAACCCACTCCAGTATTCTTGCCTGGAGAATCCTATGGACATAGGACCCTGGCAGGCTGCATGCAGTCCATGAGGTTGCACAGAGTTGGACACAGCTGAGCAACTAACACACCAGTATAACGTTCAGATTTGCATATAGAGTGTGCCTAGCATTTTCTCAAATGAGTGGAGATTCTATCAGCCTTTCACATCAGGGCTTGGTTCATAAAATTTTAAGCACCTGTAATGCTTATGTTGTAGTATAATCTTGAAGATTAGTAAACCATTTGCTAGCCATGTTCTGGAGACCCCTTGTCTAAGTCTAAGCTCTTGTCTTCCAGCCACCCTTCTTATCTGGTTTCTTGGTGGACAGCTAACATGAATGAAGTCTACCCTATCTCAGCTGGAACACTAAATAATTCCAGTGGAAGGACAATAAAGGCTCTCTATCCAAGTCCTCCTGACTGGCTCCGAACCAGATTCCAGGGCAGGGTGCCAGCTGTGTCTTTGCTCATATCTCAGGATAATTCTCCATTCCCAACACAATTCCAAGGCTTGTAGAAGCTGAGCAATTTCTAGAGGTGCTTATCTTGATGGGAAAATGGAGGAATGTTTCTCTTCTTTCTCTACTCACCACCTCCCCGCCCCTGCCATACACACAGAATCCAGGGAACTCTTTCTTTGGGTGATAAGGGGCCCTCTCTACAAACAGGTAGAAAATACAGGGAAGTTAAGGCAGATGGAGAGAGAACCATTCTCAGTTGCCATACAACTATCACATTTTGAAACATGGTTTCCTACACAGTTGTTTAAAAACAGTAAGGGCTGAAATTAGACTGGGTGGATTGGATGAGAAAAGGTTTCTGAAACAGCAAATACAACATGCTATTCACTAATTATCAGAAACTATTTTCAGTGTTCAATTGGTAATGTTCTTTTATCCCAAATGTGGACTAGAATGATCTTTTTAATGTTGAGTCTTCAAATTACATAGGAGTGAGCCAGAGGGGGGACCTACACCTGCAGCTGATGACTGCTCCTAGTATTTATAATGCAAAATAGCTAATTAGGATGATGGTCAAGTGGTAGTTTTCTGCTGATATTAGCACAGAAAAGCGTGGTTGTGTCTCTGTATGCTTTTACCATGTACAGTATCATCAAGATAAAAACTAATGGTTATTTTCAACACCAGATCTTTCAAAAATAAGCTAGCCTTATCTTCTAAAAAGGGCTTCCCAGGTGGCTCAGTGGTAAAGAATCTGCCTGCCCATGCAGGAGATGTGGGTTCGATAACTGGGTTGGAAAGATCGCTTGGAGAAGAGACTGGAAAACCACTCCAATATTCTTGCCTGGAGAATCCCATGGACAGAGAAACTTGGTGGGCTAGAGGTCACAAAGGGTAGAACATGACATAGTGACTGAGAACATCTTCTAAAAATCAAATCTATAATTCTACAGAGACAAAAAAAATAGATTAATAGTTGCTTTGGGATGAGAGTGGGATTTGGGATAGGGAAGTGGAGGGAACAGGAAGTGATAGCCAATGAATATGGAGTTTTTCTTAGGGGGGGTATGAAAATGTTCCAAAATTAAATTGCGATGGGTCTACTGCTGCTGCTGCTGCTGCTGCTAAGTCGCTTCAGTCGTGTCCGACTCTGTGCAACCCCTAGACGGTAGCCCACCAGGCTCCCCCGTCCCTGGGATTCTCCAGGCAAGAACACTGGAGTGGGTTGCCATTTCCTTCTCCAATGCATGAAAGTGAGAAGTAAAAGTGAAGTCGCTCAGTCGTATCCGACTCTTAGCGACCCCATGGACTGCAGCCTAGCAGGCTCCTCCGCCCATGGGATTTTCCAGGCAAGAGTACTGGAGTGGGGTGCCATTGCCTTCTCCGAGATGGGTCTACGGTTCTGCAAATATACTACAAATCACTGAACTGTTCACTTTAAATCAGTAAACTTTATAACTGCCATTATATCTCAGTATAATTAATTATATTTCAATAAAGCTATTAAAATGTTCTAGTCAACACTGTGAACTCTTTAGCTTTATCGAACTGTTTGAGAGAAAGTGCTTAATTGCTAAAGTTACCCCATAGACGGTAGCCCACCAGGCTCCCCCGTCCCTGGGATTCTCCAGGCAAGAACACTGGAGTGGGTTGCCATTTCCTTCTCCAATGCATGAAAGTGAGAAGTAAAAGTGAAGTCGCTCAGTCGTATCCGACTCTTAGCGACCCCATGGACTGCAGCCTAGCAGGCTCCTCCGCCCATGGGATTTTCCAGGCAAGAGTACTGGAGTGGGGTGCCATTGCCTTCTCCGAGATGGGTCTACGGTTCTGCAAATATACTACAAATCACTGAACTGTTCACTTTAAATCAGTAAACTTTATAACTGCCATTATATCTCAGTATAATTAATTATATTTCAATAAAGCTATTAAAATGTTCTAGTCAACACTGTGAACTCTTTAGCTTTATCGAACTGTTTGAGAGAAAGTGCTTAATTGCTAAAGTGCATTTCTGTTTTATATTTACTGAATGAATTTTTAATTTTCTGGGAAAAAAAATTCATTTGACTTGGCATCACCTACAATCATAAATCATCTCAGTGTGAACTTTAAACCACTGTCTTTCAAAGTAGGACATAAGGATCATATACATCAGAATCAACAGGGAACACTTTAAGATACAGATGCAGATACAGATACAGATGCAGATACAGATACAGATGCCTTAACCTTAGATACAGATCTAAGATACAGATGCCTTAACCTCACTCTGGACCTACTATGTAAGTTCCAGGAATCTGCATACTCTTAATGATCCCCAGGTGATTTTGATAGACAATGTGCTTGTGAATCACTTTCTAAAACAAAATGAAACAACTGACCAAAGACCTGTAATGTTTTTATGATAATAAAATAAAGGTGTTGTTTACCAGGCTCTGATCCCTGACCTCAGGTTCTACCCTGAACCACTCTTTTTGGCAGCTCTGGGCTCTGATATCAGCCACTCTGGAATCTTCTACTCTCAGTCAGCTCTTCCCAGTCTGTGGGGCACTAGTCAAGGTTGAGATGCTCTTATCTGTGATTTCTGCAGGAGTAGGAGGCTAGTGATTAAATCCCTTGAGTTCAACTTCTTTCTCACTTTTTGAAATAAATTTTGAACCAGAAAATTTTAATCGCCTAAATTGCACTTATCTCACATGCTAGTAAAGTAATGCTCAAAATTGTCCCAGCCAGGCTTCAGCAATACATGAACTTCCTGATGTTCAAGCTGGTTTCAAAAAAGGCAGAGGAACCAGAGATCAAATTGCCAACATCCGCTGGATCATGGAAAAAGCGACAGAGTTCCAGAAAAACATCTATTTCTGCTTTATTGACTATACCAAAGCCTTTGACTATGTGGATCACAATAAACTGTGGAAAATTCTGAAAGAGATGGGAATACTAGACCACCTGACCTGCCTCTTGAGAAATCTGTATGCAGGTCAGGAAGCAACAGTTAGAACTAGACATGGAACAACAGACTGGTTCCAAATAGGAAAAGGAGTACGTCAAGGCTGTATATTGTCACCCTGCTTATTTAACTTCTATGCAGAGTACATCATGAGAAACGTTGGACTGGAAGAAACACAAGCTGGAATCAAGATGCCAGGAGAAATATCAATAACCTCAGATATGCAGATGACACCACCCTTCTGGCAGAAAGTGAAGAGGAACTAAAAAGCCTCTTGATGAAAGTGAAAGTGGAGAGTGAAAAAGTTGGCTTAAAGCTCAACATTCAGAAAATAGATCATGGCATCCAGTCCTATCACTTCATGGGAAATAGATGGGGAAACAGTGGAAACAGTGTCAGACTTTATTTTTTTGGGCTCCAAAATCACTGCAGACAGTGACTGCAGCCATGAAATTAAAAGACGCTTACTCCTTGGAAGAAAAGTTATGACCAACCTAGATAGTATATTCAAAAACAGAGACATTACTTTGCCGACTAAGGTCCGTCTAGTCAAGGCTATGGTTTTTCCTATGGTCATGTATGGATGTGAGAGTTGGACTGTAAAGAAGGCTGAGTGCTGAAGAATTGATGCTTTTGAAGTGTGGTGTTGGAGAAGACTCTTGAGAGTCCCTTGGACTGCAAGGAGATCCAACCAGTCCATTCTGAAGGAGATCAGCCCTAGGATTTCTTTAGAAGGAATGATCCTAAAGCTGAAACTCCAGTACTTTGGCCACCTTATGCGAAGAGTTGACTCATTGGAAAAGACTCTGATGCTGAGAGGGATTGGGGGCAGGAGGAGAAGGGGACGACAGAGGATGAGATGGCTGGATGGCATCACTGACTCGATGGACGTGAGTCTGAGTGAACTCCGGGAGGCCTGGTATGCGATTCATGGGGTTGCAAAGAGTTGGACACGACTCAGTGACTGAACTGAACTGATACTGAGGTTTCTTGTTAGACCTTATTTAATTGGAAATTTGTAATCTTTAGAAAGAAAATAAGGCATGAAATGTGATCAGAGTTAGCACCTTTCAGTCCCATAGCCAGTTAGGACAACTGGTGGCCATAGGAGGGCCCCAGCCTGTCGTGATGCCTCAGCCCCGCTCATGGGGTTGCAGTTGCAGGACTGGCTGCACCTTCTCTTCCACTGGAGGAAAGCAGGCAAGCAGAATGGAACATACTTCAATATATTAAAGGCCATATATGACAAACACAGGCCTTCCTTGTGGCTCAGACAGTAAAGAATCTGCCTGCAATGCAGATGACCTGGGTTCCATCCCTGGATCATGAAGATCCCCCTACCCACCCCAGTATTCTTGCTTGGAGAATTCCATGGACAAAGGAGCCTGTCAGGCTATAGTCCACGGGGTCACAAAGATTCAGACACAACTGAGCAACTAACACTTTCACTTTTCATGACAAACACAGAGTTGACATCATTTTCAACAGTGAAAAGCTGAAAGCTTTTCCTTTAAGATCAGAAGCAAGAAAAGGATGCCCACTCTCACTACTTTTATTAAACATTATATTAGAAATCCTAGTCAAGAAGTTAAGCAAGAAAAAGATCTGTACTCTGAAAACTATAAGGTGTTGAGGAAAGAACTGAAGATGACCCAAATAAATGGAAAGATATACCATACTCATGAATTGGAAGAATCAACATTGTTAAGATGTCCATACTTTTCCAACATTATTTACAGTAGCCAAGACGCAGAAGCAACTTAAGTGTCCATCAGTAGATGGATGGATAAAGAAGATATGGTATATATTTATACCTCCAATGGAATATAACTTGGCCATAAAAGGATTGAAATCTTGCCTTTTCTGCCAACATAGATGAATATGATACTAAATGAAATAAAAAGAGAAAAATAATACACCATATGAATCCACTTATATAGCAAATCTACAGAACAAGACAAACAAAAGAGAAACAGCCATAGCTAAAGAGAACAAACGGGTGGTTGCCAAGAAGGCAGTGGATGGAAGGACGAAATAAGAGTACAAGCTTCCAGCTAGAACATAAGAAGTCATGAGAATGTCAGGTGCACTTTGGGAATATAGTTAATACTATTACCACAACTTTACATGGTGATGGATGATAGCTGGTCTTCTTTTGGTGATCATTTCATAATACACAAAACTATTGAATCACTGTGTTATACTCTTGAAACTAATATAATATTGTATGTTAATTATAATTAAACAAAAAAAGAAAACATATCAGCAAAGATGAAGAGTCTTGTTCTTGGGGATGGTGATTGACAGGAAGGAACAGATTGACTTGGCATATATGTAGAGCTCATTAATCTTTTTCAAGTACATTCTGGGGAAACATGGAGTTCTCTCAACAAGCTGTTACCAAAACAGCACTTTTATTGGCACAGCTGGAATCCTAACAGTTTAAGTGGAAATCCCAAGTTAAGAGGGAGGGGCATACTCTCCCATGATAAAGGTTTCTGTGATTGTATAACCTGATATTATAAGTAAAAGAAAACATATCAGCAAAGATGAAGAGTCTTGTTCTTGGGGATGGTGATTGACAGGAAGGAACAGATTGACTTGGCATATATGTAGAGCTCATTAATCTTTTTCAAGTACATTCTGGGGAAACATGGAGTTCTCTCAACAAGCTGTTACCAAAACAGCACTTTTATTGGCACAGCTGGAATCCTAACAGTTTAAGTGGAAATCCCAAGTTAAGAGGGAGGGGCATACTCTCCCATGATAAAGGTTTCTGTGATTGTATAACCTGATATTATAAGTAGCTCAACAGGAGTTAAACAATATAACTATATAACTTTGAGATGCTGCTGCTGCTGCTGCTGCTAAGTCACTTCAGTAGTGTCCGACTCTATGTGACCCCATAGATGGCAGCCCACCAGGCTCCCCCGTCCCTGGGATTCTCCAGGCAAGAACACTGGAGTGGGTTGCCATTTCCTTCTCCAATGCATGAAAGTGAAAAGTCAAAGTGAAGTCACTTCAGTCGTGTCCGACTCTTGGTGACCCCATGGACTGCAAGCCTACCAGGCTCCTCCGTCCATGGGATTTTCCAGGCAAGAGTACTGGAGTGGGGTGCCATTGCCTTCTCTTAGTATCTAAATAGGATACTTAATAACTAACTAAGGTCAGCATTAGCTATTACTTGTTAAATGTTGATCCTTTTCTTTTAGTAAAGTTTGTGTCTCCTTTAGGTATCACATATTTGTATTTCAAAAGGAAATAATTTACTTGCTAGAAATATGGGAGGTTTCTAAGCTATCTTAGTATATCATTGGAAGATAAAATGCCATGGCAATCCAAGAGGAAAAGAAGATAAAATGTAGCTTTCATTTTCTTGAAGAAAGAAATCAGTCAAAATAAAGCATAAATTTAGAGCAGACACCCTCAAGTAGACACCCGACAAATATTGGCGGGAGATCTGGGCGATGGGAATTTTCATGAACTTAGCATTTCTGGCTTTGTTCTTCTTCTGAATGCTGTCTCTGCAGATTTAAATCCATCTTGTTTCAGAATGCAGGGTTTGTAACTGAGAAGAAATAGTGCAGATGGCTAAATTATCCTTACTTGTTTGAAACCATGACAACTTACCATAATATAGCTTTAAACACCTGAAATTAATTAGAGAGGGTACATCTGAATGTGGAGACTATGATTTGCAGTATGGGCTTAAATACAGAGACATGTTTTGATTTCAGGTTGCCATTTATTGTTTTAGCTATGAATGTTGATCAAACAAGCTTTGTTTCATTTTTTAATGAAGACTATTTTAAGGGGCAGTAGAAAGGGTATTCTGTCCAGTATTTAGAACATAAGTACTTTTGAAGAGTCCAGAAAAAAAATTTCTTATAATCATGATATACTCCTTTACTGATTATTACGAGCAGGTAGGAAGGTATAGCAATAATCTTTAAGTGCCTTCTAAGGATCATTATTGTTTTTTACAGTAATATTCCTTGAACTTTATTATAGGTCCTTCAAGAGTTGAAACTAGGTCCTGCTGGCTCTTCACCTCAAAATAGCTTATAAAGAGAAAGGCACAGTGTAGTGGAATCCGTTTGAAACTAAATTCATAGCTGACTGTGTGACCTTGTGAAAATAGCTTAACTGCTCTGATATAGAGGGAGGATTCACAAATGGGGGAGAAATGGAATCAGAGACAATGGGACAAAGACTGTGCCCAGGAGGATCCTCTCCTGAAGGAAATAAATAGTTGGGTGGGGTTTAGGTGTTTTGAATCTGAGATTCTGGTGGGCCATCCAGTAAAAGATGTATGGCAGACAGTGGGACATTTGGGCACTGGAAAGAGCTGGCATATACAGATATGCATATCCATATATATATACAGCATATACAGCTGTCACTGGCGTCTAATACTTGGATTTTTGAAAGTGAATAAGATCATCCAATCTCCTTTCCCTTCTTTCAAGGATAAAAAGGAAAGAATAATCTAAGGATATCACTGGAGACTTGAAAGATCTGTGGCAATGAAAGAAACAAAGAAAGGACAATCTTAAAATAGAAGGAAAATCAAGATGCTACCATTTCACAGAGTGTTTGAATAGGAGAAAGTAGACTGGAAGATCAAATGCTTTAGAGTGATCAAAAAAGATCAGGACTGGAAAAATAAAAGGTAAAAGGTTAGGAGTAAATGCAATAAAAAAAAAAGCAGACACTAAATATAGACACACTTTTAAGAAGTGTAGGGGAAAAGGAAAGGTTGAAAAATAGCACAGTGATTTGAGGCACTCTAGAGAACTTCTTTTAAAGTTGGGAGACTGGAGTATGTTTGTTGATGGGGCAAAGAGCTCAGAAAGAAAAAGAAATTGAGTTTCTAATAAACTCAGGAGAAATAAGGTGAGGGACAGAGAGTTAGGTTAACCTTGGAAAGGAGGGAATCTCCCTCTGAGCCACAAAGAGAACGGACAAAGGGAGGTTCAGATAAATTTTATGTCATTCACTAAATTGAAAATATGGATCTTATGCTTCAATTCCATTTCTCTTTCTTCAGCTGTCTGTTGTTCTGTGCCTGTCTCCACCACCCTACCCTGGCCACACACACATACTTTCCAGATATCAAGTAAAATTCTATCTTTGAGAAGAAAACAATATATTCATTTTTAAAGAGATGCTTAACCTCAGGCCACTGAGATGTTTTTTAGAAGGAATCAAGAGGTTATTCTGATACATCATTATGGTCTGAAAGAGTTGATGCACTTGGAAAAGGGGGCAACTTTATTTTCCCGTGTAGGGTTGGGTATTATATAGAATAATTAATACTTGAAAGGAAATTCCAAGTTCTTCTCTATAAACGGCACAGCGTAGTATTCAGTTGCTCTTTCATGTCTGACTCTTTGCAGCACAGTGGACTGTAGCCTGCCAGGCTCCTCTGTTTTTTAAAGAGATGCTTAACCTCAGGCCACTGAGATGTTTTTTAGAAGGAATCAAGAGGTTATTCTGATACATCATTATGGTCTGAAAGAGCTGATGCACTTGGAAAAGGGGGCAACTTTATTTTCCCGTGTAGGGTTGGGTATTATATAGAATAATTAATACTTGAAAGGAAATTCCAAGTTCTCCTCTATAAACAGGGCACAGCGTAGTGTTCAGTTGCTCTTTCACGTCGACTCTTTGCAGCACGGTGGACTGTAGCCTGCCAGGCTCCTCTGTCCATGGAATGGACAAGCATGGGGAAGTGGGTTTCCATTTCCTGCCCCAGGGGATCTTCCTGACCCAGGGATCACACCCACGTCTCCTGCATTGGCAGATGGGTTCTTTACCACTGGCCCCACCTGGTAAGCCCATAAACAGTACAGGGTTAAACAAATCTGTGAGTACATATTCACATATTTGAACTTATTAGTTTAACACCGCAGAACTCATTTATTAAGAAGAGTTTTAGGAGAAGGAAAAGGAAGTAAACAAGATTTGATTTTCTGTAAGCAAGATCCCATGATATCAACTCTAGTATATGTTTGGAGAGCTCCATTTTGTCCACTTTTTTTTTTTCTTTTTCTCTTTCAGCTGCATTGTGTGGCTTGTGGGATCTTAGTTCCTGAACCAGGGATTGAACCCATAGCCACGGCAATGAAAGCGCTGAGTCCTAACCACTGGACCACCAGGGAATTCCCCCATCTTACCCACTGGTTACTCACTTTCTGCTCACTTCATTGGTGAGGTAAGGGCTTCTGCCCTAGGTTATGACGGTGCCTCTGAACACAGGGTGCCTGATACTGGGCGGGAGAAATCAACTGCCGCTTCTTAGTCACACATACTCACAGCCTGAAGGAGACACTGCATGCCACACAGGGCCACATGGCAGTTACATTTGGGAACAGAACAATTAGGGGTTGTGGGAACCAGGCTTTGTAGCATCAAAAGGTTGAGGTGCCCTGGTACCCATGGGATGACCTGACTTGATTGACTTGATTGACTGAATGAATGATTGATTGAATGAATTGAAGCTTGATTGAATGATTCTGTGAGCTGACAGGGGCCTGGGACACACTGGTACTCAGGGACGAGTAGGAATTCGTCCTGGTCCCTTTGATAAGGAAGGCTGTTTGTCTTGCCACACAGGGCCACATGGCAGTTACATTTGGGAACAGAACAATTAGGGGTTGTGGGAACCAGGCTTTGTAGCATCAAAAGGTTGAGGTGCCCTGGTACCCATGGGATGACCTGACTTGATTGACTTGATTGACTGAATGAATGATTGACTGAATGAATGATTGATTGAATGAACTGAAGCTTGATTGAATGATTCTGTGAGCTGACAGGGGCCTGGGACACACTGGTACTCAGGGACGAGTAGGAATTTGTCCTGGTCCCTTTGATAAGGAAGGCTGTTTGTCTAAGGGACCTTACCCGAAGCAACAGAGGGGGAACTTGGGGCAACACCATCTGAAGCCCTCCTGACTTCACCAAGTGAGACAGCTCAGGATTCTGAGCCTTACTCTTATGCCTTTACACCACACCTATAACATAAACAAATCCAAGGCATAAGTGGTCATATTATAATCGGATTTCAGTGGAATCTGTGGTAGCTTAGTCATTATGCTAGGGTATATCTGCAGTGACTTCAGGCATGATTTTGGAGTCCTGCTGGAGTGATTCCTATAAATGAAACTTTTTGTACTTTCTGCATATACAGTTTAAGAGAACCACCAAGAATTGGTCATAGACATACTTCCTAATGCTTCGGTCTATTTTGAAATGGCATCTGCCCAGTAAGCATACCTTTTATCTCTAAATGAAGTCTTCCTTACCCGAGGTTTTGTTGTTCCTGTTATTCAGTCACTAAGTCACGTCCAGCTCTTTGTGATTCATGGGCTGCAGCACACCAGGCTTCCCTGTCCTTCACTATCTCCTGGAGTTTGCTCAAATTCATGTGCATTGAGCCAGAGATGCCATCCAACCACCTCATCGTCTGTCGCCCCCTTCTTCACCTGCCTGACTCAGTTTTTCCCAACATCAGGGCTTTTCCAGTGAGTCGGCTCCTTGCATCAGGTAGGGGCTAGAGCTTTGCTGAGTTGCACAAGCGCCTTTGCCACAACAAGGCTGTGATCCATGGAGGAGAGGAGAATTCAAGGAATCCAAAGCCACTGATTAGACATCAAGTGGGTTTTATGTCTGGAACACTCATCATTTACTCAAATTGTGACTCCAGAAACAGGATTCCTGGGTTAACTCTTGGCTAAGAGTATCATTCAGGATCCCAGCAAGTGACACAGGCCACAATCAAGCCGGGCCATTGAAAAGGATTTGATGGTGGATATCACTGGAGTCAGAAATCACACCAGTTATTTTACAAAGAGAATTTAATATAAGGACGTGTTTAGTGGATAGCTGAAAGAGTAAAAAGAGAACACTAATAATCACAGAGGAGAAATCAGCTGCAGGAAGTAGCCTGGGCAGAGGGACAATGGGCAGCAGTGGAAACTATTAAAACATAGACAATTAGAAAAGGCATCTCATGGGGCAGGAACTAGATCTCCTAGGATGGGGCTCCCCTGGCTGGTGCTGACGGCTCTTGAGGGAGTGTAATGAGGCTGCATCGGCAAGCTTTGAAAAACAAACTGGCTTCTATTTTTGCTGCTACTGGAGCAAAATGCTGCTGCCAGAGTGAAAAAGTGAAGGTGCAGTGATGCTGATAGGAACAAGAGGCAAAGACAAGGGAGAAAATTCCTTCTTCTTTCTCCAGGCTCACATCTCCCACAGCGCAAAAGGACCTAACAAATAGCTCTGGCTCTCGCAGAGATGCAGAAAGGGTCATGTGTCACGAAGCAGGATCCATGAGTGGGGTGGGGAGAGTTTCGATGCTGTGTTTTGACCCTGAGAGTCAAGAGCCTTACAAGCAGCATGGAAGTATGTAGAAAGGTGGGGGCAACATTAGGGGAAACAAACCAGGTGTTTGAAGACTCTCAGGGGGTGGCAACTGAAGGGGGAGCCATCAGGCCAATCTCAACATTTGAAGGTCTTGGGGCTAAAGCACAAATGGAGACCCACCTACCGTAAGTCTATAGATATTTCAAAGTTACACATTAAGCAAACAAACTGAAATAAAATATATTCTATCTTCTACCCTATTACCTTAAAAAATATCATTTCACAATAACCTGAAAGCTGGCTTTTAATTTATAATTTTGGAGCTCTATGGAAATGTGTGGCATAGGGAGAGCCAGCAGTCCTTGAATTATGCTTATTTGGCAGACAAAACTGAGAGCTTAAGCATGGGATATGGTATCTTAGATAGCTCAGAAAGACTGCTTCAAAGAGGCAAGGGAGGAGCCAGGATATATAGGAGTTTTTCCAATAGACTGGGAAGTCAGAATTTCAAAAGATTATCTGATTTCCCAGGTGGCTCACCGGTAAAGAATCTGCCTACCAAGAGGGAGACACAGGTTTGATCCTTGGGTCAGGAAGATCCCCTGGAAGAGGACATGACAATCCATTCCAAGATTCTTGGCTGGGAAACTCCGTGGACAGGCTACAGTCCATGGGCTCATAAAAAGATCAGACAAGACTTAATGACTGAACAACAACAACTGTTAATTAAAGAAAACCAGAAATCTCAAGGAATTTAGTGCTTCTCTATGTACAGGAAGATGCAAGAGTCTGGGCTCACTGAAATCATTCCTTTGGTGCACCTCGGCTCTCTGGGCCAGTGTGCAGTGTCTTCTCATCCTGAGGCTCCTCGGGTACACCACTGGGGGTGGCGACAGTGTGATGGTTTGATGGCTGCGGCATCCTTTGTTTATTAACCTGGCAGGGAGCAGTTTTTCATTGAGAAGCTTCAAAAAATTAGGATCCTCTCATTCTGTGCTAATTTCAGAATTGACTTACCCATTAGGATTTCGCTCATAATCACAACAAAAAAAAGTTGGGATAGGTATTTCAGCCCCACTCTGCAGATGGCAAAGGCAAGGCACAGAAGAACACACTGCCTAATCCAGGCTGTGCAATGCATCACTGCTGCAGCTAAACAGTAAACTCTGGGGCTGCAAGTCTTAAGAGATTATTTTTACGATGGCACTGTGATACTGCTTTTACTCAGCTTGCACTGAGAACGCCTCCCAGTTAGAAACTGCACCACCAGGCATTAGAACTCTGTGCAAAGTCCACCATTGAAAAAGGCTGAGGCATAATAGAACGCATTTGAAATAGCTCAGCAAATACCATGTTCAGTTACAGCAGCTTTCAAAGTAAATGGCTTGGCTACTTGAAGCAGAAAGTAAGAAAATAAGCCTGGCTAAATAAGGGAATCTTTTCTAGATTTCTATTTCTTTTCCCTCGGGTACTCAGGGAAGACTGCCAGGTGTAGTCCTAGCAAATTTTAGGAAACAGACTATTTCAATAGAGGTAAAGGGAGAACTTGACTTGTCTGGTTCCCTTGTTGTTGCTGTTGCTTTAAGTAATATTTATACTCCAGCCCTTTCCAAACAATATTGAAAGAGCCATCATTCCTCCTGCTCCAGCATCTCAGTTTTGAGCAGAGTTGGTTTAAGAGCTCTGCAAGTTCTCTTGCTGGAGGCGGTTTTTCTCAGTTAGCTGAAGAAAGACTTCAAGGTGAAGTTTTAATTCTGTCTGTGTCACAGCCCAAGTTGTTTCATTGCAAATCTGGGAGCACGCGTGTCAGCACACACAGCATAATACATCGCCACCCCAAACCAAAAACCCAAGGAATGGGTTCAATTTGTTGTGAGACAAAGGACAGCATGTTTCTGGCTGTGATACTCACATTATCCTTATCTCCTGCTTGCAGTTTCGGGCTCAAGGCTCGGAACCTGAGATCCTCTCAGGAACTATTTGCTTAGGGGCATGTTCGTAATAGCCATCAAGAGAAATCTCACGGCTTGCCTGTCTTCCAGTAAAACATCTAAGCTGGGTTTGCCTTTTGACAAAGAAAAGGGGCTTTTTAAAATTCCTAAAATCTAAAAGATCTGCCTGTCCATACAGGATTCACGGCTAAAGAGGAGGCTTCAGAACAGGGGCCATGGGTGGGTGGAGGTGGGGAGGAGGAGAGGGAGGGAAGGTTGATTCTCTCCATCCAAACTGGCAAATGTTATGAGTGATAAATTCTTCAGATAGCGTCCTGATGAACAGAAATAGAAAGTCTGCACAGGGAGCACTGGCTTTCTTCTGGAGGAGGGGGGAGGGGGCTATCTGCTTCCACCCATAATTAAAATAGGTGAGGCTGCACAGTGGGAATCCTGGCCTTAAGTGGATGGAAATTCATGGCAATGAGGTCCATTTTCATGAATCCTCCCCTACAGCCATATGTACACATCTTAAGGAATTTAGCGCCTTACTGCTCTTGTCCCTTCTGTGTTCATCCAGTGCCCACTGAACTTCCCTGTTACCTACCCACCTCACTACCCCAAAAGACCCACACATCTGAGCCCTTTCTCAAGCCTTGCTGATGTCAGATTTATTTCCAAGACTCTTCCTAAGGTTCATAAATCTCACCTGCTAATTCAGATTAATTTGTGAATAAATGTCAGTGGTTTCAAGAAGTGGCTTCAAGCCTCTGCAGATTGGATTTACATCTTACTAAGATGCATACTTGCGGATACAGTTATTAAAGGAAGGAGTAATGGGACAATGAACTTCATTGGAACAGGGCTGATAAAAATAGCCACAACTAGCATTTTTAAGGGCTTCTCTGGTGGCTCAGCAGTAAAGAATCTGACTGCAGTGCAGGAGACACAAGGGATGCAGGTTTAACCCCTGGGTCAGGAAGATCCTCTGGAGGAGGACATGGCAACCCACTCCAGTATTCTTTTCCTGGAGAATCCACTGGACTGAGGAGCCTGGTGGGCTACAGTCCACAGGACCACAGAGTCAGACATGACTGAGCAACAGAGCACAGCACAGGGCACTTTGAATAGATAAAATCTGGTGCTTAGAAGGGTATCAAGTCATCAAACTTGCATCAAACTTATGAGGCAAATCCAGTTATCATTCCCATCTTACAGATGAGGAAACTGAAGCAGTGGGTTAAATGACTTACTGAAAGCCACACAGCCAGCAAGTGTCAATGCCCATGCTCATGTTCACTACAAGGCTACAGTCATCAAAACAATATGGTACTGGTACAAAAACAGACACATAGATCAATGAAATAGAAGAGAAAGCCCAGAAATAAACCTAGGCAGTTCAGGTCAGTCGCTCAGTCGTGTCTGACTCTTTGCAACCCCATGAATCAAAGCACGCCAGGCCTCCTGTCCATCACCATCTCCCGGAGTTCACTCAAATTCACATCCATCGAGTCGGTGTTGCCATCCAGCCATCTCATCCTCTGTTGTCCCCTTCTCCCCCTGCCCCCAATCCCTCCCAGCATCAGAGTCTTTTCCAATGAGTCAACTCTTCGCATGAGGTGGCCAAAGTACTGGAGTTTCAGCTTTAGCGTCTTTCCTTCCAAAGAACACCCAAGGCTGATCTCCTTCAGAATGGACTGGTTGGATCTCCTTGCAGTCCAAGGGACGCTCAAGAGTCTTCTCCAACACCACAGTTCAAAAGCATCAATTCTTCAGCACTCAGCTTTCTTCACAGTCCAACTCTCACATCCACACATGACCACAGGAAAAACCATAGCCTTGACTAGACAGATCTTTGTTGGCAAAGTAACGTCTCTACTTTTCAATATGGTTATAACTTTTCTTCCAAGGAGTAAGCATCTTTTAATTTCACAGCTGCAATCACCATCTGCAGTGATAACCTAGGCACTTATGGTCAATTAATCTATGACAAAGGAGGCAAGAATATATGATAGAGAAAAGAGTCTCTTCAATTCAGTCTCTCAGGCTGAAAGATATTCTGGAATCACACCTTTGGCCCCAGTATGGAAGTAGGCCTCACTCTGGAAGGGAGCCCTCCAACTAAGAGCAGATGCTTTCACCAAGGCAGGTTTGTGAATCAGCTGGTCTTGATTTCTGGCAAGGAGATGTCTATTGAGTTCCCTGGTGCTGGTCTTCCCTTGTGGTGGTTGTTCAGTCACTAAGTTGTATCCAACTCTTTGTGACCCCATGGACTGCAGCACATCTGGCTCCTTTGTCCTTCACTATCTCCCAGAGTTTGCTGAAATTCAGGTCCATTGAGTTGGTGATGCCATGTAACCATCTAATCCTCTGCTACCGCCTTCTCCTTTGGCCTTCTATCTTTCCCAGCATCAGCGTCTTTTCCAGTGCGTCTCTGCATCAGGTGGCCAAAGTATTGGAGCTTCAGCTTCAGCATCAGTCCTTCAATAAACATTCAGGGTTGATTTCCTTTAGGATTGACTGATTTGACTCTCAAGAGTCTTCTCCAGCACCACGATTCAAAAGTATCAGTTCCTCCATGCTCAGCCTTCTTTATAGTCCAACTCTCACATCTGTATATGACAACTGGCAAAACCATATCTTTGAATATACAGACCTTTGTCAGCAATGTGATGTCTCTGCTTTTTAATACCCTGACTGGATTTGTCACAGCTTTCCTTCCAAGGAACAAGCATCTTTTAATTTCATGGCTGCAGTCACTGTACACAGTGATTTTGGAGCCCAAGAAGATAAAATCTGTCACTGCTTCCACGTTTTCCCCATCCATTTACCATGAAGTGATAGGACCGGTTGCCATGATCTTAGTTTTTGAATGTTGAGTTTCAAGCCAGCTTTTTCACTCTCCTCTTTCACCCTCATCAAGAGGCTCTTTAGTTCCTCTTCATTTTAGGCCATTAGAGTGGTATCATCTGCATATCTGAGGTTGTTGAATGCCAGTGAGCAGTGTTAAAATTGGCATCTAATACAGAGTAAAACAAAGGTTCCTCCTAACTGCCAAGTGAGCACAGACCCCAAAGCACATTGGCCACTATCAGCATAGCTGAAATGCCGATGAAGGCATGGAGCATTTGGCCAAGAATGTGATCTTACTCACTCCTCCTGGCAGGAAGCAATTTGGGACCAGGGAAAAGGTCACAGGAAAGCACAGGTAAGGGCTGTCCTGTTACATGGGGCTCAGCAGGGAGGGCTCACAGTTTGATGAACCTGGTTCTAGCCTGATTCAGTTACTACCTAGTAGAGTGACCAAGCAAATTGCTTCCTTCTCTGGGTTTCAGTGGAGCTACATCGGTAACATAGGTGTGATTTTTTTTTTAACAGATTTGTGTATAGACCTAAAAAGTGTTTTCAAAGTAAAATAAAAGTAACATTTGCCGATGAAGGCATGGAGCATTTGGCCAAGAATGTGATCTTACTCACTCCTCCTGGCAGGAAGCAATTTGGGACCAGGGAAAAGGTCACAGGAAAGCACAGGTAAGGGCTGTCCTGTTACATGGGGCTCAGCAGGGAGGGCTCACAGTTTGATGAACCTGGTTCTAGCCTGATTCAGTTACTACCTAGTAGAGTGACCAAGCAAATTGCTTCCTTCTCTGGGTTTCAGTGGAGCTACATCGGTAACATAGGTGTGATATTTTTTTTTAACAGATTTGTGTATAGACCTAAAAAGTGTTTTCAAAGTAAAATAAAGGTAACATGACTAGTATTAAAAATTAAAATGATAGCTACATAGTTTTAGGCTTGCTTTCTTCTTATTGGTTTAATCATCTGCTCATGTTTTGCTGAGTCATGTCCAATTCTTGGGGTCCCTAAGAGTTGGACATGACTCAGTGACTTCACTTTCACTTTTCACTTTCATGCATTGGAGAAGGAAATGGCAGCCCACTCCAGTGTTCTTGCCTGGAGAATCCCAGGGACGGTGAAGCCTGGTGAGCTGCCCTCTATGGAGTCACAGAGTTGGTCACGACTGAAGTGACTTAGCAGCAGTTGCAGAAGAAATATGAGCAGATGATTAAACGAATAAGAAAAAAAACAAGCCAGAAATTTTGTGAACGCTTCTCACCATTTAACTATGGAGGTAGAGACAAAAAGCATTTTCCTTTAGGGAGACATACATGGAACAGGAAAAGAAGTGTAGGAGATTGCCCATCAACCAGGAGTGACCTAATCTGAATATTCCTTCCAATAGCATATGTAAAATAAGTCTCTAATTTGATACCCTCTTAGCAAAAATTGCCACAATGAATTCAGTGGTCTTTTCAGAATGCTTTAATGAGAGTCTAGGCTTCTACAGCTAAAGGAAAATATTTTGTCAAAGTCGTCTTTAAGATTCTTAAGCCTGAAGAGCCTGGATTCCTAATCACTGTAATACACGCATCTCAATGGGTTTTCTGTTTCTCTTTGATACACATGCGAAACTAAGCAATCAGCCCACACAACTCCTCAGCTCTTCTCAAATACTTGATGAAGAGGATGAGAGACCGCAATAAAACCTGCAAGGTTATGCTTTCTATTTTTAACATAGAGGATGCCCATTTCCACCTTAAACTACTCCTTTGTGACTTTTTTTTTTTTTTTTTTTGAAAGCCAGACATAATCTCCGGAGATGTATGAAGGCAATCATGCAACTGTGTGTGTGTGTAAAGAACTGGAATTACACAGCCCCACTCAGGTTACAGCAATTATCTGTATATAAACATTCCACTTAATCTAGTATGGCCAGTAATCCTATAACTGGTTTAAGTGGATTTCTGCCTACAATCCAAAGAAACCCAGACAAGGCCCACTTTAAAGAAATGACACCAAGTACTCTTCTCTCAACGAAGAAGAGGATGTTTTAATTAACAAAAAACATGTCCTATTGTATTAAAAATCAAGTGATCACTCACCGCATTCTTCTCAACAGTGAGCCAGGAAAAAACATGCACACAGGTCCACAAGTAAAATAATGCTTCTGCTATATTTCTTGACTTCTAATTTTCTGTCATCATAATTTTTTATTGGGTTGTTATTATCCTCAGAATGGAAAAATATATGTGTGTGTGTATATATATATATAATGTGTATGTGTTATTTTATATATATATATACACACACACATGGATAAATAGATAGATACATATCTTTTTATGTTAAGGAAAATCAAACCTTGAAATAGAAAGCAATGTTTTAAAAAGAAAAAAAATGGAGTTCAATACTTTTAGGATGAGCAAAGTAACAAAGCCACTGGAAGAGACATTTTGCAGTGCAATGAGAAATGTTAGTGGCAGACACCCAAGTCTGGGCACAAGCAGCTTTTGAATGAAGTGCATATCAGAACAAGGGCACGTCTATGGTTAAAAGCAGGGAGGCAAGTGGGAATCCACTTTATATATATATATACACACACACATGGATAAATAGATAGATACATATCTTTTTATGTTAAGGAAAATCAAACCTTGAAATAGAAAGCAATGTTTTAAAAAGAAAAAAAATGGAGTTCAATACTTTTAGGATGAGCAAAGTAACAAAGCCACTGGAAGAGACATTTTGCAGTGCAATGAGAAATGTTAGTGGCAGACACCCAAGTCTGGGCACAAGCAGCTTTTGAATGAAGTGCATATCAGAACAAGGGCACATCTATGGTTAAAAGCAGGGAGGCAAGTGGGAATCCACACATCCATGGAGGAGGTGTGCTATTTTGGCTGTATTCCTGGAGGAAAGTCACAATCCATTGAGAGGTTCAGAGAACAGATCTCATGCAGAAAACCCTTCAGGATGTAGGATGACTCTGATAATAAGCAGGGAAAGAAATTTGACAAGCACTTTAAAAAAATTATTCCTGTCTAAGGTACTTGGCACCAATAATCCTTTCAAAATGCACTTTAGAAGCACCGAGGCTGTGTATCCAATGGTGGTTATCTGAGCAATTGCCACCAAACACTAAAACCATTGCCACAGATTGCCATGTGTGGGTGGTATGCAAACTCACACATCGAAGAATAATGTGGCAGTCCTCCCCAAATAGTCTCTACACTGCTAATTATACTCACCAAAATTTGAAAATATACCTAGAAACAGCAAAAGTGATGCTTTTTTGGCAGAGTTCAGGCAAATGTCTTGATTTTGGTATATTTGGACTGGTTGGTGCAGGTTTCAAGGAGGGAGTTTCCATGGTCATTGGTGAGTTTAACTCTAGGACACTTAGATTGATGAACCTCATGTTTTAAAATTTTCTAATTGCAGTGTGGTTGATTTATTATGTTCTATTAGTTTCCAGTGTATAATAAAGTGATTTAGTTATTTGTGTATTATATATATCATATATTTTTTCAGATTCTTTTCCACTGTAAGTAATTACATGATGTTGAATATAGTTCCCTTTGCCATACAATAGGTCTTTCCTGTTTATCTGTTTTACGTATAGTAGTGTATATCTGTTAATCCAAAACTCATAATTTCTCTCTAATGAACCCTGTATTTTTCACGACACACTGACCGCATTATAAATACACTGGTTATGAGTGTTTGCATGAGTCAGCGTGCCTGCCTCTCTACCCTGGCCCCTCCCTGCATGGTAATGAACCTGCTTATCTGAGCAGTTACACACCGTGAATTACACTCCAGCCAAAAGCACCATACATTAGCATGGATTTATATGTTGTAGGTACACTATCTCCCTGACTTTTGTCATAAAAAGTGCACTTGACACAATCTTCTCCCAGAAAGTGAGGAGAAATGAGAAACATGTACCTGCTAGACATTTTTTCCCCTTAATGGTTTCTTGAGACTTGATTTTTAAGAAAGCACATGCTAATTAAAATGATTTTGTGTATATGGGCAGGGGAAGGGAGAGCAGTGTGTGGAGAAGAATCTTGGAGAGACAAGGTTTTAGAATCCTAACTCTACTCAAGTACTTGCCTATCAAGGAATATCCCTTAGAAGCTTGTCGTTGTTTTACCAAAGGTACAGCCCCACCTGAGGCTATCTGACCAGGCAAGCTGTGTACTGGGCAACCACTGCACACAGTAGTCACCTTAACTGGCTTGACAACTGTCAGAAATATGTTTAGGATGGCAGGGGATTTTATTTCCACTGACTTGTCCAGTGAAAGAATTACAAGAGATAAATGGTGGCTTGCCTCACAAATGAATTCCATACGACACACAGAAGCAAAGCACAGATATGGGAGGTTCCATGCTGTATATCTCAGTATCTTTTAAATAAGCATTTTATTCTTGACGTGTAGAGAGCACTCGCCTCTCATCACAGGCATCACCCATGTGTAAGCCATATTCCTCTACGGAAATCTCACCACTGCTGAGATCTCTCCCTGGAAATATCACTGTCTTTGTTCTTGGAACACCAAAGAGTGCAAGTAGTCTTCTGGTGCAGGGATTTTCCTTTTTCCTCCAGCAAAAAGTTCTTGTCATGTCCATTTTTATGAACACCT
Source organism: Aepyceros melampus (assembly GCA_006408695.1). Taxonomy (NCBI): domain Eukaryota; kingdom Metazoa; phylum Chordata; class Mammalia; order Artiodactyla; family Bovidae; genus Aepyceros; species Aepyceros melampus. Next base: position 93,045 of record SJXQ01001431.1, on the reverse strand, counting down.
GATTCATCAGATAGGCCTGTGATTCTCTAATCTTTATTGTTGAACAATTTTTGCTCTGTCCTCTGTCAAGCATCTATCATCCTGCCCTCCAAGAGCTAATATCGTATTGTGTGACCTAGAACACAAGCGTAGTGCTTAGATTAATCCCATCTACAACATGCAGTGATGAAAACTATTCACAAAAGGAGTGGTTCTATTTTAAAGATTACTTTCGGATTTCATTTAACTTGATTACATTTTTATTTGAAGTTCAACTTCTGAAGAAAGAAAAGGCAGCAGGTCATAAGGCAAAGAATCCCTGGCCAGGAGTGGGGGGCTGTTGGTTCCAGGCCTGGCTCCAGCACTAATGAGCCCACGACTGTGGACACATCATTTAATCTTTCAGGCCCCAGTGCTCTCATCTATTAAATGGACCCGAGAGTTTCCAAGTCCTCTCGCAGCCTAACACACAACTCCAAGTCATTCACTGTCTGCCTCCTTGTTTATAATTCTGACTGAAGCATGCATTTGCTGGTGGTTTCTTCCTGAAGAGATTTTGTCATAATTCCATCTGTATATGTCAACCTTCCTTTTCCTAAACTCCAAGATAACTGTTCAATTTTTCCCAGTACAAAGAGTGATGCTAGTTGGAGAGATGAACCTTTCTGCCATTCTAATAAAGTTTTTTAAAATTATGAATATATAGTCTATAAATATCCTAACAGTAGAAAGAATATGGTGTATCTGACATATTAAACTTTTAAGGTTTGAATTGCAGTTCTTATTACTTTATGGTTATGGGAATCCTAGTATAGTGCAAAATTGAGTCTTTACTTTCCAGGGTAAATCAATAATTTTCCCTCAGCTAAAATTAGGCCATGGTTTCTCATTTCTTATGAAATTCATCCAAATTTACTTAATTTCTCTTTTGAGGTGGGTTTGAAGTTAGTATAGTTTTCATAAATAAATTATCTATTTTACATTCCATAATTATTGTTCATGCCATATATTGCCCTGAATTTTGTGAGGATGTTTGGGGTAGGAGGAAACATACTATTTGTAATGATTAGTAAAGTAAATAAACAGCAGTTTGTAGCTTGTACCTCTGAATCAACCCCATTAGAAAAAGCCAACATTCTGGACAGGGGTGAAATGCCATTGAGTAGTAATTTTTAGTATTTTTAGTAAGAGTTAATTGTGGCCATGATAAGCAGGTGGCAGTGGGAAGCTTAGATTTCGTCTCAGACAGTAGAAAGACATGGACTGCATGAGAACTCCAGCTCTCTGGCTCTGTGACTTCAGGCTCATTCTGTAACCTTTCTGACCCTCGGGTTCTCATTTGTAAAACAGAGAGCTAGAGACAGAGAAGATGTCTTTTTTGTTGTTTTTCACATGCCTGTGGTTCCTTTCTTGGTATTTTTGTTGTTGTTTGATTGATTTTTATTGCAATAGAGATGATTTACAATGTGCTAATTTTAGTTGTACAGCAAAGTGAATTTTATACACACACACACACACACACACACAGACACACTTCTCTGGTTGCTCAAATGGTAAAGAATCTGCCTGCAATGCAGGAGACCCGGTTTCGATCCCTGGGTCAGGAAGATCCCCTGGAGAAGGGAATGGCTACTCACTCTAGTAATGTCCATGCCTATAGGCCCTTCCTAAACAACTAGATCCTGAAGCAGTGGGAGTCTTGGCCTCCCACACAGCTCTCCTGAATGCATTCTGGCAAATAGGAACAGGGTCTGGGAGAGCTGGTTTTCAGGTACTTTCCAGTGTTGATTTTTATCTTCCCTCCCATGTGACCCCTTTCCTTCTGCTATTCCCCATAAGCCGGAATCAACAATACACAAATCATCTGAACTCTTGATCAATGGGGTTCTTTAGGCAGCCGCATGCCACTCGACTGCAAAGGTCTATAATTTTCAGGGTGATTTTTTCCTTATTATTTTTAAATACCCTGCATTTAAAGTTTCACATCTGCAGAGCCCCCGAGAAGAGCGTGGAGAACATAGTGCACAGTGAGCCCTGGAGGGAAACAAACGAGGAGTGGGTGGTTTCAGACAAAGAGCTTGCCTTGCATCTCTGACACCAGACTTTTCTCGTTGTTGTTGATCAGTATAAATAAAGGCCTCTGGGGATGGCCGTGCGGCTCTCCACACTGTAAAAGAATGCTTCATGGCGCCGAGTCCTTGGGTTGAGGACCAGTTAGGTTTAGAGAGAGAAACTAAATGGCAGCCCATTGTTACAGAAGGTGTAACCTAGCAATGAATGGATGGGAAAAAAGAAAGAATTTTCGGTAAAGAAAGGCCGGGTGTGAAGCAAAAGAGATACAGAGCATCCTTCTGGCCTGCAGCTTTCCTTATGGAGACAGGAGAACATAAATGGAGGGTTGCTCAACATAGTTATCCTTCCAAGGACAAACCTCACACAGCCTGTCCTTCCATAGCATCCAGAGGTGGACGCTGTTTCCAGGTGTCAACTCACACTCTTCATAGAAGGAAAGATAAAGTTGCAAAATGCTTTGGGCTGTGAAATGAAACAGTTTCTTCTGACCTCAAATGAGCCTTCAGAGTGTGGCAGGCATAAACAGATTCACACCCTGCATGATGGCTAGAGAGGATAAAAGGCTATTCCACGTTAAGCAAATCAGGCACCAGTGAAAAATCTCAAGGGGTGCCTGTGGCTTGTTGAGCTGCCGTTTCCCTTCTGACACTCTTCATTCATTCCCCATTTAATCTGTACCCCTCTTTCAGTCAGCTCACGCTGCCATAACAAAAAAAAAAAAAAAAAAAAGCCCCAGACTGGATGGCTTTAAAACAGGTCCAGAGGCTGGAGGTTCGAGTTCCTGGTGAGGGTTCTCTTCCTGGCTGACAGATCGCCACCTTCTCACTGTGTCCTCATATGATAGAGAGAAAGAGAAAGGTCCCTGGTGCCTGTTCTTCCATGGGCACCGAGCCCATCCCGAGGGTTCCGTCCAAATGACTGCATCTAAACCTAATTACCAATGCTCCCCAAAGGCCCCAGCTCCTAATACCATCACATGGAGGTGAGGGCCTCAACAGGTGAATTTTGAGGGAACATACCCCAGTTCACAGCATCCCACCTCTTACTCTCCAAAATTCAAGTTCTTCTCACATGCAAAACACATTCTTCCTACTCAGACAACCCAAAAGCCCTAAGACATTCTAGACAACCCAAAAGCCCTAAGACATTCTAGCATCAACTCGAAAGTCCAAAGTCTCATCTGGATATCATTCAAAATCAGATATGGGAGAGACTTAAGGTAAGACTCGCCCTGAGGCAAAATTCCTCCTCTTGAGCTGAGACAGTTTATATGCTTCCCAAGACACACTGGTGGGAAAGACCTATTCTAAATGGGAGAAATAAGAAAGAAGGAAAGGGTGATGGGTCCCAAAGAAGCCAAAATCCAGCAAGGCAAATTCCATGTACCTTAACGCTCCAGACTAATCCTCTTTGGCTCAATGTCCTCCCTTCCGGGTCTGCTGGGGTGGCAACAGGAGCAGAGGCCCTGGCCTCTTGAGACGACCCTTGAAGCTCTCTGTGAAGGCAGCACCATCCTAAGGTCCTGGGAAGGGGCATCTTGACCCACCCAAACCAGAAAGGCATTAAGGAGGAACCAACCCTTCTCCCTGGGGCTGTGGTGGAGTAGTAATTCTGATGATCTCTGAATCATTCTTAACTTTTCCTGGAGAACACAATGCATGCTATGCTTTACAGTCCTGCCTTATAGAGTGTGATAAATTCCCAGCTCTCCTTCATGACATCCTGCTTTTTCTACCCTTGTAATTCACACTGGCAATGACTTTGCTGACATAATCGCATCTTCTCCTCTGAGCAGGCCTTCTCATCTTTTTCAGTATGGACAGAATGAAGTGAAAGTACAAGTTGCTCATTTGTGTCTGACTCTTTGCAAACCCATCCACTATACAGTCTATCGAATTCTCTAGGTCAGAATACTAGAGTGTGTAGCCTTTCCCTTCTCCAGAGGAATCTTCCCAACCCAGGGATTGAACCCAACCCTCCCACATTGCAGGCAGATTCTTAACCAGCTGAGCCACAAGGGAAAACCAAGAATACTGAAGTGGGTAGCCTATCCCTTCTCCAGTGGGTTTTCCTGACTCAGGGATTGAACCAGGGTCTCCTATATTGCAGGTGGATTCTTTACCAACTGAGCTATCAAGGAAGCCCCATGGACAGAATGAGAATATTCCAAATCTTCAAGTTCTGGTTCCTCTTTGTTTAAGAATTCCTTCTTCAATTCACCCCTTTCCTTCCACTTTTTACTATAAGCATAGGAGGAACCAAGCTGCTCCATCAATACTTTCCTTAAATCTCTTCAGCTAAATATCCAGTTTCATTGCTCACAATTTCTACCTTCCACCAAACACCAAGAACACAGCCAAGTGTTTTGTCATGTTTTAACAAGGATCGCCTTTCCCCCAGGTTCTTGTGTTTCTCATTTCTGTCTGAGATTTCTCCATAATCAACCTCGCTGCCTGCTAAGTTGCTTCAGTCATGTCTGACTCTTTGCGACCTCATGAACTGTAACCTGCCAGGCTCCTCTGTCCATGGGGATTCTCCAGGCAAGAACCCTGGAGTGGGTTGTCATGCCCTCCTCCAGGGAGTCTTCCCAACCCAGAGATCAAACCTGCATCTCTTACGTCTCCTGCATTTGTAGGCGGGTGCTTTACCACCAGCACCACCTGGAAAGCCCCATAATCACCCTTAATGACCATATTTTTAGCAAGCACCTCAAAACTCTTCCAGCTCTACCTCACTTCAAAGAGCTTTCCACATGCAAAGAGCTTTCCACATGCTGAGGCATTTATAATGACATCACCCTACTTCTTGGTGCCAAAATCTGTCTCAGTCAACTCAGGCTGCTCTAACAAAATATCATAGACTGAGGCTGAAGCAGACATTTTTATCTCACAGTTCTGGAGACTGGGATGTCCAAGATCAAGGTACCAGGATATTCATTTCCACATTTCAGCCATTCTTCTTGTCTCTCAAATGGCCACCTCCTCAAGGCACCATCCTCAGGACCTCATCTGAATCTAATCACCACCCCTCCACTCCCCAATACCATCACATGGGATGGGGGATGGTTAGGGCATCATGTGCTTGAGTTTAGTGTGGGACACACATTATCCATATACCCTCTATGCCATATAAAGAAGGTTGGGGGAGATAAGGTTCTGCTTCCAAAGATCTGAATTATCAAGATATAACCTATTTGGACAAGTCAAAAAAGACTTCCCCCAAAGAAATGATGACTGAGCCAGGATCTGAGAGATAAACAGAGGTCAACTAAAAAGAGCAATCGAGGCACCTGGCAGTTTCAGGTACTCTATAGCAGGAAGCAAAGGTGACAGATTCAAAGCCTGAAGAAGGTCATTGTAGCTGAAGTAGAAAAAGCCCAAGAAAGCATAATGAGCAGACTGAGGTTGGAGAAGCTGATGGAAGCCAGGCCAGTCCCAGCTTTGACCATCCTTGTTAAAAAGCTGTCCTTACCACTGAGCCACCTGGGAAGCCTGGAGTGGGGATAAAGGGAGACTAAAAAGAATCCCAAGGAGAAGGTCAAGGAATGAAGGGCTTAGAAAAATAAAGTGGCACATGCTAATGATTGACATGCTTCAAAATGTGCCAAGGGCAAACCATAGGGTGACACCATTTTTGTACAGAATTAATGAAGCAACTCTGCCCAAAGGTTGGGTAAGCTACATCAAAAGGTAATAATAATTAGACAACTGAAAAGATCTCAAGAGAAACACTTGTAAATGTGCATTGCAAAGTCTGGAGACCAAATAGTTTACCCTGCTTTTTGCTTTATCTGTGGGAAAATTAAAATAATTTCCACCTGAAATCTATAGCAAGCTATGATAGTCATCCTATCTCCATTCCATATTGAATGCCACTTACAAAGAGAAAAATGCATTTCTATAGTCTACATATCATTGGTAAGGACATGCCTAATGTACTGGAGCAGGAGGCAAAGCATGAATTCAAGTTATGTTTGTTCAGACCTTTTTATACTCGTGAGGATAATTCTAGTGTAATACAAAATTGGATTTGCTCGCTTGTAAATATAACCTCTGTATTAGCAATTTATGCTGTGATTGACCCAGATCGTGGCTTTTATAAATAGCCTGCACTGTTTGGTATGGAGTATACCCTGCACCATTTAGTACATCGAAAAAGCTGAATTCTGCAACCCCTCCACCTCCCTATGTGGGCGTGCGCGCACACACACATTCTTACATCCATCGTGGAAATGCTGTTTAATGAAGATTTGCAAGTAAAGTTCAGTAAATTGTGAGAGTATCTTACAGACTGAGATGAGAGCCTCACCTGGCCCTCCGTGATTCTAATTTTTCCATTTCCAGACCTTAGGAGATATAGCGGGTTGGGTATAGTCTCTTCTCTCTCAGTAGAGAGAGGGAAATGAAGTTAGCAGATGGCTGGAGGCAGTGCCATGGAGATATACAGATAAGCATTTTACTAATACAGGTATATATAGAAGTTGAGTACCCCTTAATAGCAGTCTGTACTTAAATGTGCCTCAGGTAAAAGGTCTTAATAGGTAATCTTCAAACTATATAGATTTTCCCTGGGTTACATCATTAATAATGTAAATTTCCCTATGTTCATACTTGTGTCAGCTTATTTTCATTTCCTGATTGGTTCATTCATAAAGTATTAATATGCCAAATGTGGTGGCATACCTGCTGAGTGCCAGTCCTCCCTTTTGTGGCCTTTGCCATCCAAATCTGTGCTGTCAGATGCTGCACGGGCCACATGTGGTTGCTGAGACTTTAAACGTGAATAGTCTGAACTGAGATGTTCTGTGCATGTAAACGATACCCTGGATTTCCAATGCTGGTTACAAAAATTCTATACAAAATCTCATTAATAATTGTTGTGTTGAATTGATGTGGAAACAATATTATTTTTGAGAGACTAATTACATAGACTTCTAAAATTAATCTTAACTGCTTCTTTTTATTCTTTTAATGTGGCAACTAGAAAATTTTAAAATACCCATGGTGCTGAGATTTAAATAAATAATCACCCATCAAATGGCAGATTGTAGTAAGTACTACGAAATTCAAATGTCCACCCCCCCTCATTAAGCATGTCACTGGTGATTTGAAGAAGTTAATATTTCTTCCTAGAGATATGAAGTGTAGCAAAATAAAACAAGGTTGGTAGCCAGAGAAACCTGGCTTTGAATCTAGCACTCACTAGCCATGTGGCCCTAGACAAGTTTTTGAATTCTCTGAGTCTTGATTCCTTCATCAAGTAAACACCCCACAGGATGTTAGAAGGATTAAAGATAGTGAATGAATGAGTACCTAAAGATAATGAGTGAATGAGTACCTAGCTCAGAATCTGACATATACCAACTGCTCAAAAGTAGCCCCAATTATTGTGTGTGTGTGTGTGTGTGTGTGTGTGTGTGTGTGTTTAATCATGTATGCGTGAAACAGGTGGGTAGCACCGGCTGATTTTGTATCAGTGTCACCACTGTCACTCAAGTGACATCAGTGGTGATGATAAGCAGTGGAAATAGCACATGGGTGCAGACTGAGAAAGGCTTCCACCAGCAAAGTTTTATTTAATACAGGCTCTCTTAACCCTTCCTTGATGATAAACCATGTGAATCTCCAGCCCATGAAAGCTCTAGCTGGGAATTCTAAGGTAGCTTGCATGCCAATGGCATAAGAGAGATGATCAAGGCATGAGTCCCCCATTCTCCCTGTGTGACTAAGGCTTCCACGACCTTAGCCATGACCTTTGGTAAGCAGTTCTAAAAGTATAAAAATGTGCCCTAAACAGTTATTGAATGCAAATTTGCCATTTGCTGACGCATTAGAAGTCTCTGATAGCACTCTGTACTTCTTATAGACTACAAAGCCAACTTCACACAGTTCGAGGTTGACTTACCAACCAAGTAACCGAGTAAAAGAGGAAATCTTGAATAAAGACTCAATGTTATGAAATCCTGGATCTGATCTATATCTCTTATGACCGTGGACAGACCGAAATTCAGGTCAATTTACCAAGAATTTACCCTTCATTTTTTGTGTACATGAGAATTCACTGCATTTGTGTCCAGCTTTTTATGACCATATGGACCATACCCCACAGGCTCCTCTGTCCGTAGGATTCTTAAGGCCCGCATACTGGAGTATATTGCCATCTCCTTCTCCAGGGGATCTTCCTGACCCAGAGATCTTCCCGACCCAGGGATCGAACCCACATCTCTTAAGTCTCCTGCATTGGCAGGTGAGTCCTTTCCCTCCAGGCACCTCCTGGGTTCATTGTACCTACAGCCAATCCAAAAGGGAATTTTATTCTGTATCCATTCTTCCTAAGGCATATTGGCCTCCCCTTACCCTTACTCCCAAAAAAGAATGATAGATAGGCATGAGTCAAATATAGGCATAAAAATATGCATGCCTATATTAGTTGCTCAGTCATGCCTGACTCTTTTTGACCCCATGAACTATAGCTTGCCAGGCTTCTCTGTCTATGGGGATTCTCCAGACAAGAATATTGGAGTGGGTTGCCATTCCCTCCCCGAGGGGATGTTCCCAACCCAAGGATCGAATCCACGTCCCTGGCACTGCAGGCGGATTATTTACCATATGAGCCACCAGGGAAGCCCGTATATATGTATAGTATTGTTTAAAACAGACTTTTTTCCACATTTCAACAATAATTTATGTGCCTCTGAAACACACTAAACTATTACTGACAGAGAGATTAACCACATAATGTTCTCAGGGGAAAACGAGTCCAGAACCTAACTTTAGTCCAGCATAATACTTCTTTCTGGGCTTTCCAAAGGGATTAGCGATAAAGAATCTGCCTGCCAATGCAGGAGACACAGGTTCAATCCCTGGGTTGGAAAGATCGCCTGGAGGAGGACATGGCATCCCACTCCTATATTCTTGCCTGGGAAATTCCATGGACAGAAGAGCCTGGTGAGCTATAGTCCATGGGGTCGCAAAGAGTCCAACACAATTTAGCAACTGAACACGCACATACTTCTTTCTGCCCTCATGGAACTGGGCATAATGTTTTCTCAGTCATCAGACCCTTTGGTTTTCTCACTTTTTCCCTCCACTTGCAAAGAAATGTCCAACCTCCCTCTCACACAGCCCCATGCATCCTTGCTTTCTCCCTCCCAGCTATCCTGGGACCCATTTTTGTGGCAGACTTGCTGATCTAGTTGGTGAGCATCCAGGCATGTTTACCTGGCAGAGGTTTGCTGGATGTATGGGCTACCATGTGTTAGAGGTTACACAGACACACTCACATTCCTTTTTCCCTTTTATTCATTCAATAAATACATGTTGAATGCCTTCTCTAACCCAAACACTATTTCAGTGGCTGAAACAAAGCAGAACCAAATCCCTTTCTTTGTGGAATTTACATTTTCTCTGGGAGTGATTCTCAACAAGACAAATAATGAAAACACTGCGAATCTAAATAATAAGTGCTAAGGAGAAAAATAGAGCAGGGCATGGGGGAGTCAAAGATGTTGCATTTTAAGACGGGACAGAGGAGGTCAGTGTCACTGAGAGGTGATGTGATAACCTTGACCTGGATGCAGAGGCAGGCACCCTGCTCCCAGCTTCTCCTTGACTCTCTCCTTTCATGAGACTGGCTAGAGAGTGACACAATCTCAAGCTTAAATCTGTGGAAAACATCTAAGCTGTGTGCTCCAGTTCTAGCATTTACCAGAGGGCTCCAAGCCTACCAAATCGACAAATTCAGCTCTGGATTTCATTGCTTAGAATTCCCTTGGGAATTTCCCCAATGTAGAGGTTATTAGCAGGGCAGGATTTTGCCGGGGACCAGCCCCGGTGATCCAGGGATATTCAAAGCGGGGACAGAGCGGGCAGATAGGACAGGATAGGAGAGAACAGGATAGCTCAGGATAGAATAGTATAGTAGGAAATTAGTGGACAAAAGGAGGCTGAATAACTTGGTTTACGTGGAAAGCCAATAAAACCTCGAGACAAGAGGTTTGCACCATCTACGTTAGGCCACCGGCGTCCGTTTGAATATCGGAGAGTATCCCACCCGGGGCTCGCTCTCCTACAGATCTTAGCAGCCGGGACAGGTAAGTAGACATGGCAAGCCTCTGTGCCCCAGATGGGAATTCAGCCGAAAAAGGGGAGAAAAAGAAAAGAACGACATGGGGAAACCCAGCGTCGATGTAAGGCTCCAAAACGAAAAAAGGGCCGTTTATTTTTCAAACTCAGCTTATATACCCCAAGTTGTACATAATGGAACATGCAGAGTTATACAGGGGCAGCAGTCCTGACCCTCATTGAGACAAGGCTTTCTTTTTTGCATACTCTCCCGTTACAAAAGGTCTCAGACGGTTTACATTATCTTCTGGCCAAGAGGCCTGTTAACATTTCTATGGCTCTCTTCTGATGAGGTTTTGTTAACCAGAAGACTCATTTGTGTTAATCTTTCCAAAGTCTGAATGCCACTCTCAGAAAACACTAAATAAAAATACAGCAATTTGTAATAAAAGGAAGTACAGTGATTTATAGCAAAAATCTAGTATTGCTAACATCAAAACTACTATATATCCTTTTCCATATCCCATTTACATTGATTACATCTTCCTGGGTACCTGATAGATAAAAAATAAGGAGGTCTGACAGCAATCATTGAGTCAACCGTGAAATCCTGTCACCAATATGAATTTGAAAAGGCTCTGAAACTTTAAGATACTTTAAGGCTTTTGTGCCCCTCACAGTTGGGAGGGTGTGAGTAATTTACAAGCTTGTAGAAGGTCAGGGGAACTTGTTAGGCAGGCTAGAGCATTATCAAAGGGGGGTTGGGCTGAAACACTCCTTTCAAATGCAGGAAGCTAAAACTTTGAATTAGCTTTTTCCAGAGAAAGTCAGAAAATAATGGGAAAACAGACAAATTCTTATTTTGGGGGGCACATGTTCAGGAAAAACCAGGGAGAAATCCGATGACTCAGATTGCCCTGCCATCTGAGTTTGCCACGTGACCCTGTCACAGGTGGGATTCCTCGCTCTGGGTCCCGACAGTGTCCGACTCTTTGCGACCCCATGGATTGAAGCACATCAGGATTCCCTGTCCATTACCAACTCCTGGAACTTGCTCAAACTCATATCCATTGAGTTGGTGATGACATCCAAACAACTCATCCTCTGTTGTCCCTTCTCCTTCCACCTTCAATCTTTCCCAGCATCAGGGTCTCTTCCAGTGAGTCAGTTCTTCTCATCAGGCGATCAAAGTATTGATTGGAGCTTCAGCTTAAAAATCAGTCCTTCCAATGAATATTCAGGACTGATTTCCTTTAGAATGAACTGGTTGGATCTCCTTGCAGTCCAAGGGACTCTCAAGAGTCTTCTTCAACACCACAATTTAAAAGTATCTATTCTTTGATGTTCAGATTTCTTTATAGTCCAACTCTCACATCCATACATGACTAAAAAAAAAAATAGCTTTGACTAGATGGACCTTTGTGGACTAACTAATATCTCTGCTTTTTAATATGCTGTCTACATTAGTCATAGTTTATTTTCCAAGGAGCAAGTGTCTTTTAATATCATGGCTGCAGTCACCATCTGCAGTGATTTAGGAGCCCAAATAAATAACGTCTGTCACTATTTCCATTGTTTTCCCATCTATTTTCCATAAAGTGATGGGACCAGATGCTATGATCTTAGTTTTCTGAATGTTGAGTTTTAAGCCAACTTTTCAGTCTCTTTCACTTTCCTCAAGACACTCTTTAATTCTTCTTCACTTTCTGCCATAAGGGTGATGTTATCTGTGTATTTGAGGTTATTGATATTTCATGGCTATTGATATTACACAGATTATGTGCTTTTATTTGCTTAGGGAATTCTCAAGCCCAGTCTCCATTCTGTATTTAATTTTTACAGTATAGTGACAGTGTATGAAAAATTCACAGCTAACATCATACTCAAAGGTAAAAGACTGGAAGCTTGCAATCTAAGATAAGAAAAAACAGAGACACGTACTTCTCAACTCCTCTTCAACACAGTACTGAAAGTCTTACCCAGAGTAAGTAGCTAGCTAGATAGGTAGGTAGGTGATAGATTGTGTTTAGTCACTCAGTCATGTCTGACTCTTTGCAACCCCTTGGACTGTAGCCTGCCAGCCTCCTCTGTCCATGGAATTTTTCAGACAAGAACACTGGAGTGGATAGCCATCCCTTTTTCAGGGGATCTTCTCAACCCACAGATCAAGTCCATGTCTCCTATGCCTCCTGCATTACAGGCAGATTCTTTACCCCCTGAGCCATCAGGGAAGTCTAGGTAGATAGATTGCTGACATCCAAATTGGAAAAAGAAATGTTTTTCATAGGTGCTAAAAGCTGACGCCAAAGAATTGATGCTTTTTAACTATGATGTTGGAGAAGACTCTTGAGAGTCCCTCGGACTGCAAGGAGATCCAACTAGTCCATCCTAAAGGAGATAAGTCCTGGTTGTTCACTGGCAGGACTGATGCTGAAACAAACTCCAATACTTTGGCCACCTCATGCAAAGAGTTGACTCATTGGAAAAGACTCTGATGCTGGGAGGGGCCAGGAGGAGAAGGGGATGACAGAGGATGAGACGGCTGGATGGCATCACCGCCTCGATGGACATGGTATTGAGTGAACTCTGGGAGTTGGTGATGGCCAGGGAGGCCTGGCGTGCTGCAGTTCATGGGGTCGCAAAGAGTCAGACACGACTGAGCGACTGAACTAACATATATAATGGTGAAAGACAATATGCATTCCTTCTAAGATCCAGAGCCAGAGACCGCTATCTACTGTGTCCACTTTTACTCAACACTGCACTGGAGACTTTAGTCTGGACAACCAGAGAAGAAAAGGAAGTAACTTGAAGAGAAAGTAAAATTGTTTCTGTCCTCAGGTAACATAATCTATATGGAAAATTCTCACAGTATATACTGGAAAAATAATTAGAATTAATAGATAAATTCAGCAAGGTTGCAGGGTCCAAGATCAATATACAAAAATCAGTTGTATTTCTAGATACTTTCAATGAACAATCTGTAAATGAAATTAAGAAAGCAATCCCATTTCTAATATCATTATGAAAGTGTAGTCCGAGGTCTTGTGTGGCTAATTCCTCTTTTGAGATATTTCTGAACTAACATTTTACCCTAATCCTGCATTCTACATTAGTCATCTAGGCTAAACCACTTTTGGTGCTGAATTTCTGTTATATTGTTTTCTTACACATACTCTAAACTCTGCTGCCTGGAACATGCTATCTGTTCCTCTTACCCCAATGCTTATACTAATTTCTACAGAACATTTTTTTATTTTTTCCCTTAAAGTGTTACCTAACATCTCAGTTTGGGTTGTCTTTTTCTCCATTTCTTCAATGTTTACTTCCAAATATTTTAATTTAATTATGTTTTCTTTGCAATGTCCTACTTGACAGTATATTTCATGAAGTTTAAAACCCTATATAATGTTCAACATTGAATCTTTCCTGCCTAATTCATTGTCTAGCATAGAGCAAACATGGGGGAATCCTTTTAAAATCAACTACTGTGATACTGTATGACTGTATACAAAGCTGTGCAATTATAATGTCTAACTCATTTACTGAGTCTTCTGTTTTTCTAGAACACTGTGAGTTCTCTCTATGTAATAATCAGTCTGTTCTCTGGATCTAGGCCTGCTGAAGCAGGTTCGATATATATTTGGCAAATACACCAATGAACGGATGAATGCCTTTGGCAGAATTGATGTTGTATAGCTCATGGGTTAAAATTTCCATAGATGAAGGACAAATTCTGACTCCATAAGTTAGCAAATGTGTCACTTTAGCACTTTAGAGGGATTGTTTTCTTCATAACTTAGTCACCATAAAATAAGTATATAGTGTCGAGTGAATTATTATGATGATAAAATGAGGTAGTACATGTAGTGTTTAAGACAGTGCTTGGTGCCTAATTAGTGCTCTATAATTGTGAAATTTCATTAGGGAAATAAAAGTATTTTAAAAACGCTAAGACTAAAGGAAGAAGGAAAAAACAAATATTTAATAAAATGAAAAAATGTTCTTAAACCGTGCATAGAAACAACACTCAATTACTTGTGAATGCTTTGCTAATAAGTTTGTATGATACTTGACTAATTAGTTTTTCCCTACACAGGCTAAATTTCCTATTAAAATAGAAAACAATCTCAAAAAAAGCAAGTTCAGTTTAAGAACTATGTATCTCACTATTAAAGGCAAATCAAAATGAAAATTAAATTATTTCTTAATTCAATGTATTATTCTCATAATACATAAACTGTCATATAAGACTGAAAGTATCCTCAACAAGATCTGCAAATGAGGATGTCTACTGGTTTGTGGTGGGATTTATTTATTTATTTATTTTAGAAAGAAAGGTATAAATTTAAATTCCAATGAGCTAAGAAAAATCTATGAAAATTTGGAGAAAATCAACTCAATATAGTCCATTAATGAACTGAAAATAGTTTAGAATGAGACCAATTGAGAAAGACATATTTTACCAATTAGTAAGTACATTACAGGTAGAAATGATTATTCAGCACAGTTTTGAATGTGGCTGGAAGCAAATATTAGAATCATAGTTTAATATAGAGCAATGTGTGATGTATATTGTGAACACTTACATAATTGGCCTTGATTGTAATCATCCCTCTACATCTGATCTCATTTAAAAATTTTCCTAATGAGTATATGGGGGAGTTAGAAAAATTAAAAATGAAAAACACAGTCTATTTTAAAATCAATTTGTATAATTTGTTGTCCTCAAATTAATGCTTTATCATTTTTATTATTAGGACCCCTTTCAGCTCTCAAATCAGAAGATTTATTGTTATAAGGCACTCATGGATATCATAGGTTTAGACATTTGGTGATTTTTAAATAATGTTATGTAGATGCTTTGTCCAGCTGTCACAGTTCAAGTGCAGTACATGTACTTTTAGAAGGCATCATGTCACAGAAGGATGCAAAATTTGGAGATAGAAACACTATAGATTAAATGAAGCACTTAGCACTTCTAAGAGCAAGATTGTGTGAATTTATCATTTTTATAGTCTCAATTTTTCTTATATAAAATTGGCGTAATATGATTACTTCATTTTTCTGGTGGTAAGATTTAAATAGCCAAACACACACACACTGACATGGATATGTCAGTTAACTTAGAATTGTTCTCTGTCACAAAACATTGAATATAAAAAGCCATTGTAGTGACTACTACCTCTTCCCTGGTGGTCAGAGGTAAAGAACCTGCCTGCCAATGCGGGAGACATGGGTTCAATCCCTGGGTCGGGAAGATTCCCTGGAGAAGGAAATGGCAACCCACTCGGCTATTCTTACCTAGGAAATCACATGGACAGAGGAGCCAGGTCTGCTACATTCCATGGGATAGCAAAAAAGTCAGACATGACAAGCTGTAGAGAATGCAGTTAGATACGATTGACTGCATGGTACAGGATTAAGGCCTTTCTATGAACTCTGAGTAATTTAGGTTGAAGTGAAGAAGTGAAGTCACTTAGTCGTGTCCAACTCTGCGACCCCATGGACTGTAGCCCACCAGGCTCCTTGGTCCATGGGATTTTCCAGGCATGAATACTGGAGTGGGTTGCCAATAGGTTGGTACCCAGCAAAACTTAAGGAAAAGTGTTTCTAAGAATCTGAAAAGCCTTATAAACAGCATGAGGTTAGACTTTCTCTTTTATCAAGTCTTGTCAGTTTGGATTTTTAAACATTTTTTCAGACTGTTTATACTTAATATAAATATTGATATGTTTAGATTAATGTCAGACAGTTTGTTCTTGATGTTATATTTTTTCCTACTTGTCTTTTATTTCTTTTCCATTCCTGCTTTGCTTTGGGTTCCTTGAATATTTATTTTCACTATTACATGTTATTCCTCGTATTGAATTTTTAGATATTTTTCTTTGTATTAAATGTTAGTGGTTGCTCTAAACAAGCTTATGATATGCATCTTTAATTTATACCATATCTTGCCAAACAGTAAACAACTTTACAAACATTAAAAGAAACATGCCCACTGTAAAGTTAAAAGCACATAGGGTTTAGAAGTAACAGTGCGGAAAAGATGGAGGCAGAAATGACAACCTACTCCAGTGTTTGTGCTTGAAAAATCCCATGGACAGAGGAGCCTGGCGGGCTACAGTCCATAGGGTCCAAAGAGTCAGACATGACTCAGCAACAAAACATGCAGCATGCCCCGGTGGGAAAGATGCATGCTGTATTTGTTTTTCATAGTTTTTGAATCCGGTTTCTACTAATTCCAGTGTGTGAGGTGTGTAACTGTTCCTGCCGCTTCTGAGTCTCTTGACAATGAGTCATATTTTCCTGCTTCTTTTTATGTTTCTCAGTTTTAGAATGAGATTTTTAGACGTGGGTTATAAAAGCAGAGGAGAGTTTGAAGTAAATATTTTTTACCCTCTGCCAGGATGCTACCAGAGGGATCAGAGGCAATCGTTTCTTTCTCTGAGCTAGGTCTGGGCTGTATTATACCTAAAATTATAACCAGATTACACCTGGCTTCAAATATTTTGAAGGCAACATCAGGACTTCTTAATCAATAGAGAGCTAGCAAATCTCAAAAGTTCTCTTTCTGCTTTACAGCGTATCACCAGTTGCCAAATAGCTCTTCAACTCTCAGCTTTACAACCACATACAACTTTGTCTTCCTCTTATTGTCCCGTTTCTGGCCTTTAGCAGGATTCTATCTGACAGAAACACTGTCCATTCACTTAGAAATGTGAAACTGCATGAAACAAAAAATCAGCTGGCTTTTTTAAGCCCACTTGTGGAGGTTTCATTACCTCACCTATCGTTCCTCCAGTAATGAAATCAGCCCTGATGTTCTTTTGTACTACGAAGAGCTCATTTATTTTGAGAGCAGGGTGTACTTTAATACAATATCAGGATATGCACGAGAAAAATTCTTCCTTATTAAAAAAAATTGTTTTACATTGCATTTCTAGATAAAATGATATTAATGTGGATTATTGATTAAAATACTTCTTTAAATATGGAACAAATCTGAAAGAA
This sequence comes from Aepyceros melampus, assembly GCA_006408695.1. Classification (NCBI taxonomy): domain Eukaryota; kingdom Metazoa; phylum Chordata; class Mammalia; order Artiodactyla; family Bovidae; genus Aepyceros; species Aepyceros melampus. Next base: position 75,916 of record SJXQ01001431.1, on the reverse strand, counting down.
TCAAAACAAATCAACACTAGATTCAAAGCTGACAGCAAAGCACTGCTTTTTGAGCATTCTGTGTTTACATGTAAATGTGTATGTATCTATTTGTATAGCAATTTATCATTAAAATATCATAGTTGAAGCATTATTGTTAATAATGTTTACATTTTATAGAGTATGATAAATATAGTTATTAAAAATACCCATTCATATCCACAATGCAGAATGAATGTATATAATCAATTGGTTTATGTAAGTTTTATTGATATATATGCTCAAATCCACTTCAGATCACATAAGCCCTGTCTGACTCTAGTGTGAAAACTTTCAGAGTTACTTAAATGTCACCTTAAAAGCAAGAAAAATCTGGTAACTGTCATGTGAATGGAGTCACCATGGAAATGTTAGCTTTTTTTGTTATTCAGTAGAACTGTCTAAATCGTGGCCTGGCAACTTGTGAATAACAGATTTCAGAGTGACAAAAACACCTGCTTCTTTAAATATCTCAAAAGCTAGGTTTGCTTTGCTATGGCAGCAGTAGCAAATAATAAAATATACAATAAAGTATGCTAGAATTGGCTTTGCATTCAGAGTAATTGTAGGAGAGTGTGTCTATATTACAGTTAGAACTCAGATTTCCCAGGCACTGTTACTGATGGTGTGTTCTAAACTAAAATGATTAGATAAAGTATTTATAATAATAAAAGTACTGCATCCAGCTTTCAATATTTAAATGAGAATGACCCATACACTTTAAATTCAGTGCCACAATTTGCTGACTTGAATTACTTAATAATAGCTATCAAGAAATTCAACCAATCAAAAACTATTTTAGACTAACAAACACATGAAAAGATGCTTAACATCACTCATTATCAGAGAAATGCAAATCAAAACTACAAATGAGGTACCATTTCATGCCAGTCAGAATGGCTGAGATCCAAAAATCTACAAGCAATAAATGCTGGAGAGGGTGTGGAGAAAAGGGAACCCTCTTACACTGTTGGTGGGAATGCAACCTCGTACAGCCACTATGGAAAATAGTGTGGAGATTCTTTAAAAAACTGGAAATAGAATTGCCTTATGACCCAGCAATCCCTCTGCTGGGCATACGCACTGAAGAAACCAGAAGTGAAAGAGACACGTGTACCCCAATGTTCATCACAGCATTGTTTATAATAGCTAAGGCATGGAAACAACCTAGATGTCCATCAGCAGATGAATAGATAAGAAAGCCATGGTACATATACACAATGGAGTATTACTAGCCATTAAAAAGAATACATTTGAATTAGTTCTAATGAGGTGGATGAAACTGGAGCCTATTATACAGAGTGAAGTAAGCAAGAAAGAAAAATGCCAATACAGTATATTAATGCATGTATATGGAATTTAGAAAGATAGTAACAATAACCCTGTATGCGAGACAGCAAAAGAGACACAGATGTATAGAACAGTCTTTTGGACTCTGTGGGAGAGGGGAGAGGGTAGGGTGATTTGGGAGAATGGCGTTGAAACATGTATACTATCATATATGAGATGAATTGCCAGTCCAGGTTTGATGCAGGATACAGGATGCTTGGAGCTGGTGCACTGGGATGACCCAGAGGGATGGTATGGGGAGGGAGGAGGGAGGGGGTTCAGGATAGGGGAACACATGTACACCTGTGGTGGATTCATGTTGACATATGGCAAAACCAATACAATATTGTAAAGTAATTAGCCTCCAATTAAAATAAGTAAATTTAAATAAATTAAAAAAAAACAACTATTTTAGGGCTTCCCTGGTGGTCCAGTGGTTAGGAATCTGCCTTGCAATGCAGGGGATACCAGTTTGATCCCTGGTCCAAGAAGATCTCACATGCCATGGAGCAGCTACACCCTCGAGCCACAACTACCGAGCCCGTGTGCCTAGGGCCTGGGACCCTCAACAAGAGAGGCCACCACAATGAAGAGCAGCCCCTGCTCACCACAATAGAGAAAACCAACGTGGAGCAACAAAAACCCGCACAGCCAAAAAATAAAATTAATAAAGGAAAATTAGATAAATAAAAATAGAAATCTTAAAAAACTATTCTATATTGTAAAGAATATCCTAAGTTGTAAAGAACATCTCAATCTCTCAAAGGACAACTCATCATATTGTATACATTATGTGAGACATACTGAAATTTGTTTACTCAGTCTCCATATTTTACAAAATAAAAACTATATTTTATCAACTTCCTTACTGGTAAGGTTTTAGATGTTTTAGACGTAAATTACTGTCCACCAATTGGATGCATTTAAGGGATTAAGATACCACTTCAGTGGCAGAAACCAAAGAGGAACTAAAAAGCCTCTTGATGAGGGTGAAAGAGGAGTAAAAAAGCTGGCTTAATACCCAACATTCAAAAATAAAAAATTATGGCTCCTTATTCCATCACTGGCTCAGAGGTTAAAGCATCTGCCTCCAACGCGGGAGACCTGGGTTCGATCCCTGGGTCGGGAAGATCCCCTGGAGAAGGAAATGGCAACCCACTCCAGTATTCTTGCTTGGAGAATCTCATGGACTGAGGAGCCTGGTGGGCTGCAGTCCATGGGGTCACAAAGAGTCGGACACGACTGAGTGACTTTACTTTACTTTATTCCATCACTTCATGGCAAATAGATGGGGAAAAAATGGAAACAATGACAGATTTTAGATTTTTTGGCTCCAAAATCACTGTGGATGGCCACAGCAGCCATGAGGAGGGGGGGGGGGGAACACTTGCTTCTTGGAAGAAAAACTATGACAAACCTAGAGAGAATATTAAAAAGCAGAGATATCACTTTGCTGACAAAGGTCCATACAGTCAAAGCTATGATGTTCCAGTAGTTATGTAGTAGTTATGTATGGATATGAGAGTTGGACCATAAAGTAGGCTGAACACCAAAGAATTGACACTTTTGAACTGTGGTAAGTGAGAAGACTGTTGAGAATCCCTTGGCCAGCAAGAGAATCAAGCCAGTCAATCCTAAGGAAAATCAGCCCTCAATATTCATTGGCAGGACTGATGATGAAGCTGAAGCTCTCCATCCTTTGGTCATCTAATGTGAAGAGCTGATGCATTGGAAAAGAGCCTGATGCTGCAGAAGATTAAGGGAAGAGGAGACAGGTGGGAAGACAGAAGATGAGATGGTTGCAGGACATCACTGACTCAATGGACATGAGTGTAAGCAAACTCTGGGAGATCAAGAAGGACAGGGAAGCCTGGCGTGCTGCAGTTCATCAAACACAACTTAGTGACTGAACAATAACAATAGAGATTCAGAAGGGAGAACTGAGGACGGAGATGATCATTCTGGAACTGTTGTCAGTGGCTGTGGTCTACCATGGTCATGGATTCCCATCAGCAGTTTCATTTTGAGGTTCATCTTCTGGATTTGATAAAACATTGACTATAGAGATAGCCACTGTGTATAATTCATGAAGGTCAAACTTGTAGCTTTGGATATACCTTCTCCAGCCTGTTAGCATTCAGAGGCAACACTGGTATAAGATCTGAAAGATAGCTCCTTGTAGATCTGGGAATTATTCTCAGGTACATGAACTAAAAGGTGACTTGTCAACTTTCAACATTTTTGATAATCTCCATATTCTTTGTATTAAATTTCTTTCTGACTGAATCATCTAGCAGAATCTTTATTTCGTCTATTCAATTCAGGTTAACAGTAGTCATCTGGAAGTGTTAATTTAAATCTCTCTTAATGGAAATGCAAAATGTAAAAATAAACTCTCCTTAACAGTGTATAGATTGACAATAGTATTACTATAGAACATTAATGTGTTTTTTCTTGGGAATTTTTTTTATTTAAAATTATCTGTAAGGATAAATTTTCATAGCCTTTGTTTCTTCATGGAAATGTTTAAAAGTGCAGATGCAAGAATTTTTATATGCTTACCACCAGGAATAAATTTTTGTAGTTGAAAAAGAAGTATACAATCTTTTGAATTTCCCTTACAATGTCTTTGGGCGGGTAATGGTGGAGAGGTCTGACAGAATGTGGTCCACTAGAGAAGGGAATGGCAAGACACTTCTGTATTCTTGCCTTGAGAACCTCATGAACAGTATGAAAAGGCAAAATGATAGGATACCAAAAGAGGAACTCCCCAGGTCAGTCAGTTAAGTTCAGTCGCTCAGTCGTGTCCGACTCTTTGCAACCCCATGAGTCGTAGCACGCCAGGCCTCCCTGTACATCACCAACTCCCGGAGTTCACCCAGACACCCGTTTTTATTCAGAATTCTTTATCAGGTTGATTCCCTATCTCTTCCTCTCTTGTTTGGTTTGGTGGGCATTTATCCTGTTCCTTTACCTGCTGGGTATTCCTCTGCCTTTTCATCTTGTTTATATTGCTATGTTTGAGATGGCCTTTCTATATTCTGGCAGTTTGTGGCATTCTCTTTATTGTGGAGTGTAGAGGAGTTTTTCTTAAGTACACCCACAGTCTTCCTGTCAACTGTATATTTACTCTTCCCAGAGAAATTGTTATGAATGCTCACTTTGCTACATCTGATTGTTATTTTTGGAGATATAATTTGCAATATTTGACACAGTTGCTATTGTTGATCCTGGAGATGAGGCTTTTCCTCCAAAATACAAGTTCTCCTCCTCCAGACTTTATTTGTCCAAGAGGCTCCTCCTTTTGGGCCTGGGCTGCCCCAATGAATGATGAGATCCCTGTGCATAAATTTGACTATTAAGGGCCTTTGTTAAGATATTGACAAGAAGACTTAAAGCCAGTCAGCTTATGTCTTATCAGTGATAGACCTCATGGTTTTGTCTCAATCTTTATTCTTTTAAGTCTCAAATTGTTTGAGACTTAGTGGTAACAATTCTAAGCTACAGACACCTCCATAGAGACTGTACTTACTGTGATCTATGTTACATTTGGTACAGAAGAAGAGCAAAGAATATAGAAGGAAACATACACAACTTTGAAACTCTGCAGTCTGATAACAATGTCATTCTCAGGGAGAACAGCTTGAGTTTCATTGTGAGTTTTTTCAAGGCTATATGTTGTTATTGCATCTCCTCAGATTCAGGCATACCTTTTAAGAAAAGAAAGGTGTTTGTCCTGCCAAACCAAGGTAACTAATACAGTGAAAACCTCTTGGATTATTTTTTCAGACTACTTGTTACTCTTACAGAGATGACTCATTGTGGTCATGTTACTGCTATGCAATCCTCCGTGGAGATTGTGGCTTTATCTCCCCACATTATTCTGCATATTTAAAAGACTGAGAAACTGTTAGTTTTTGAGAGCTGTTAGTAAAAAAACTCTAAAGGGAAAATTTACAAATTCCTAATGTTAGAGATCTTTATTCTAATAGATCTTCAAGCCTCTTTTCTTCTTCATTCTTACATTAAAATATTCTTTCTAATGCATTCTGTTTTCTTCTTTGTCTTCCTAGACTAGCTCAAGTTAAAGACAGCTACAAGCTAGATACAGAGTTTTTGCAGAGATCTACTCTATCCCATGTCATTTTCCATTTACTGTGGAAAATACCAACCATACTATAAAATATATAATATTAACACAAGAAAAACTTATGAACATTGACTGGAAATCTTTTATAATATTTGATTTTACATTCTCCCTGTATTCAAACAGATAATTGCAAATTATCTCCCTGTGTTTATATGCATATAAAGAGGAAAAAAGGGTGTATTCAAGGATCCTAGTAGGCTTTTTTAAATCTTTGAATTCAAAGAATTTTTAAATTAGTTAAGTTAAAATAATTTTTAATCGAGGAATACTCAAATATATATGTGTCTTTTACTCTGTAAATGTGTATGTATCTCAGTGGGTGTCTTTATATATGTGTGTTGTATGTATGAACATACATATAATATGTATATAAAATAACAATAAATGTGGCAAATGAGGAAATGTTAAATGAGAAACAGATCTTGTATGTTAGCTATGTACATATGTGTGCAAGAAGGAAGTGACCACTTATGTGCATGTGTGGTAAACATAGTGGCCATATATGCTAGAATTAATCATGTAAGTAATGGGAATTACTTCTCTATATCTGGAATATATATTTACAGATACTGAAAATAGATAAAGACAAGTAATTAACTGCACTCTGATAGCTTTAATGATAGAAACAGATGTTCACATTTAAGGCATCAAATCTGAGTGGTTATCATTGAACTGCTGTTGCTGGTGAGCATGAGCAGTGGTATTATGGTCCTCCTTTTCATAGGAGAGAATATTGTATGCAGATTATTGTGATTGTCTGAAAATATCTCCATGGCTGACAATACTTTTTTTTTTCCTTTTCTACTCTCTTCTTTGATAGTTAAATGGGACATTTAACAAGCACAATTATGTCCTTTCTTGTCTATTATGCTGCATTTAAGCATAATTGCTTGCAGAAAGCCTATAGAAGTGTCTTTAAGCTCAAGTTTCTCATTTCCATCACAACCAAAGAAGATAATCTATATATTATGTTGCCTTTAAATTTCATGAATTAAAAGTGAGATAAGTAATAAACCTATTCAACAAAGCTTGACTAAGTTTTAAAAAAAATAGAATCTAGGAATTAAATATGAAAATTCTGATTCAGGGCTAGTTTGACTTTTTTTGTTTTTTTCATAGACAAATCAAATGTTAGGGGAAGCACACTGACTGAAACCACCCACCCTGGTCAGGCACCATAGTAACCATTTGCACGAGTTTTTTTACAGCAGGAGGTCCTGGTAAGGAACATGGAACTAATAAGCCACCACCAATCAGAAGAGTTCAGGAAAGGTCACCCCATGTCTGGCCATCTCCCAGAATCCTTCTCTCTGGTATCCATCTTAGCTGAACAAGGCATGCACCACCAGGAAGGACTCTGGGTCCTTCCCAGAATGATTGGCTAAAGACAACCTGGAAACTAATCCCATCACCATAAAACCCAACTCTGCCACATGGCAGAGCTGTTCTCCTGGGTTCCCTTACCTACTGCTCTCCACCTGGGTCCTCTTTCTCAATAAAATCTCTTGCTTTGTCAGCACATCCTACTCCTCGGACAATTCACTTCTGAATGTTAGACAAGAGCCCAGCTTCTGGCTCTGCAAGGAGTACCCCTTCCTGTAACAAAAGACTCATTCAATACCAGCTTTCTTTTAGGAAATAATTCTTTTAAATATAGTCTTAAACAGTGCAATTTTTACTTTTTGTTCCTGAATTCATATGTTCTTCGTAAGTAATCAGTTAAGGCTTTTAAATATTTGAGGAATCTATTATAGACAATTAATGTTATTTGGTTTTATATGCATAAGATAAAAATAGGTAATAAATTAACCAAAATTTAATATTTAGAGATCATTCTTAACTTTTAATTCATATTATATATATATATATGCACACAGATATATTTTATTTTTAATTAGTATTACATATTGAGACTTTTCTATATTAATAACTTAGTCTAACTGTTAAAGTTTTATAATAAAGCTTAATAAGTGGACTTCCCTGGTGGCTCAGATGGTAAAGCGTCTGTCTACAATGTGGGAGACCTGGGTTCAATCCCTGGGTGGGGAAGATCCCCTGGAGAAGGAAATGGCAATCCACTCCAGTAAAATTGCCTGGAATAAATCTTAATAAGTAAGGTAAAATTTATTTAACCATTTTATTCCTTTGATGGATATTTGGTTTGTTTCTAATTTTTCTCTATTGTAAATTATACTAAGAATTGGTTTTATCTAAAATTTTTCTTAGCTTTATTTTTTCAAAGTAGACTTTTACCATGACAGTGAACTAACTATTAAAAACTCTAAAATCTTATGACTTACACTTAGAAAGTGTTCTTTGGGAAATTTTTATAATTTAGTCTGCCAAATGAGGAGAGGAAATCAGCAATTTAACAGAGAGGAAAATATTTCATTATTATTTAAATTTATCTTTCTGTTCAAGGTGATGAATTGGAGAAAGGAATGGAAACCCACTTCAGTATTCTTGCCTGGAGAATTCCAGGGACAGAAGAGCCTGGTGTATTACAGTCCACAGGGTCACAAAGAGTCAGACACAAGTGAGTGACTAATGCTTCACACTTCAGTATGATGAATAGGTTAAATAATCATTTAACCTTTTCCTCTGCTTTGGTTTCTTCCCTTTTGCTCTGCTGACCATTGGTTGTATCCCAGTGTATTTTTTATAAACAACATTGACAATTTTGAGTATTACCTCTTAGCAAATATTTTTCAATGTTTGCCCTTTTATTTTCACTTAAAACATATTTTAATAAGTTTGTATGGATATTTTAAATTTCTTTTTTTTAATTAATTTTTATTTTTTTAATTTGTTTTGCTTTACAATACTACATATCGACATGGATCAGCCACGAGTGTACATGAACTCCCAATCCCGACCCCCACCTCCCCCCTCCTGCCCCACACCCTCTCTCTGGATTATCCCCGTGCATCAGTCCCAAGCATCCTGCAT
>SJXQ01001431.1:48503-67339 GCA_006408695.1 Aepyceros melampus | reverse complement strand
GACAGCTTATCTTCGACAAAGGAGGCAAGAATATACAGTGGATTAAAGACAATCTTTTTAACAAGTGGTGCTGGGAAAACTGGTCAACCACTTGTAAAAGAATGAAATTAGATCACTTTCTAACACCATACACAAAAATAAACTCAAAATGGATTAAAGATCTAAAAGTAAGACAAGAAACTATAAAACTCCTAGAGGAGAACATAGGCAAAATACTCTCTGACATAAATCACAGCAGGATTCTCTATGATCCACCTCCCAGAATACTGGAAATAAATTTCTAATTAGCCATTACTTCTGATTTTTTTAATGTATGGCTTCCCATTATTAAGTACTTATATTTTTTCTTTTTTATGGAAATAGTTGAAATTTAACACTTGATTCATTAAAAATTTTTAAACAGACATATGATTCTGCCTAAATTTTCAATCTATAAAAAGAAGCTTTCATTATAAGAATGAAAATACTATTCCATCGTCTGACTTAGGTAGCTATGTGAAAAGCCCCTACCAATGTTTCTACATAGAAGAGATGTAGATATTTCTTTAAATGTGCCCTTTCATGAGTTTAACAATCCATGTGTTGCGGGGAGGGGGACAGCTTCCAGGGCTTGAAAGTGGACTCTTACCTAATATTCAGAAATGAATTGTCTAAGGAGACACATGTGCTGTCAAAGCAAGAGGTTTTACTGGGAAGGGGCACCTGGGCAGAGAGCAGTAGAGTAAGGGAACCCAGGAGAACTGCTTTGCCACATGGCTCCAGTCTCAGGTTTTATGGTGATGGGATTAGTTTCCATGTTGTCTTTAGCCAATCATTCTGACTCAGAGCACTTCCTGGTGGTGCATGCCTTGCTCAGCTGAGATGGATGCCAGCGAGAAGGATCTGGGAGGTGGCTGGACATGTGGTGTTGCCTTATGATCCTTCCTGAACTCTCCAGTTGGTGGTGGATTATTAGTTCCGTGTTCCTTAGCAGGACCTCCTGTTCTAAAAGAACTCATGCAAATAGATACTATAGTGTCTGGCCATGGTGGGTGGTTTCAAACAGTATATTTTCCCCAACACATGTACATCTGTAAGCAACAGTGTTTCTATTTAACTGTAATATATATTTTTGTTTCCTACTTAGTTCACTAGGTTTAAAAAGAGATTTCAACTTATTATATGAAAAACAAATGCACCAGACAACTAGGGACTGATTTTATTCAGGCTACTGTGGTAGAATGAATGCTCATTAATGAGAAATATCTCAAAGAATAGGAGGGGCCTGGAGATTCAGAAAGGCATGTATATAAGGGAGTCATTCATCTACCTCATGGAAGTCAAAAAATAACAGAAACAGGTTTTATCTTGGAATATGTGAGAGTAGGGTTATTAGAGGGTTCCAAAAAACAAACCTGTGGGGGCATTTTTTAGCTTTTACTGTTTTCCAGCAGCACAGAGATCAAGTATAGCCGAATATCAGTTGGTAGGTGGTGTCGTGCGGATCAGTTCAGTTCAGTTCAGTTGCTCAGTCGTGTCTGTAATTGTTTGTCTTGATGGTGTGGAGAAACAGACAAACTGATGATTAATTATAAATGGATAATTCTGATATTCAGAAAAAGTTTCACTAATTTTCTTTCTAGACTCTATAAGTTGTTTTTAAATGAACTATAGCTATTTAAAAAACATTTGAGTATCTTCAGACATAGGGAAATTATTTCCCTTGCACAAATACAGGACATTCCCAAGGGTATTCATAAAACTTTCTTGAAGTATTCACGTGAAACAAGTATATTCAGAAGGCAGGCTCATTGGTAGGCAAATGTAGAAGGAGCAACTACCACAGAATTTTTGTTTGTTTGTTTCTCATGACAATGAAATTGTGCCAGAAAAATAGACCCAAGTGACTAATTATGGCTGAAATGGGCAATTACGCCTCAAATTAGCCAAATGCAGGTGTAATTGTTATTTTAATAAGACTAATTGCCCAATGGTAATTAGCAAAGTGGAGCCTGCCATTTGGTGAAGACACAAGAACTCCAGCTCCTTGACATATAGAAATACAACACGATATTAAAAAACAAGGAGTAGAAATGAAATATATATATAGGTAGATAGAGTCAGAGAGGATATAGTTATGGAAAAATCTTGAGAGGTCTAACACCAAATTATCAACTTTTCTATGAAAATGTCCATGAAAACTCATCAAATAGGGAAAAATATTCTAATATATGAAGTTAAGACAAGTATTCAGCATATCTGAGAATGTAAGCATATTTCTAAAACCAATCACACCTATTACAAATTATTTTTAAAAGTCACATCAAAATAAAGTTACCACTTTACTTTCACATAACCTAACATTTCTAAGCCATCATTATCCCTTAACTTCCTAGTTAGTCTCTCTTTTTCATATTTTTTTCTAAAGAATAGCCAAAATGATTTTTTAAAACTGTTCATCAGAGCAGATCACTCCCATGTTCACTACTTTCTAATACTACACTCAACAAAGAAATCCAGATTCCTTCTATGGCTTACTCAGTCTTCAGAACTGATCATCGCTGAGCCCATTTCCTACTTCCCATATTACTCTTTCTCCTACACCACTTATTCTTTCTAGCCAGCCAGTCTTAATCTACTTGAGATTTTCTACCTCACGATCTAGGCAATCATTGTTTTATAGATAATTTAATGACTCTCTCCTCTCTTCCATTCAAATGTCATTTCCCCAACATACAACTCTGATGATATTATTTCACCTAAAATAGAAGCATTTCTATAATACTTTGTATTCTTTCAGCAGCAAATAGTTCTTACTTTTTCTTTATAAGACTTAGCAGAATTTGTAATGTTCTTGCTCAGTTATTTGTCTGTTCATATTTGTTTACCTTGAAGTGAAGTCGCTCAGTCGTTTCCGACTTTTGGCAACCCCATGGACTGCCATGAGATTCTCCAGGCAAGAGTACTGGAGTGGATTGCCATTCCCTTCTCCAGGGGATTTTCCCGACCCGGGGATCGAACCCGGGTGTCCCGCATTGTAGACAGACGCTTTACCATCTGAGCTACAGTAGATGAATACCTGAAGGATGAGAGCAGAGGTTTTGCTGATTTTTTTTCATCACTGCCTCTCTAGTTTCAGTAATCATGTCTGTAGCATGGCAAATTTGTGACAAATAGTTATTGAAGAATGAATATCTCAGTCGTTTCCGACTTTTGGCAACCCCATGGACTGCCATGAGATTCTCCAGGCAAGAGTACTGGAGTGGATTGCCATTCCCTTCTCCAGGGGATTTTCCCGACCCGGGGATCGAACCCGGGTGTCCCGCATTGTAGACAGACGCTTTACCATCTGAGCTACAGTAGATGAATACCTGAAGGATGAGAGCAGAGGTTTTGCTGATTTTTTTTCATCACTGCCTCTCTAGTTTCAGTAATCATGTCTGTAGCATGGCAAATTTGTGACAAATAGTTATTGAAGAATGAATAAATAAATTAATTCATGTTGGGGTCTTTCAGACTCTTGAAGTTGGAGAAGGGAAAAATATACTTTTGCATTGAATAGAATTGCATGTCCAAGTAAGTGGTGTGAAGTTAAGTTAAAAAAAAAAAAAACTTTTTGTTTTTCTAAGGAGCAGAGTTTGGGTCTGTGGATGAAAAATCATTAAGAGGAAACATCAGGGCACTCTGGCTACACCAACTTGACAAAGGTCATTGAAGGTAAGCAAGAATGATCGGATTCTAACGGTACAGGATGAGGAATTTAATCAGATACAGAAGGTGATCAGGTATCCCCTATTAAGGGTAGGGATTCTTGCTAAACTGATTTATCAGGGACTTTGCAGCTTCTTTATCACTACCAAAACAAATGAAGACCAAAGGTGCCTCTTTGTGGGATGGGGCTCATGGTTGGAGGGAGGGGATATGTGTATACTTGTAGATGATTCATGTTGATGTACAGCAGAAACTAACACAATATTGTAAAACAAATATCCTCTAATTAAAAGTTTTAAATGGTAAAAAATAAAGATACTTTCCATAAAAAAGGAGATTTTTAAAGAAGATTTTAATTTAAAAGTAATTATAAATTCCAGGGCGTTACACATAAATGTACAGGGAGGTCCTATGCACTCTCCTAGTCTCCCCAAGGTAATTCTAAACTTTTATATTCTACTCTCTTTAATACAATTGAGAGTCAAAGATACCTAGGTTAAGGGGCCAAGTGAAGCAGTATCTACAAGGAAGAGGGAGTGGATTGGTTCTGGGGTCCAGCCCCGGTGGATCCAGGGTGATTCAAAGCGGGGGCGGCGTGGCTAGAAAAACATTTATTTATTTAGAAATATGGTCTCTTCCCTGGTGGCTCAGAGGTTAAAGCGTCTGCCTCCAATGCGGGAGACCCGGGTTCGATCCCTGGGCTGGGAAGATCCTCTGGAGAAGGAAATGGCAATCCACTCCAGTATTCTTGCCTGGAGAATCCCATGGACTGAGAAGCCTAGTAGGTTACAGTCCACGGGGTCGCAAAGAGTCGGACAGGACTGAGCGACTTCACCACCACCACCATTTAGAAATATAAGATTAGGAAATAATAGTATATAGGAAATTTTAGATGGGAAAAGAGGCTGAATAACTTGGTTTATGTGGAAAGCCAATAAAGTTCCAGACAAGGAGCTTGCACCATCTACGTGGGGCCACTGGCGCCCGCTTGAATCTCTAAGGGTGCCCCACCATGCGCAGAACTTAAGAGCCGGGACAAGTAAGTACACATGGCGAGCCTCCATGCCCCAGATGGGAATTCAGCCTGAAATTAGAGTAAGAGACACGAGGGAAACCAGTCCTTCCAATAACTGGCTTCAGCTCCCTTTGTTCTACAAGGTCTTTTATACCCTTTTCTTACATAGAGATCAATGGATAATATATAAAATTATGCAGCATCAGCAGCCCTGACTCTTATCGAGACCAGGCTTTTTTCTCTGCATACCTAGTTGTATACACAAGCCTTAGGTGATTTACATCATCTTCCAGCCAAAAGGCCAATTAACATATTACGGCTCTTTTCTGATAAGGGTTTGTTAACCAGAAGACTTATTTGTGTTAATTAACTCAAAAGTCTAGTGTTGCTAACATCAAAACTACTATATATCTTTTTCCATATCCCGTTTACATTGATTAACATCTTTCCAGGTGCCTAGAGAATAAGGAGGTCTGGCAGCAATCATGGAGTCAACAGTGAAATCCTGTCACCAATAGGATTTTTAGCTCTTAGAAAAGGTTTTGTAACTTTAAGATTCTCAAGCTTTGTGCCCCTCACAGTTGGGGGGTTGCAAGGTCCAGGGAACCTGTTAGGCAAGTTGGAGCATTTAAGTTAGAGCATTATCAGAGGGGGTTGAGCTGAAACACTCCTTTCAAATGCAGAAGACTAAAGCCCTGAGTTAACTTTTTCCAGAGAAAGTCAGAAGAGTGGAAAAGCAGGCAGATTCTTATTTTGGGGGTACATGCTCAGGAAACGCCAGGGGGAAAACCTGAGACCCAAATTGCCTTGCCATCTGAGTCTCTGCCGTGTGTCCCTGTCACGGGTGGGATTCCTCATGCTGGCTCCCGGCAGATTGGATAATAAGAGCTTCAGGGGGCCATAGAGTAGCATGTTTTTGGCCACCACTCTCCCACTAGGCAAACCAGGTACCTACAGGTCCAAAATACATGATAATATTCACCATATCTGTTAAATGAGTGTTAAAGGAGAATTATTAATGTCCAGAACATTCCATGCCATCTAGTCTGTCATTCATTTAGGGCTTCCCTGGTGGCTCGGGGTAAAGAAGCCACCTGCAATGAGGGAAATGCAGGAGATGAGGGTTCAATCTCTGGGTCAGGAAGATCCCTTGGAAGAGGGCATGGCAACCCACTCCAGTATTCTTGCCTGGAGAATTCCATGGACAGCAGAGCCTGGTGGGTTACAGTCCATAGGGTAGCAAAGAGTTGGACACAACTGAAGTGACTGAGCACACATGTGTAAATCTACCTTAGTGAAAGTGCAAAGTGAAAGTGAGGTCACTCAGTCATGTCTGACCCTCAGCGACCCCATGGACTGCAGCCTACCAGGCTACTCCGTCCATGGATTTTCCAGGCAAGAGTACTGGAGTGGGGTGCCATTGCCTTCTCCGAAATCTACCTTAGGTGGCACTGAAAGGGTTTTGAAGCCCTTGATAAGTTCAGGTGCACTGTGGCAGGTAAAAACTAAGGTTTTAATGCCTGATATTCTACAGGAATATTTGTTTACTTTTTTGAAATAATTGTAGATTTAAGTGGTCTTCCCTGGTGATTTAGATGGTAAAGAATCTGCCTGCAATGCAGGAGACCCAGGGTTGATCCTTGGGTTGGGAAGATCTCCTGGAGAAGGGAATAGCAACCCACTCCAGTATTCTTGCCATGGACAGAAGAACCAGGTGGGCTACAGTCCATGGGACTGCAGAGTCAGACACGACTGAGTGACTAATTTACTTAATACTATAGATTCACAGATTTATTGGAGAGAAATGTATACAGGGAAGTCTCATGTAGTCTCTTCCCAGTCTCTGCAATGTTAATACTCGATACAACAATCCAACGGTACTATACCAATGCCAATAAAATAATACTGTATAATTCATAGTGCTTATTCAGATTTTATGAGTATGCAGGCATTCATTTGTGTGTTTGTATATGCACTTATATCACATGCGTAACTTTATGTATTACTATCATAATCAAGATGTTCAGCTGTACATCCCCATAAGCTCACTTGTATAACACTGTCAGAGCCACACCCATCCCTTCCCATTCCATCCCCAACACTCAGAATCTGTTATCAGTTCTCCTGTATATTAATATTTCACAGATTTACAAAAATGAAGCCATGAAGTTTACATCATTTTGAGACTGGCTTCTTCTTTTCTCTCAGTATAATTTCCTTGAGGTTAATCCAAGGTGTTAGATATATGACTAGTTCATTCCTTACTGATTAATGAATCATTCGTTTTATTGCTGGGTAGTATTCCATGGTAGGGTCTTCCTTGGTGGCTCAGTGATAAAGAATCTGCCTACCAAAGCAGGGGACACAGATTCAATCTCTGGCTCCCGAAGATCCCCTGAAGAAGGACATGGCAACCCACTCCAGTATTCTTGCCTGGGAAATCCCTTGGACAGAGGAGCCTGGTGGACTACAGTCATGGGGTCCCAAAAGAGTCAGACAGGACTTAGTGACTAAACAACAGCAAGTCCGGTTCCAAGGTATGAATGGATGTACCATAGTTGATTTAATCATTCAGCCTCCGAAGGACATTGGGTTGTTTCCAATTTATGGCTTTTATAAATATAGCTGCCATGAATATTTGTGTGTAACTTCTTTTATGAAACTTAGTCTTTTCTCTGCCAACAAAAGCCCAAAGAGTGAAATTGCTAGGTTGTATGGTATCCATTTTTAGCTTTAAAAAAAATACCAAGCTGTTTTCCAGAGTGACTGGACCATTTTATATTCTCAGTAACAATTTATATGTCATCCACTTTTTCCAAACCTCACTAACATTTGGTGTTATCACAATTTTTCATTTTTGCCATTTTGATAAGTTTGTACTGATAGTGATGGTTATTGTTGGCAGTTCTTTAATTGCTAAGGAACTTGAAATCTTTTCATATATTTATTTGCCATTTATATATCCTTTTCAGTATAACATCTATTTATGTTTTTTTGCCCATTTTCTAATTGAATTGCTTTGTTTGCGTTACTGTTGAATTTTAAGAGGTTTTTGTGTGTTCCAGGTACAATATCTTTGTCCATCATATTATTTGAAAATATTTCCTCCAGTGTGTGCCTTGTCTTTTCATATTTCAAACAGGTTTTTCTCAGATCAGAAGCTTTTAGTTTATCAATTTATCAGTTTTCCCCACTTACAGATCTTGCTTTTGGTGTCAAGCCTATAAATTATTTGCCAAATTCTACATCTCAAAGATTTTCTACTTTGTTCATTTCCTAGTTTTACAGTTTTATGTTTTATATTCAATCTGTGATCTGTTTGTGTTGAGGGAAATACAATTTCTCTAGCACTATTTATTGGAATTGAAATCGTTTTGACTATTTTAGGACTTTTACCTTTCTATATAAATTTTAGAATAAACTTATCTATATCTTCCAGTAGAGATTTTGTTTATGTTTACACCCTGAGATTTTGTAAGGAATTGTACTAAACTACTCAGTTAACATACAATTGACATCTTTAACTTTATTCAGTCTTCCCAAACATGAACACAATATGCCTCTCCAATAATTTTGGTCTTTGATTTCTTTCACGAGCATTTCATAATTTTCCTCATTCAGAACCTGCATATGTTTTGTTAGACTTATTTCTATTATTTGCATTGGAAAAACTATGGTACTGTGATTTTTATTTCTGTCTCGTCTTGTTCATTGTTGATATCTAAAAATATGGGTGATTTGTGTAGGTTGATCTTGTGTCCTATGACCTTAATGAACTCACTTGTTAAGTCTAGGTGATTCCTTTTTTTTGTAAATTCCTTGGGATTTTCTATAGACAGAGACAATAATATTGTCTGAAAAGAGAGACCATTTTATTTTTTCTTTCAAAATTAAATTTGTTTTTTTCATTTTTAAATATTGTTGAATTCACTTTTATAAAAATTTTGTGAGGTTTTTTTATGTCTAAATTCATAAGATTTATTTATTTATTTTGTGTGTGTGTGTGTGTGTGTGTGTGTGTGTGTGTGCTGACTTTGATTTGGGCATTAGGGTAATACTAGCTTCATAAAATGAGTTGTGAAATCTTTCCTCTTCTATTTTCTGGAAATGATTGTGTGAAATTGAAGTCAATTTCTTCTTTTAATGCTTGGTAAAATTATCCACTAAAATCATCTGGGCATGGAGATTTCCTTTTCTAAAACTTTTTAATTACAAACTCAATTTCTTTAATAGTCATAAGACCAGCACTGCATCTTCTTGGCTGCTGTCTGGACTTAATTTTTTTCAAGGAATTCAATTCTTCTAAATTAAAAAAATTATGTTGTGTGTGATATTCCTTTATTATCATTTTAATTATTGCAAGATCTTTGTTTGCTATTCCTTGATATACCTAGTATTATTGAACTGTGTCTTTCTTTTTAATCTTTGTCAGTTTATCCAGATTTTATGAAGAGCCCTACCTGATACGGGCAGGCAGTTAGTGTGAAGTCAGATCACTCAAATTAAGTTTTAGATTGAGGTGAGTTTTAATCTGTGAGAACTATTCTGGGTAGTTCTTTCAGTATACTTTCGGAAAATTAGATAGATCTATTAATAGTACAGATATCTCATATTCTAGTAATGTGACTTTCCTATGGAGTTTTTCATAGTGTTTGAAAGATTTTTTAATAAACACATGTTAATATTACTGTGTAATCAGTTAATGTTTCTTAAAAACTAGGATTTTCCATTACCTTGAAATGATATATAGTTAGAGCTTTTAAATTAAATGTTATAAACTAAAGGCTTTGTAATATTGACTGCATTTTATTTTTTAAGCTGCCATATGCTTTTCAATTTCAAAAAATTGCTGACTAACATTTGGGACTGATTAGCAATCAGGCCATATGTAATTTGAAAGTGAAATCCTCTGTATTAAATTCTGATCCTTTTTGATAAGATGTTTCTAGATGAACTCAATTGTACACTATCCAAAGGTCAATATTTATTATGTAAGAGAAATATGTAATGTGGTTTGAGAAATCCAAAAGGTCAAATTGACCAAGATTCTGTTTTCCAATCAACACCCTAAATCTCCAACAAGCATTTCCCCTCTAGATGAGATAGCTCCAAGCAAATTATAAATCAATGATGTATATTGAATTACAGGTAATACAGATGACACTCATCAGCATAATCTAACATATAAATGTAAGGTTTATTTATAACTGCAAAGAGTACCACTGAGTTAATAACTGTCCTATCATTTTATCTTCAATGGAAAGTATTCGCCCAAAGATGATCTCTGATTCTAAAAGATTCTAAAAGCTTCAGAACTGTATGTGCTTTCAACCCTTTAAGACTTACAAAAGAGCTCTCTGTTTTAATCTTTTTGTTTTGGACTGACTCTAATAATGTCTAAGGATATTATAACTCATATATCCTAATTGCAAATACTACCTGTCTTTTGTCAAGAATTTTAGTTAACCAAGATAGAATGATGTACAATATCTGCCTTGATATTTGAGTATCATTTATTCAATTCTGTTTTTTGAAGATAATATACACTAATATTGACTTTCTCTCTTCCTCTCTCTCTGATGAGAGGAACTATAGTTGTATTAGTTTCAGTTCAATTCAGTTCAGATAGTCGTGTCCGACTCTTTGCGACCCCATGAATCCCAGCACGCCAGGCCTCCCTGTCCATCACCAACTCCCAGAGCTCACTCAGGCTCACGTCCATTGAGTCCGTGATGCCATCCAGCCATCTCATCCTCTGTTGTCCCCTTTTCCTCCTGCCCCCAATCCCTCCCAGCATCAGGGTCTTTTCCAATGAGCCAACTCTTCGCATGAGGTGGCCAAGGTACTGGAGCTTCAGCTTTAGCATCATTCCTTAAGCACACTTATAAATTTGTGTAACTGCCACTGTGGTCATGATAGAATTTTCCTATCACCCACAATAATCTCACTTTGAGAAATTTTTGAGGTCACAACTTCTCTAACCTCATTTTTTATGTTGAAATTATCTTACAAATGGAATTATAAATTATGGAACCATTTGATACTGGCTTCTTTTACTCAACAAAATTCATTTGAAGTTTAGCCAAGTTGCTGAGTATATTAGCATCTCATTCTTGTTTATTGCTGAAGTATTCCACTGCATGGCTGTTCCATGTTTGTTTGCCCATTAATCCCTTGAGACATTTGGTGATTTATGGTTTTGCAGATTATAAATAGAGATATTTAGCAAGTGTGAAGATTATTTCTTGAAGGAAAAAAAGCATGTGTGATTAGCAGTGTATGTAACTGATGAGAAGTAAATAGGTAAGAAACCTCCTGAGTTTTTTGAGAGAATTTCAATGCGAAAGAAACACACACACACACAAAGGATTGTATAATGACAACATCATATCACAAACAGAATATCAATGAGAGAAAAAGAGGGTCAAGAGTAGATAGCTTTGTGAAGAACAACAACATTGTGGACTTACATCAGAAGCTAACATATTATAAAATTAGAGTAATTTGGGTAATGTGATATTGGGGGCAGTGCATTTGGTAGAGGATGGTAGGAGGGAATAAGATATCGTTTTAAATTGAGCCATAATCCTGAATGGCACAGATTCACTCCAGATTATCTCACATTTCTGCTACTACCTGGCTCTATAAATACATCCACATTTTACCTTTCTACTCTTTAATTTTCCTGCCTGTCCCACTTGTCTTGAAGACTGTTGTGATAAATGTGATTATACTTTTAAAATTTCTTTGAAACTATGAATCTATCTAATTAGAAAATTGATTGGCACCCAAAAAGTAAAATCCCCTAACACAGAAACGTCCACAGGGGAGTACAGCTTGAAGGTGAAGCTTGTTAATCTGTTCAATAGCAAGCATAGACATGTTGTATTTATTAAAATTTGGACTTGGCTATTGATTCAGCCTGATTTCAATCAGCTTTCTAAATAATCTAAGCAAGTCTAGATAGTCTAGATTACTGATTTACCCCACATTATATAATAGAATTATACTGAATAATGGACATTTATTCTTTGTTAACGAAATGGAAACAGATCTCATCTTCCAAATAAAAAATCAGTAGAAATTACCTACTATTATAATCAGTAAAAAGAAAAGAGTATATTATTTAGGAACATGGTAAGAATGAACTAAAAGAGCTTAAAGTTTTATCTCTAGCAGGAACACAGAGGTGATGGGATATAGAACAGTGGACTACTTTGAAGGTTTATGAATATGCAGTAATATTTTCCTATTATATACTTTATTTTTAAAAATTAAAATTAAATGTAGAGTTTAATAAATTTTTCAAAAGCTGTATATCATGCCAATACTATTTTCTAACTTATACACTTACTATACCATTAGCCACTTATATACCCTAGCCACTTATATACCCTAGCCACTTATATACCACTAGCCATTTATATACCACTATATACCATTATATACCACTAGCCACTAGCTGGAAGAAACACCAGCTGGAATCAAGATTGCTGGGAGAAATATTAATAACCTCAGATATGCAGATGACACCACCCTTACAGCAGAAAGTGAAGAGGAACTAAACAGCCTCTTGATGAAAGTGAAAGAGGAGAGTGAAAAAGTTGGCTTAAAGCTCAACATTCAGAAAACGAAGATCATGGCATCTGGTCCCATCATTTCATGGGAAATAGATGGGGAAACAGTGTCAGACTTTATATTTTTGGGCTCCAAAATCACTGCACATGGTGACTGCAGCCATGAAATTAAAAGATACTTACTCCTTGGAAGAAGAGTTCTGAGCATATTCAAAAGCAGAGACATTATTTGCCAACAAAGGTCCATCTAGTCAAGGTACGCTTTTTCCAGTAGTCATGTATGGATGTGAGAGTTGGACTGTGAAGAAAGCAGAGCGCTGAAGAATTAATGCTTTTGAACTGTGGTGTTGGAGAAGACTCTTGAGAGTCCCTTTGACTGCAAGGAGATCAGCCCTGGGATTTCTTTAGCTGAAGCTGAAACTCCAGTACTTTGATCACCTCATGTGAAGAGTTGACTCATTGGAAAGACTCTGATGCTGGGCGGGATTGGGGGCAGAAGGAGAAGGGAACAACAGGGGATGAGGTGGCTGGATGGCGTCACTGATTCGATGGACGTGAGTCTGAGTGAACTCTGGGAGTTGGTGATGGACAGGGAGGCCTGGCGTGCTGCGATTCATGGGGTCGCAGAGTCAGACACAACTGAGCAACTGAACTGAACTGAACTGAGCCACTCAAGCCTGTGTGGTTTACTTCAAGGAGGACCTCTTGTGCTGATCACCCTTGATCTTCTCAGGTAGTAATTATCTGTCCTGTATGTGAATGTTACATTGCTTCTCTTTCTGTTACATCGTTGCATTATTCTACCTTAACAAAAAAATACTTCTCAAATACCTGCTTCTTTAATGGATCACAAATTCATTGTTGGCATTTACCAGTTGGAGAATGCTCTCTCTTGTGAGAGCATTACAAGGATTTTTTTTAACTTATTAGAACTTTAATTTAAGTTACCAAATTATGTACTTAATATCAGTTCAGTTCAGTCACTCAGTCGTGTCCGACTCTTTGCAACCCCATGAATTGCAGCATGCCAGGCCTCCCTGTCCATCACCATGTCCCGGAGTTCACTCAGACTCACGTCCATTGAGTCCATGATGCCATCCAGCCATTTCATCCTCGGTCGTACCCTTCTCCTCCTGTCCCCAATCCCTCCCAGCATCAGGGTCTTTTCCAATGAGTCAACTCTTCGCATGAGGTGGCCAAAGTACTGGAGCTTCAGCTTTAGCATCATTCCTTCCAAAGAAATCCCAGCATTGATCTCTTTCAGAATGGACTGGTTGGATCTCCTTGCAGTCCAAGGGACGCTCAAGAGTCTTCTCCAACACCACAGTTCAAAAGCATCAATTCTTCTGTGCTCAGCCTTCTTCACAGTCCAACTCTCACATCCATACATGACCACAGGAAAAACCATAGCCTTGACTAGATGGACCTTAGTCGGCAAAGTAATGTCTCTGCTTTTGAATATACTATCTAGGTTGGTCATAACTTTTCTTCCAAGGAGTAAGNACAGTTCAAAAGCATCAATTCTTCTGTGCTCAGCCTTCTTCACAGTCCAACTCTCACATCCATACATGACCACAGGAAAAACCATAGCCTTGACTAGATGGACCTTAGTCGGCAAAGTAATGTCTCTGCTTTTGAATATACTATCTAGGTTGGTCATAACTTCTTTCCAAGGAGTAAGCGTCTTTTAATTTCATGGCTGCAGTCACCATCTGCAGTGATTTTGGAACCCCCAAAAATAAAGTCTGACACCGTTTCTACTGTTTCCTCATCTATTTCCCATGAAGTGATGGGCCAGATGCCATAATCTTCGTTTTCTGAATGTTGAGCTTTAAGTCAACTTTTTCACTCTCCTCTTTCACTTTCATCAAGAGGCTTTTTAGTTCCTCTTCACTTTCTGCCATAAGGGTGTTGTCATCTGCATATCTGAGGTTATTGATATTTCTCCCAGCAATTTTGATTCCAGCTCATGTTTCTTCGAGTCCAGCGTTTCTCATGATGTACTCTGCATATAAGTTAAATAAGCAGGGTGACAATATACAGCCTTGACGTACTCCTTTTCCTATTTGGAACCAGTCTGTTGTTCCATGTCCAATTATTGTATTTTTATGGAATCAAAATTACATTCAAACTGCATATTTAGATCAGGGCTAGATGTATAGTTTTAAATTATACTAGTGATAAGTTGCCTGCTGATCATAGTATGACCACGCAAACTCATCTCTGTATTTGGTTACATGCATGTTATACCAGATCTTATGTGAATGCAATTAGAATACAAAAGGTCAAGGACATTTCCATGACAC
Organism: Aepyceros melampus; assembly: GCA_006408695.1. Lineage (NCBI taxonomy): Eukaryota > Metazoa > Chordata > Mammalia > Artiodactyla > Bovidae > Aepyceros > Aepyceros melampus. Next base: position 52,751 of record SJXQ01001431.1, on the reverse strand, counting down.
TGGAATATAAAGACATTCAGTTTATTATTTCCACATGGTTCTGAAGATTTTAGTATTTTTAGATTATACAAAGAGCAGCAAGTCAAATTGATAAAAGGAAGAAAAACTCAGCAGTGAATCATTTCATATAGGCTTGATATTCATAATAGACTGTACATTCATAAATTGGATTTAAAATTTATTTTATAGCACAGTCTAGTGAGAGAAGTGTTGATCAGGTATTAATTAGTTTTAGGTCTTTTCCCTACAAATTCTGTGACTGTGGACATTCATTTAACCCAATTCTAACTTGATTTCATCACTTACCATGAAGGTATGACTCCAGATGATTTTTATTTTATTATCTATTTCTAATGTTATAGATATTAATGGTTCTAAATATGTTTCTCCAAATAACATTTGTGATAAAATGTCATTAGCTTATGCAACTAAGATATTAAAGTCTCTTTAAAGATGTATATTTTGAAAATGACCATGTATGTTGTTGCTTTTATGATAAACTTATTCTCTGTCAGGGTTAAATTATTATTTATTTAATGTCTATACACATTAAGGAAACATATTAGCTGAGCAAAAAGTAATGAGAAATTCACATTGAGCTAGTTAAATATTAATAATACATTCACATATTGACCCAATAATGATTCTGTAGGCTTCTAATTTTATTATGAATCTGCAGATTGGTTTTTCATTATATTTTTTCTACTATTGCTTAGCCAGTCATAAAATACTATGGAAGATTCTGGAGTGAGAAGATTTAGAAATACGTGAGGTATCAAGATTACTTTATGGAAGGCAGTTATGTTATATATTGCTACATATGATCAGATATAATATTTATGAATTCTTTCATATAGTGTGTAATTGACAACTGAGATTTTCTTATTACATCATATTCACTAGATTATAATAATTTTTTAAAGCCACGTATACTTAAAAGAGGATTCTATGTAGGTTATTCACTGAGTTCCTACTATGTGCATGGCACTTGTACATCTAGAGCTCTGGAGAAGCAATGTACTCTTCAAAGTTTCCCAGGTCATGATAGGGTTCTAGGTCCAGAAGAAGGATGCTTTCATTCCTAAACGATAGTATCAGCTTGGATCACAGTGGAACATTACGGAGGTAATTGAGATGACTTGACCACCAGGGTCAATCAGAGTCTCCTCACCATCTCTCCTGTCCTTGGAATATGAATTCTACTTGCCTTCCTAGAGTAGAAGCTGCCCCAAGGACACAGCTTTGAGAGAGTAAGGTATTGTTAAGATCTTCAGGATGGTTTATGTGACTGAGTCTAGTTAAGATTCCTCAGAAACTTGATGATTCTGGTGGGCAAGAATAGAGATCTACTCATTCTGTGGCTGCCCAAGACAAGCTGTATGTAAATTCCTTTGCTTATTAAAACTGCCTGCCACCAGTCTGGAGCCCTCTGCTTCTTCTGGGGTCTCTCCTTGATCTCTTTGTCTTAGGGCCAGTTTCAGATTCCACCTGGGGAAGCTCTCCAGGTAAAAGCCCCAGCAAACATGTGTTAGTGATGGATTTTCTCTTGTTTGTTTGCCTGTTATAATAACTTTGTCTCCCTTTCTCTTTTCCCTCCCCCACCCCAATCGTGCGCGCGTGTGTGTGTGAGTGTATGCTGTGTGTAGCATCTTAAATACGTTGTATTATATACATTATACACATTTTATGCTCACACACTGTCTTCAGCAGCCATAATTTTAAAAACATTATGCCTAAATAATTGTTTTTATTCATTATAACAACAAAGTGAAGTGGAAAGGCTAGATTTCAAATGCCATTTTCTTATAGTGTCTGATTATTGTGCAAGTTCATTTTAGATGGTTATTATCTGATGGCTCAGCAGGTAAAGAAACTGCCTGTGAGCCAGGAGACAAGGGAGACACAGATTAGATCCCTGGGCCAGGGAAGATCCCTTGGAGAAGGAAATGGCAACCATTCCAGTATTCTTGCCTGAAAAATTCCATGGACAGAGGTGCCTGGTGGGCTACAGTCTATCGGGTTGCAAAGAGTTGGGCATGACTGAACGACTAAGCACAACACAGCATGTAGAAATGATAAATACCTTATTTCCTAGTTTTACATATTTGATCTAAGTACACCTGATTTTGACCCACATGGGAATTTTATACCCCAGCTTCACTTTTGCCTCTACACTGGCTTTAATAGAATGCCTAATTTCTGGTTTTCTTCTTTTCCAAATATTATTTTCTTCCTAGTTCACAAAGGTACTGCACATGGGTATTAAATATATTTACCCATCAACTTGTCCATGTGTTATTCATCTCCACTGTTAGTAGTCACGAACAGAATCACTTAATATCAGTCAGAAATTAAGACCAAAATAACTATGGGTTAAACTGTCATACAAAATAAAATTCAGTTGAGCTGATTGAAGCTAAGTTGTATTTCAGTGCTCTGAAGCACCCTCTTACTGTTTGCTGCTGATTTTTGCTAATTTGCTATTTGGTCCCTCAGTATGTGAGTGTTTATGTTCTTTTCTATAGATAAATGCTTTCAATTCAAAGGTGCTACTGTATTATAATGCAAAGATGATGAAGAATGGCTTGCCAGGAGTAGATCAAAGTGGTTAATTATAAACCAACCTCAGTATTTTGCCCCTGTTTGTCAGAAGAGGGAAACAGGTGGTGTCTGGTTTACTGCCAGAACATTGCTATATAAATAATCATGCTTTTTAAAAATAATACCTGTAAGTAAGTCATTTCAAGATAATTTCAGTGGTTATAGATGTCTTTTTTGAAGGAGCCTTGAAATAGTTTACATTTGCCAACTCAGTGTTTAATCCTTTCTCTGTCAGTTTAAGTTTGGATCATTGAGAAAACTTCAAGGACTTCCCAGGTGGTGCTAGTGGTATAGAACCCACCTGCCAATGCAGGAGATTTAAGAGACACAGGTTCAATCCTTGGAGGAGGGCATGGCAACCCACTCCAGTATTCTTGTCTGAAGAATCCCATGGACCAGAGGAGCCTGGTGGGCTGCAGTCCATAGGATTCAAAGAGTTGAGTTTGGCCCCACTGACTTGACATAGCAGATACACCAAAGTCTGTTTAGGTAGAAGGGTACTGATAAAGGAACCAAACTGGAGTCAAGAAGACCTACTTTTAATAATGACCATGCCTTCTTACTAGGGTAGTAACACTGTGTCTAATCCCAGTCTGCACCCTTTTTTTTTTCCAGGAGCATTTTTAGTATTGGGCTCACCAAAGAGCCCCCGACTCATATATAACAAATTCCCATTTGGATTTTTCAAATCTTCTCAATCACGGTATTTCCACTGTTGATCTCTTGTTTATTTCTCCATCCTAATCTTATCCTCCCCAGATGATGGCTCCATCCATCTAGCTGCTCAGGACATAAAGCCAGGCACCTGGCTTCTCATTCTCTGGGGGACCTCACTCTAATCCACCAACATTTTTCCCATTGCCTTTGACAAAAGTCAGCTTTCACCATAAACTAATTTTTCTTTTTTTTTAATTAATTTTTATTTTTTAGTTTGTTTTGCTTTACAATACTGTATTTGTTTTGCTATACATTGACATGAATCAGCCACGAGTGTACATGAACTCCCAATCCCAACCCTCCCCTCCCCCCTCCCACCCCACACCATCTCTCTGGATTATCCCCCTGCCTCAGTCCCAAGTATCCTACATCCTGCATCGGACCTAGACCAGCAATTCATTTCACTTCTGATATCATACATGTTGGACTGCCATTCTCCCAAATCATCCCACCCTCTCCCTCTCCCACAGAGTCCAAAAGGCTGTTTTATACATCTGTGTCTCTTTTGCTGTCTCGCGTACAGGTTTATCATTACCATCTTTCTAAATTCCATATATATGTGTAAGTATACTGTATTGGTGTTTTTCTTTCTGGGTTACTTCACTCTGTATAATCGGCTCCAGCTCCATCCACCTCATTAGAACTGATTCAAATGTATTCTTTTTAATGGCTGAGTAATACTCCATTGTGTATATGTACCACTGCTTTCTTATCCATTCATCTGCTGATGGACATCTAGGTTGCTTCCATGTCCTGGCTATTATAAACAGTGCCGCAATGAACATTGCGGGTACACGTGTCTCTTTCAATTCTGGTTTCCTTGGTGTGTATGCCCAGCAGTGGGATCGCTGGATCATAAGGCAGTTCTATTTGCAATTTTTAAAGGAATCTCCACACTGTTCTCCATAGTGGCTGTACTAATTTGCATTC
>SJXQ01001431.1:0-48333 GCA_006408695.1 Aepyceros melampus | reverse complement strand
GGTTGCTTCCATGTCCTGGCTATTACAAACAGTGCCGCGATGAACATTGGGGTACACGTGTCTCTTTCAATTCTGGTTTCCTCGGTGTGTATGCCCAGCAGTGGGATCGCTGGATCATAAGGCAGTTCTATTTGCAATTTTTTAAGGAATCTCCACACTGTTTTCCATAGTGGCTGTACTAATTTGCATTCCCACCAACAGTGTAAGAGGGTTCCCTTTTCTCCACACCCTCTCCAGCATTTATTGCTTGTTGACTTTTGCATCGCAGCCATTCTGACTGGTGTGAAATGGTACCTCATTGTGGTTTTGATTTGCATTTCTCTGATAGTGAGTGATGTTGAGCATCTTTTCATGTGTTTGTTAGCCATTCGTCTGTCTTCTTTGGAGAAGTGTCCATTTGTTTATTTTTGCTTTTATTTCCAGTATTCTGGGAGGTGGATCATAGAGGATCCTGCTGTGATTTATGTCGGAGAGTGTTTTGCCTATCTTCTCCTTTAGGAGTTTTATAGTTTCTTGTCTTACGTTTAGATCTTTAATCCATTTTGAGTTTATTTTTGTGTATGGTGTTAGAAAGTGATTTAGTTTCATTCTTTTACAAGTGGTTGACCAGTATTCCCAGCACCACTTGTTAAAGAGATTGTCTTTTCTCCACTGTATATTCTTGCCTCCTTTGTCAAAGATAAGCTGTCCATAGGTGTGTGGATTTATCTCTGGGCTTTCTATTTTGTTCCATTGATCTGTATTTCTGTCTTTGTGCCAGTACCATACTGTCTCATTAACTAAAAACAATTCATCATCCCTGCAGTATATTAAAGTCTCTCCCACCTCAGGACCTTTGCACTTGCTGGAGGACATTCTCCCCTGTATGCTTATGCTTCAGTTATTTGTATTTTTTAGGTCACTATTCAATTGTGGCCTCTTCAGAGAAGTCTTTCTGATCAAAGCAGCTAAAATGACAACCTGTGACACTATTTTCATCTTATACACTCTGTTTCTTTAGAGCACTTTTCACTACCTTGGCATTAAATTGCTGTGTTTTGTTTATTTGTTATTGCCTGTCTCCCATATTATAATATAAAGTGTCTGAGGTCAAAGGTGTTATCTTGTCTATGCTAATGTCTCTCGTTCTGGAACTATGCCTGGTATATGGTAGAAATTCAATAAATATTTACTTTATGAATGAATATTGAATGACTAAAGTGCCAGGCACTGTTCCAAGTGGTGGACCATAAACACGGAACAAGAAAGATGAGGTCTCCTGCCTCATGACTCCTACATTCTAGCAGTCAGTCATTCTCAGTAGCATGCACCATGTTGTAAATATATTTCTCATGTGAGCCTACTTTTTTTGGCTTAAAAAGGGGGTCCTTGAAATCATCTTACTGTTCTGTGTATAACCTTGTACCTGGAACATAAAATCTTGTTAAAATATTTTTAATTACCCTATATATTTCAGTTTGTTTACTTGTACTTATTAAGAATATCTAGCTTAGCATAAAGTTTGCATTTAAAATTCTTAGTAAGAAACTACTATCCCATAAGTCAGGCTTAGGAATTCAGTGGCAAATGGTTAATATCCCCATTTACAACTAGGAAACCACCAAAGAGTGTTGAAGTAACTTTCCCAAGGTTATCCAATGAATCATTGCCAGAGCTAGAATTAAATCCTATAACTCATTCTTGTTTAGGAAGCACTTTTATTCCTGGTTCTAAGATACACTGGAAGAACACTGTGTATCATCATCATTTTTCACTGGAGAGTGTAGAATAGACAAGGCCTAAATCAACTTTATAATAGAGGTCTTTATTTCATTTTGGAATTTCAGTGAAATATCATTAAGGAGCATTAAGTGTCACAGGTTGGTTTAAGTGGAGATTGGCTTTATTGATCATTAATCAGCTAGTGAGCTCTTAATTAATTCTACATATTGGAAAAACATGTTTCTAGTGGTTCATGTTTGTTGTACCTATTAGGAAGGATTTTTTTTTATTAATAGTGAAAATATAAAAACAATTGTCTACATCTGTATAATGGTATTACTTTGAATTGAGAATTGTTTATAAAGAAATCAATCATGGTAAGAATTCATTTACACAAGGTCAGAACACCCTTAACAATCTGTAATTAAGTTCTACCTCTAAAGTTGAAGAAGATATTTGTGGTAAGCTTAATTACTAAACTGGAGAAGGCGATGGCACCCCACTCCAGTACTCTTGCCTGGAAAATGCCATGGATGGAGGAGCCTGGTGGGCTGCAGTCCATAGGGTCGCGAAGAGTCAGACACAACTGAGCGACTTCACTTTCACTTTTCACTTTCATGCATTGGAGAATGAAATAGCAACCTACTCCAGTGTTCTTGCCTGGAGAATCCCAGGAATGGGGGAGCCTGGTGGGCTGTCGTCTATGGGGTCGCACGGAGTCGGACACAGCTGAAGCGACTTAGCAGTAGCAGTAATTACTAAACATACTACCTAAATTGAATCTTAGATTACTGAAATCAGTGAATACTATTTTAATTGGAAAGATTTTCATTTTAAAACAGTTTACACATTTCTTCTTTTTTCTACTAAACTGTGATAATTATGCCTTACAAATTATGAAACTAGCCTCCTCCCGGGCAATATTTCTTTTCTACCTCTTATATTGGTCAAAATGATTTTTTAACAATTTAAATCATCATTCTTCTATTTAAAGAAAAATTTTGACTCCCATTTTATTTCCAAGGGATTCTAAACCCTGTTCATAGCCTGTGATGCCCTATGTGAGCTGGAGCGCGTAGTTCCCCCCAATTACATCTCCCGCACTAGGGCTTCGCAGGTGGCTCAATGGTAAAGAATCCGTCTGTCAATGTAGGAGATCAGGAGGCACAGGTTTGATCCTTGGGTTGGTATTCTTGCCTGGAGAATCCCATAGACTGAGGACCCTGGTGGGCTACATCCCTTGGGGGTCACAAAGAGACGCAAATGAAGCAACTGAGCATGCACATCTCCTACACTGTGCTATTCGTTATGGTCCAGACTTGCTGGACTTCTTTGTTGAGTATCAAAAACTCAGACCTTAACACTGTTGCATTAGTTCTTGCCTGTATCTCGAACACCTTCCCCCTGTCTTTGCACTGCCTTTCTTTTATGATTCAGGTCTTGCCAGATGGCATATTTATGGCATTCTATCTAGAATATCACTTTCTATCTAATTGCCTATGATTTTTGTAGGCAGGCCTTGTGATATTCTTTTTATTTCCATTTGTGTCTTCCCTCAACACCTTCCTAAGAACTCATCAGAGTATAAACTCTATGAGGATTGTGCTTTGAACTTTTTGCTCTCTACATTATCCTCAGAGCTTGGAAAAAAGGTGCACAATATATAGTAGGTGTTCACTACAGTTTGTTTGGGTGAATGAAAAGTTTCTTCAGTAATCCTGGGTTCCACAGATTGAGGTACAAAACTGGACTCCAAGTTGATTTCCTGTCCTTGATATTATATGAATGCAAATCCATGCCTTGAAAATAAGCATTCTTTTTTTTTTAACATAATTTTAAAACAAAGACTTACATAAACTGCCTTAACTGGAGACTTTTGTAATTTCATAATTCAGTATGCTCAAGGCACTATGCAACCAATGACAGAATTTAATATCAGTATCTTGAGTCCTCTTCTGAACTAGTCTGAGTGATATCTAGCAAACTGGTATACTTTGAAGTATGTAAATGCAAGCCTTTTCTAGTATCAGCACAGGTGTTTATGTTATTTTTATTTATTTTCATGGAATTGGCAGTTGAGTTGACAGAAAATTAGAATATTCACTTACTTCTGTCCTTCTTGAAAGCCTAATACCCTTCACAAAGAATTATTCCTGGATGCAATGTAATGTACATGGCAGGAAGTCTTATGATGTTTCAAGCTTCCTTACTCCAGGCTCCCTTCTCTGAAATACAAGCCTTCTCTAATTCCCTTCCAATTCTGCTTCTCATAATATGAACAACCTTTTTTCAGAATAAAGAATGAGAACCGTGATTAGCAGGGGCACAAAGATGCCCTTGCACTGAAGCATTAGAGATTTTTCTGCCAAAAATTTTTTCTCAATTCATTCAATAAAGTTAATTAAATCTTTCTGTAAGAATCTAGCATTAACTTACTGAAAAAATTAAAACAATGCTTAAGATGTTCAAAATCCTACATGGTATTTAGGGAAAATCATGGCATTAACTTTCTTTTACCCTAATTACAAAATACACTGTGTCAATTATATCATCCAAGTTTAAAAGAAACATCTCCAGAGGCTCTCACTCAGAAAATGTAAAAATTTGTCGAGAGAAGTTTTTCATTACATAATTTAATAGGAAGCTTAATGCAGTATCAAATACCTATATTACCTTAAATTGGGATTCATAGAAGCAAATCAGATAGTCCTGTTTGAGAGCAGTTGTTTAAATTCTGTCCCTCTTGTGTCTGGCTCACGCTTGAGCAGTGCTACCCAATGTGGTTCTTAGACCAGCAGTGTCAGCACAACCTGAGATATTGTTAGAAATGCAGATTCTCGGGTGGTACTCCAGACTTACCGAGTTTGACATCTGGGTGTGGGCCGCAGCAATCCAGATATAAACAGACCCTTTCCGGGGTGATCCTGATGCTCTCGACAGTTTGAGAGCCATAGTCATACGCAGACCAACTCTTGACAATTTCTCCAGTTGTTTTTCAGATTTGTCAAGCATTGACCTATTCTACTTTGGGATGTCTGTGGTAATTGATCCTACAGAGCGTACTCATTAAAGAGAGATTTCATATCTTCCTTCCAATATTTGTTTGCTGAAATATCTTTCCATGACTTTTAATTTAATCGGGGTTTATATTCTCAGTCACTTTCTATCTCCCTGCGCTATAAACTTTCCTCCTACACATTCTAAATTTTCTTGTGTTTGCAACCACACAGAATCAAAATACATATAGTAGGTAAGTATTGTGGAGCCTAGAAAAATTAACAAGACCATCTATTTTTTCCCTTACCTCCTGTGCCTCTAGAATTAAAAATGCTGAATGCCATGTAAATTTACACAACACATATAAATGACACCACTGCAGTTCAAGCTAATATATAATAAACACTGGATTCTATGTACCAAAACTCATTTGCTGTCTTCATTGTTTTCTGACTTAAAGGGACAAAAATCACTTTAAAAGTGGATAAAAAAATATGGAATCATAAGCATAATTGTAAGGTTCTCATGTAAATAAGCTCTATAATAGCTTCTCTAATTTGTGTATTTAAACATTATTTTAATGTCACAGGCTTCTAAAATAACCAAGGCATATTTTATAGTTGATTCCATGATGAGAAACACATACTCAATTAAACTAAATGTTGTATTTATACTATATCAAGAACTAAGATGAGTGTCAAATTAGTTTATTAGTAAATCGATTTCAATAAAGATGTGTTACAAGCAAGGGTTTTATTTAAAAAGTTAAATTCCACTACACAAAAGTAATATATAAAATATGAGAATGATGAACTACATTTTAAAATAAGACAAAAATTTCAGGGATACTGTCAGAAAAATGAAAAGATGCCAAAAATGACCATGATCTTTGTAGAGCCACAATGAGTAAAAATCTGAATGTGTCATGGAATGACTAGGCTGCACTGGATCTGTGTAGGTGGGAGAAGGTTGGGGAATAATGCCAAGACACAGAAATTCGCTTTCATAACATGTTCTATCGTACCAAGTGGGAGTAACTCAAATTCTTTCTTTTGAGCCTCCCACCTTGAACAAACACCCTGCCTAGTTGCTTATCTTCTTTCTAATCTCCATTTCAATTTCTTTTGCCTTCTTATTTTATTGGATGTCTCCATGGCAACTATACATTACTAACTTTTATACAAAATATAAATCTACATCCCTTTCATTCTACTTTGCATGTGCAGCTCAGCTCAGTCAGTTGTGCCTTTCACCATACAACCAGGCCAGAGGGCATTGTAAGCAAACTTCCCCTAACTCCTCACATTCACATGTCACACTCAAGTTACCATCTCGTTAACTATTTTTCAGAATAATAATAAATAATCATTACATGTGTTGTCTCCTCTCTACTTCCACTGACATCTTTTCTTTGTTTAAACTGATTAAATATGACCAAATAACAATAACTGCTGCTGACTTCATGGCACATGAGTGACCTTGGGAATGGCATCTGGGCTAGTTAGAACATCAAAAAGGACAATGCCTGTGGCCTTAATGACATGAAGGGACATTCTGATCCTGTACTATCAACACTGGGACTTGAACATGAGAGAAAAATATTTATCTCTCTTGCTAAATGTGCTTATTTTGTATTTTTTTAATTTTTTTTTGTTTTGCTTTACAATACTGTATTTGTTTTGCTATACATTGACATGAATCAGCCACGAGTATACATGAACTCCCAATCCCAACCCCCGCCTCCCCCCTCCCGCCCCACACCTTCTCTCTGGATTATCCCCGTGCATCAGTCCCAAGCATCCTGCATCCTGCATCAAACCTGGACTGGCGATTTGTTTCACTTATGATATCATACATGTTACACTGCCACTCTGCCAACTCATCCCACCCTCTCCCTCTCCCACAGAGTCCAAAAGGCTCTCCTCCCGCCCCACACCTTCTCTCTGGATTATCCCCGTGCATCAGTCCCAAGCATCCTGCATCCTGCATCAAACCTGGACTGGCGATTTGTTTCACTTATGATATCATACATGTTACACTGCCACTCTGCCAACTCATCCCACCCTCTCCCTCTCCCACAGAGTCCAAAAGGCCGTTCTATACATCTGTGTCTCTTTTGCTGTCTTGAGTACAGGTTTATCATTACCATCATTCTAAATTCCATATATATGTGTAAGTATTGGTGTTTTTCTTTCTGGGTTACTTCACTCTGTATAATCGGCTCCAGCGTCATCCACCTCATTAGAACTGATTCAAATGTATTCTTTTTAATAGCTGAGTAATACTCCATTGTGTATATGTACCACTGCTTTCTTATGCATTCATCTGCTGATGGACATCTAGGTTGCTTCCATGTCCTGGCTATTATAAACAGTGCCGCAATGAACATTGGGGTACATGTGTCTCTTTCAATTCTGATTTCCTCAGTGTGTATGCCCAGCAGTGGGATCACTGGATCATAAGGCAGTTCTATTGCAATTTTTAAAGGAATCTCCACACTGTTCTCCTTTAAAGGTGTGCCTTCCATTTTTGCTTGAAAAAGTTTGCAATATTTTCCTACCTGACCTGATATTACTCCACTCCAAAAAAACTTCAAAGAACTGGCAATTAGAACTTCAGAAGAGCAATACATGCTCAGTTGCTCAGCTGTGTCTGACTTTTTGTGACCCCATGCACGGGTCTCCATTTTCCACCCAGGAGATCTTGACCCTGGGATCGAACCTACATCTCTTGTGTCTCCTGCATTGGCAGCTGGATTCTTTACCACTGCACCTGGGAAGCACTTTCAGAAGATGAAATCCTATCATATTTACTTATCCTGTTACTTCTATCTACTGTCCATAAGATGAAGTTAAAAATATGTACCCTGCAAATGGGAAATTCATAATCAGACCTATATAGGCTCAGCTCTTTCCATTCTCACACACTGTCTCTCCATTCTTCAGAATTTATTGCATAAATTCTCACTGAGCACCTACTCAACAGCCTGACATTTCAAGTACTTCTTATGTCTTCCCAGTCTCATGGGCCAGAATTTGCTGTTTCCTGATGTAGAGTTCTTCTCTCCTTTTTTTCATTCGACAGGGGCTTACATTTTTCCTTATATGTGAAGCAATCGCTAACTCTTTCCCAATCTATCATTTCTTCTTTCTGTATTACACTGTGCATATTTTAATTGGTGATTTCCATGCCATATTATTTTCTTTTACATGTTGCCTTTCCCATTTGACTGTAAATGTTTTATAGAAATAATATTATAACCATCTTCAAATTCCTAGTATCTGGCAGGTGCCAGGATTATAGTAATGTCCAAAAATATGTGTGAAAAAGTATTAATAAAATAATCATCCTACCCACCCATCTTTTACCAGATTATAAAACAAAGGCTCAGAGAAGTTAAAAAATAATCATTTAACTATTTATTATAATATCAATATTAAGTCTGGTGTTGTTTGACTTACAAATTGGTGACAGTTTCTCCATGTCAGTTTTATTTTGTACCTGAATTATTTCAGTAATTAATCTTGTTTTCTTTTCATTGTCCCCACCATGTCTGTTCATCTAGTGTTAAAATGTATGTTTTCTCAGTCTCCTACTGATTTGACTTGCCTCCTAAAAATTAGAACACTTTTAGAAGACAAAGGCTGAGAGAGAGAGGTTAATGGATAAAATTAGCTATGCAAAATCTTCATAAACCTTTGTACCTGAAAAAGAAAAATAAACTGCAACTTTCTGAATTTTTCTCATGTACTAAACCCACAATTTCTCATTATATTTCTTCCCAAATAATTGAAACCCGTTACTAATTGAGGAGGTACCTAGAAAACACAGCTAAAAGTCATATCTGATATGTCTCAGTGACATTGAAACGCTTGCAAAGAGAAAATAAAAGTGATTTCTTTGTGTTATCCTTGCAAAATACTCAGACGTTAGCTTCCAGAAGAAGGCATAGAACCACAAAGTTGCATCTTCATTGTAGAAGAATAGTAGAAATCAGGCAGTTTTTTGGGTCACATGTTTAGAAAGAGGGCTAGAAAGAGTTAATGATCCTGACCCTGTATGAAGAATTATGATGAAGATGGGGCTGGGACTGCTTTTTCTAAGCTCCCCTAAATGAACCTCAATCTTCTTCCACAAGCACCTTCGTTTTGTTTGAGGTAAGTTGAACATATTGCAGGAATAAGGAAAAAGAAAGGAAGGAATTGAATAATCAATCATGTTTAGGTAATTCTATTAATGGATTAGAGAAAGATACTTATTTTCTTTGGAGGTTTTCATGGAAATCAGATGGGCAATGCTGCTGCTAAGTCGCTTCAGTCATGTCCAACTCTGTGCGACCCCATAGATGGCAGTCCACCAGGCTCCCCCGTCCCTGGGATTCTCCAGGCAAGAACACTGGAGTGGGTTGCCATTTCCTTCTCCAATGCATTAAAGTGAAAAGTGAAAGTGAAGTCGCTCAGTCCTGTTGGACTCTTAGCGACTCCATGGACTGCAGCCCACCAGGCTCCTCCATCCAGGGATTTTCCAAGCAAGAGTACTGGAGTAGGGTGCCATTGCCTTCTCTACAGATGGGCAATACTTTCATTTAATTCTTGTTTTGTACAATTCTCCTTAAACCTTCCCTCAAACTATATTTATGTCATTTAAACTTCACAAGTACCTCTTTGCTATCCACAGTGTACAAATGAGAAAACTGTGATATAAAGAGGATATATATCCACAATAACAACAACAGCAAGCATTTCCTGGGCATTTACTACACTAAGCAATCAACTAAAGCTGTTTATAAATATGATCTCATTTTCTCTTCACAGAAGCCATACAAAATACATTTTGATATCACTGTGTAACAGATATCGAGGTTATACAACCTGTAAAATTTCACAGATACTGAATGAGGTGACCAAAAGGGGGAAGAATTAAAGCCTGTATCTTCTCTTTTGACTCCAAAATCATAACGTAACTTGCCTTAGGAGAAAAAAAACAAAAAACCCGCATGTTAATTATGGAGCCCTATCAGCCACAAACAAGCAAGGGTAGCCTGACCTACATTAAGATGGTTAAACACCTGAGTTTACCTCCCAGCTTGAGAAAATTGGCAAAAAGCATTTACAATGTATAAGACAATGGCTTTCAAAGTCTGGACCCCCAACCAGGGGAACTTGTTGGAAATGCAAATTTAAGGTCCCACCCCAGATATACACCAAATCAGAAACACTTGGTGCACCTGCTAATAGTCTGGGTTCTAATAAGTGCTGTCTGATGCTGGCTAAAGCAAGAGAACACACTGCCCACCAAATCTTGTAAGACTCAGAGTCCCTTAGCCCAGGCCCTAAAATCCAGTAACATACTGCCCTGATTTCCTCATTTGGGAAATGAGGAAATGGGAAAACTCTATGACTTTAAGAGGTGGCATTTGCCCTTCCTACAGTAAGTCTAATAATCTTAGGTTTGCCCACAGAGTTTTTTTTTTTTTTTTTCCATGGTATCATGGAACATCAATAATCAATACATAGGATTGCAAAATGAAACCAATCTTGTCAACCTCAAAAAAATGGAAAGGCATTAAGTATTTCAATCTCTCTCTTCTCCAACCCTCTGCCGTACTGCCAGTGCCTCCCACTGGTCAAACTCAGCCAGAAGGTAAATGGCAAGGGTATTTGTAAAGTTTTCCATCAAAAGTTGGTCTGGTTCTCCACAATGAGGTACATATCTGTGGAAAAAATACAGGGGGAAAATTGAAAGAAGTATATCAATGTACCCCCAGTTCTTCTCAATATCAAGTAATTAATTTTGTCTAGAATAGAAACTGTATCATCCAAACAGGGAACATATACAGACTCATCAGTTGCCATATGATAAATGATGCATTATCCATCTGTCATGCTGTTATTTAGAATCTAAAGTATTAGTCACTTCTAGTATTTTTCATATAAGATACTTGGGACAAAATGAGGAACAGAGAAACTATAAAGCATAGCTTCTTTTGTTTACACTTCTGCAGATAGTCATGAGGCAGAGGCAGATAACTGTAGCTTCCTTTTACAAGGGAATTCCATTATCCCCTTACTTTGTCCAGCATTCTGGCTGCCTAGGATTCTTAACCAAAACTTTGTTCCTGTTTGATCTGAGTGTTTTCTGGATCTGTATTTATTAGATTCCTGAAGTTTGCTATTGATCAAGATTATTGGGGAAGGGAATACTACAGCTGGGCTCCCCAATAGTTCAGTTGGTAGGGAATCCACCTGCAATGCAGGAGACCCCGGTTTGATTTCTGGGTTGAGAAGATCCACTGGAGAAGGGAAAGGCTAGCCCCTCCAGTATTCTGGACTAGAGAATTTCATGGACTGTGTAGTCCATGGGGTCACAAAGAGTCAGACACAACTGAGTGACTTTCACTTCCTTTCATATTACAGATGACAGTAAATCCCCTGACCTCCATGCTAAATCATCTTTGTACCCATTGATTACAGATCATGGCTAATTGCCCTGGTCCCTGGGTTGGGAAGATCCTCTGGAGGAGGGCATTGCAACCTACCCTAGTATTCTTTCCTGGAGAACCCATGGATGCAGGAACCTGGAAGGCTACAGTCCTTAGAGTCACAAAAAGTTGAACACGACTGAAGCAACTTAGCAGGCACACAGTAAACTCTGTTTCATGCCCGTTAAAAGAGCACCATGAAAACCCTAAACACCCAAGGAGAACTTTCAACTGCTGATGATAACAATAACTATGTTTCCTAGTGAAAGAGTTCTCATGGGCAATTGAAGACTTCTAAATCCATGATCCCAAAGTTGACTGTATAAGAATTAAAAATTCTTTCAGTGGGTTCTTTAGTGTAATAACCTCCATTTGGTTACTAGACCTTTGTATCCTGACTAGACAGGAATTATCTCAAAATATTGGATTCAGATCTAAGGTATTTGTTCTGTTCTTCCAGAAAGGATTACAATATTGCAGTTTTGCAGTCCAACTAAAGTTGTAATTGAGTTGTTTCAATCCAGATGATTCTTTGTGGTGGGTACATGATAACACTTGTGAAATTCTACTTGTATGTCATGGAGGTAATGTATAGATTAGCCATGATGATGAATAAAGCATTCTGGAAATCCCTAATAGGGGCACTGCAGAAGCTCTTCAATCAGGGAAGCCATATTCATATGTGGAATATATTTGTCCCCCAGAGGAAGCATGACTGACATGTCCATGATGGCAGGATTTCATGTCATCAACCTACCAGCTGGTTTATCCAGGAAATATACGTATATGGGAACCAGTGAAGAAATGCTCAGTGTTAGCTTAGGCTTTTATAGGGTGGGCAGTAAGTAGGTTTCACAATCAGATCAACCTTTATAAGGAGAGATTCAAGTTATAAAGCTCATATACCATTACCACCTTTGCCACTGGCCATCTTGTACATTTTTTCATGAAATAAGCACTGCAGTAGTTTCGGGCAGGAATCCTATTTACAATCACAGACTAGATATCTTGTCTATTGAGGGACAAATCTTTATAATGTTTCTATACATTTAGGATTGTCTTTTCAAGTATGTTTAGCAAATACACTGGGAAGATAGAGGTGCGTCTCTCTCCGGATCAGACACTGTATTTGTTTCCTGGCTAGGACAATAAAGGTAATGTCTTCTCTTGGGGATAAAGATTGGGCAAGTTTTCTAGAAGTGCCCTTTGAAGATTAGGAGTTTTCTAAGCACTTGTACTTCAGCTGTGACATAAATCCACTGTGTATCATTGCTTGATTATGCATCATCCACATGAGAACTGGGGAGGATCAAGGGGAACCAATGCATATGTGTATCTCATGCTTTGTGCTGTGACATAAGTAATAAATGGTTTGAATCTATTTGATCTTCTTGTCTCTCTGTGGGTCAGATCTATGGATACATGGCAAAACAAACTAGCAACCTTAGGAATTGAATCTGCTTGGGTCTACTTGACCAAATGATATTGTTTACCTGATTGTTGAATGTCTTAACCACAGGGATACGTTTTAGTGGGATTTTCTAGGCAGAATATCTTTATACTGTCTATGGTACTTGTTCACTTTAAGTTGAAGATTACTATGTAGCATGGTGGAATAGAATTTCTTTCCCTGAAATTGATGAAATTAACAAGATCCCAGAGTGTTAAAGTCAAAAGTTGTGCTTAACCATAAGAAGTACAGAGTTGTGAATCATCCCAGTAAGCCACAAGGTAGAGTGGGGATTATTCTTTTGACCATAGGGATTTATGTTATTAAAGATTATGTATGAAATTTGGCTAAATTTTACAAATTTGGCCAACATGTCTGCAGGGCCATGCTCCCTCTGAGATTTTGGGTAGGACACTGCCTTGCTTTTCCCAGTTTCTGGTGGTGGCATTTAATCCTTGGCATTCCTTGACTTGTAGCTGCCTCACTCTAGTCTCTGCCTCTGTCATCACGCAGCATTTGCCCTGGGTGTCTCTATTCAGATGGCATTTTCCTCCCCTTATATGGACATTGGTCACAGTCATTTTGGATTAGGAACCACTCTAATGACCTTCTGCAAAGACATTAATTCCTAAGAGGGTGGCATTTACATATATGAGAGATGAGGATTTCAACAATCTTTTTATGGACACAATTTAATTAATAACTCTTTCCAACAAAGATACCAACCATGTGCTCTTCAACTCTATGGGCAGATTGGTAGGAAAGAAATGAAATCAGAACACTCTGTAATTTATTTAAAGATACTATTTACAAAGGTGAGGCTGCATTATAGAACCAAAAAATTGCACAGCTAGCAGTAGTTTAAATTTGTGACCACCTCTAGGATTGTATGAATAAGAGGATGCAATAACTGTAATGTATAGAGAGGAACCATATGGAGAGCATATTCTGACAGTACCTTTAATCTTTAAATAAAGGAATTCAGCCATCCCCAATCATCCTATCAGAGTGAGAGCTGGGGGAATAAGCACCTGGTCCTCATGATCTTATTTGGTAATCTCCTGCCATGCCTCCTTTGGGTCAAACCCAACTGTCAGGTACCCAGCACGTAGAACATGGAGGAAAAGCATAGAAGGTTAATTTAGAGGGACAGAGAGAAAATATCCAGCACAACTCATGTAACTGCAGTTCACAAAATAAAGTGAAAAAAAGTAGATCATAATTCTTAAATTCAAAATATTTTGAGTGAGAATCTAATTATTGTCACAGACTGGCCAGCATCAAAGTTGATAAAACAAATTCTTGGTAATAATGTTGGATAAGAGGGTAATTCTGTCCAATATTTAAAGGCAAATCCATTTGGTTCTGTCACTTTTTGTAGAATTATTTTTTCATATCTATTGGGTGTAGCATAAACGCTATTCAAAGATGTTCATGGAGCCATGCTAATAATAGAAGAAGCCTGAGAAATACCTAAATGTTTATAAAGAAGTTTATGTAAAAAATCAGCTTGTCAATTTAATAGAACTTTATAAATCCACAAAAGTCATAAGCTAAAACATTTAGTTTAAATTGTAGATAGAGTATATACATTAACCTCTCTAACTTGAAATCATAGTATAATTCAATAGCAATAAAAATAAAGGGATAAAGAAATAATCAACTTTTATTTCAGAAGGAATAGAGGACCAAATGCTAAGTTGTCTTCTATATGAATAAAATCTTTTCCTGAATAACTTATTATGTTTTCCAAGTGTGTTGACTGACCCATAAATGTTAATTATTTTATACCAATTTCCACTTAGGTGTATGTCTATTTATGAGCTCAACAATTCAGTCCATTTTTTGTATGTTTGTTTTGATTGATTTTTTCTTTTGTTCACGCAAATGCATATTGCAAGTATTTTCTCCCAATCTACGTCTTGCTTGTTTTCTTTCCAGCATATTTTGATGAGCAGAGCTTTTTAATTTGAATGAACTTCAGCATCCCTTTCTTTAAATTTTATGCTTAGTGATTTTTTGTGTCATCTATGAAACCTTTGACAAGCAAAGTATTTGAAGGAATTCTCTTGTCTTTCAGAACATTTATAATTTATATTTTATATTTAAGGCTATGGTCCATCACAAATTAATTTTTGTTTATGCATCAAGGAATGGATCAGTTTACTTATCACATTGTTTAAGCTTCATTTGTGAGAAATATTTTCTTTCTACTATTGAATTGCCTCAATGCCTTAGTGAAATAAAAAGTATATTTCTCAGCATTTCTTGTCATATGTTATGCCAGTGGGATAGAAGGATCTGGGAAGAGTCCTTTATTCTTTCCTCCTGCTTTCCACTGGAATGTGGCCACGTGGTTTCCATCTTGGGACATGAGACAGAAGTCACATGTTATTATTGCTCTCCCAGCTTAAAGACAGGAAGAGTTCTCAGCTGACAAACGTGGAACCCATACCCAACTAGCTCTGGCTCCTTCCCACAGAATTTTGTTATACTGGAGAAAGCTACATTTATTTTTGTCAGAAAAATTCATAAGAGGAGATAAAATGGAATACAAAAAATAAAAAATATTTTATCTCTTTTAAAATTTCTTCTTATTTTCATATGAATGAATGTCTCTTGCATCTTTTTGTACCCTGACTATAAGTTGAAATCTATCATTTGGTTTTTAAATTTCAATAATTTGTTTTTATTTCCAAAATTATTTTCCTTTAAGTACCTTGGTTACTTTTTGATAATCTATAATTCTTTGATCTATATTTTGTAGTTCCATCTTTCACTTATTAAATATTTCATTGTATCTCCATCTGGTAACTATAATATCTGATTTTCTTGAAGAGGTATAAATCTCTTTCTTGTTTTTATCTTTTAAACTGGTAGTCAATCATAGTGGATTCTTTGCTTGTGTGTTTTATCATCTTTTATTGTGAATTCATGTTTGATTAATTTTAGCATGTAGAAATAACTCAGGTCTTAATGGGAGAATTATTCTGAGAGAATTTAATTTGTTTGTACCTAGAACCAGGGAGCACCAATAAACTAGCACTCATATCAGCCTCTTATGACATCTAGAAATATCTTGAGTCTCACAATTAGCACTGGTTTGACATTCGAGAAATTTCTCTTATAATTAAGCCAGATCTCTGGCTTCAGTTCCTTTGATTTTCCCTTTCCTTCCAGCCCGGTAGTACAACTTTATATTTTATGCAACTTTAATTACTTTGTGACTAAAAGGCTTTTCAAAATTTCTATTTCATCAAATGGACAGAAAATGATATTTGAGAAAATAATTTTCAAAATAAAATATTCATTATCCAGCAACCTGCAGTTTGATCCTTGGGCAAAATAAAGATATTTTCAATATTTAAAGCATTAGAAGGTTTATCTAAGATTCTTTAACTTATATACCAGTAAAACAAAGAACTTAACAAAAAGTTAAAATATTATATTTAGGAAAAGATGCATTTATCTCTGTAGCTAAGGGGTGATACGTAATGAGAAACAGTTATCTCTAGAGAATAGGCTTCTCAGATTAATTCAGGTAGGCAAGAGTGGAAAGGAGTATGTTTTTCATAAAGGGAATGAATAGAACGTATAGAATAGAACTTGGGTGAAATTTAAGATATGAAAACTATACTTTGAGTACCTGTGGATGGTAAAAGAAGAGTGTAAGTTCATATTTGAATTTAGAAATATTCTTCTTTTTGTTGA
This sequence comes from Aepyceros melampus, assembly GCA_006408695.1. Taxonomy (NCBI): domain Eukaryota; kingdom Metazoa; phylum Chordata; class Mammalia; order Artiodactyla; family Bovidae; genus Aepyceros; species Aepyceros melampus. The sequence continues at coordinate 31,993 of SJXQ01001431.1, read as the reverse complement.
TGTTCAGTTGCTCGGGCATGTCCGACTCTTGCGACCCCATGGACTGCAGCACGCCAGGCCTCCGTGTCCTTCACCACCTCCCAGAGCTTGCTCAAATCCCTGTCCATTGAGTTGGTGATGCCATCCAACCAGCTCATCCTCTGTCATCCCCTTCTTCTTCTGCCTTCAATCTTTCCCAGCATCAGAGTCTTTTCTAATGAGTTGGCTCTTCCCATGAAGTTGTCAAAGTGCTGGAGCTTCAGGATCAGTTCTTCCAATTCAAGATTGATTTCCTTTAGGATTGGCTAGTTTGATCTCCTTGCAGTCCAAGTGACTCTTAAAAGTCTTCTCCAACACCACAGTTCAAAAACATAAATTCTTCGGCGATCAGCCTTCTTTATAGTCCAAATTTAACATTCATACATGACTACTGGAAACACCATAGCTTTGACTATACAGACCTTTGTCAGCAAAGTAATGTCTCTGCTTTTTAATGTGCTGTCTAGATTTGTCATATTTTCCTTCCAAGGAGCAAACATCTTTTAATTTCATGGCTGCAGTCATCATCTTCAGTGATTCTGAAGCCCAAGAAAATAAAGTCTGTCACTCTTTCCATTACTTCCACTTTGCTTTCTGCCATAAGGGTGATGTCATCTTCATGTCTGAAGTTATTGATATTTCTCCCAGCAATCTTTATTTCAGCTTGTGCTTCATCCAGCCCAGCATTTCACATGATGTATTCTTTGTATAAGTTAAATAACCAGGGTGACAATATGTAGCCTTGACCTATCCTTTTCCCAATTTTAAACCAGTCCATTGTTTCATGTCTAGTTCTAACTGTTGCTTCTTGATCTGCATACAAGAAGGCCTGCATAGAGATTTCTCAGGAGGCAGGTAAAGTGGTCTGGTATTTCCATCTCTTTAAGAATTTTCCAGTTTATTGTGATCCACACAGTCAAAGGCTTTAGCATAGTCAATGAAGCAGAAGTAGATGTTTTTCTGGAATTCTCTTGCTTTTTCTATGATCCAATTAACATTAGCAATTTGATCTCTGGTTCCTCTGCCTTTTCTAAACCACCCTGAACATCTGGAAGTTCTTGGTTCCGATACGGTTGAACCCTGGCTTGGAGAATTTTGAGCATTAGCCAGAAATCATGGCATGGACCTTCAAAAAGAAAAGAACTGTACACTTCTTGGCTTTGTAGTAAATAGATTTACAAAGGAATTGACAATATCCTTTACTGACTTTCAAATTTTAGAATCTACAAAGCAAAAGCAGAAATTTTAATGATGGCCACAAAATGAAAATTTAATTCTACATCCTAATATAGAAGAGGAGAGACATGAGGAAGGAAAGAAAACTGGAAATAAAGAACACGGTATCAATCTCTTTGAATAACCTTCTCCTTGTGTTTGATTGCACAAGAATGAGTGTTTGTACATGCTATTAAAGGTGAAGAGTTGACCAGTAGTGATAAGGAGAGTAATACTCAGCTAACATGAGAGAATGGAAAGCAATTCGGTGACAGTGGCCTAAGTATATTAAATTTTCTTGTCATAATAAGTAGAATGTTTACCGAAAATAGCTAAAATAGATGAGTGAGTGGATACAAATAAAAACACATCATTTAGAAACAGAAACTTCATATTAGCTTTTTGCATCTGTGTAAAAATTTACCACAAATTAGTGGCATTAAACAGTGTCTACTTTTTCTCTTTTGTTCTGTGGGTCAGACGTCTGAGTGGCCCATTTGGGTTCTGCACTGAGCATTTCACAGTGCTGGAAGATCTGGGGAAGAATCCACTTACAAGTTCATTTAGGCTGTTGGCAGAATACCTGCAGCCCATTTTCCCTGCTGGTTGTTGGCCAGGGGATGCTATCTACTCCTGAAGGCCAATTGCATTCCCTCTCACAGGCCATCCCCATCTTCAGAGCAGCAATGGCATTTGGAGTCCTTGTTACTTTTAAGAGTTTTTCCAGCTTCTTTTTCTCTTTTCCCTTTGTGCCTTCCTCTTCACTTTCCTCTTCTGCTATTAATCAGAGAGCATGCTCTGATTTAAAGGGTTTGTGTGATTAAGTTGGGGTTCCCTAGGGCTCAGTAGTAAAGAATCTGCTTGCCAATGCAGGAGATACAAGAGATGTGGATTCAATCCCTGGGTCAGGAAGATACCCTCAAAAAGGAAATGGCAACCCACTCCAGTATTCTTCCCTGGGAAATCCCAAAACAGAGGAGCCTGGCGGGATGCAGTCCATGGGGTCACAGAGTCAGACAGACTTAGCGACTTAGAATAAGCTTGACAAGCATGTGATTATATTCAGTTCAGTTCAGTTCAGTCGCTCAGTCGTGTCCAACTCTTTGCAACCCCCTGGACTGCAGCACATCAAGCTTCCCTGTCCATCACTAACTCCCGGAGCTTCCTCAAACTCATGTCCATCGAGTCAGTGATACCATCCAACCCTCTCATCCTCTATCGTCTCCTTCTGCTTTCAGTCTATCCAGCATCAGAGTCTTTACCAATGAGTCAATTTTTTGCATCAAGTGGCCAAAGTATTGGAGTTTCAGCTTCAGTATCAGTCCTTCCAAAGAAGGACTGTTATCCTTTAGGATTGACTAGGTTGATCTCCTTGCAATCCAAGGCACTCTCAGTGATTATATTAGCTCCTTGTGTTTTAAAGCTCAACCGTGGAATATAACACAATCATGCTGCTGCGGCTGCTGCTAAGTAACTTCAGTCGTGTCCAACTCTGTGTGACCCCATAGATGGCAACACAATCATAGGGACTGAGATTCCAGGACACTTATAGGTTCCAGGGATAAGGGGCTGTAGAATCTTGCACCCATTGCTAGAAATTCTGTTTCCTACAGAATTCACTTATAAAAATTCCAAAGAGAAATGGCTGAAAATAATTTTTTCTCCTGTGGGGAATATTACTGATGCTCAAATCCTGCAAAATATGCTGGGAGTTTAACTTTCTATTGTAAAAAAAAAGGCAAAAATTGAATTCTGTGGATAAAATAACAAATTATTCAATTTTTGGATCAATATTATATATTAGGTTAAATATATTTAGCAGTTTATTTTAACCACAAAAAATAAAGCATAAGAATATGTTTTAGAAAATAAAGAAAATATGTTTAATTTGTAATTGACTTAGAAGTATATATATTTAGTTTGTAAAATCTGAACCTTTTTAAAAGTTACCATAAATAAAATTCAGGCTTCCATGGTGCCTCAGTGGTAAAGAATCTGTCTGCAATGCTGGACACATGGATTCAATCCCTGGGTGGGGAAGATCCCCCTGAAGAAGGAAATGGCAACCCACTCCAATATTCTTACCTGGGAAATCCCATGGAAAAGGAGCCTGGCTGACTACAGTTCATGGGGTTGCAGAGTCAGACACATCTGAGCACACACAACTGAGGATCAACTGGTAAAGTCAAATAATCCAGAAATAAAAGGATAAAGCTTTCAACTTACAAAAAAAAATTAATGTACATTATCATATAATAACAGAATAAGAAAAATATATTATTAATAAACTATTGTACACTCATTAGAATAATGGACCAAATATGTTAATAGACAATTCACAATGGGAAATACAAGTGGCTTATAAACTTATGAAAATATTTTAATCTTATTGCTGCTGTTGCTGCTGCTGCTGCTAAGTCGCTTCAGTCGTGTCCGACTCTGTGCGACCCCATAGACGGCAGTCCACCAGGCTCCGCCATCCCTGGGATTCTCTAGGCAAGAACACTGGAGGGGATTGCCATTTCCTTCTCCGATGCATGAAAGTGAACAGTGAAAGTGATGTTGCTCAGTTGTGTCCGATTCTTTGCGACTCCATGAACTGCAGCCTACCATCCATAGGATTTTCCAGGCAAGAGTACTGGAGGGGGGGGCCATTGCTAGCCAAGAAAGTGAGAATTAAAAGTAAAACAAAAATATTATTCGCTCAGCTGATTAGCAATTTAAAAATATACACAATATAACACTTCAGGGACACTTTATTCTCCCTGACTGGATCTACTCCTCCTGATTCGTACCTCACTGGAATCTTGAATATCCACATTGCACTATTATTGAAGTTGTAACTTTATATTTATATGCCATAGTTAATCTCTCTCATACTTATCATTGGGGCTTAGCATAATGTCTAGACTATGAAAAATGCTTTCTAAATATACATTTGAATGGTTTATAAAACTGCTTTTGAGAATATGAGATAATGCATAACCTCATGTATTTTGTCCGGAGAAGGCAATGGCAACCCACTGCAGTACTCTTGCCTGGAAAATCCCATGGATGGAGGAGCCTGGTGGCCTGCAGTCCATGGGGTTGCTAATAGTTGGACACAACTGAGCGACTTGACTTTCACGTTTCACTTTCATGCATTGGAGAAGGAAATGGCAACCCACTCCAGTGTTCTTGCCTGGAGAATCCCAGGGATGGGGGAGCCTGGTGGGCTGCCGTCTATGGGGTCACACAGAGTCGGACACGACTGAAGCGACTTAGCAGCAGCAGCAGCAGCATGTATTTTGTCAGAAGGAAAAACTGCTGTAAAGTTTTTGAAACAATTTAGGAATACTTAATAAAACATATAATGAACAAACATTTAACCAGGTGATTTAATTTCTTTAAGAAATTGTTTCCTTAAGTTATTGAAGTGTAATTGACATATATTAGTTTCATGAGTAAAACACAGTGATTTCACATTTATACTTATTTTTAAATAGTCACCACAATAAGACTAGTTAACATTACATCTGTCATTACACATAATTAAATTTGCTTCTCTTGTACAAGAACTTTTTAGATGTATCCTTTTAGCAACTTTCAAATATACAATACAATATTCTTAACTATAATCACAGTGCTATAGGTTACATTCCAATAACTTATTATTTTTTTTACTGGGAGTTTATGCTTCTTGACACCTTTCATCCATCTTGCCCCACCCCACACCCCTAACCTAACTCTGCAACCACCTATCTGTCTTTCATATCTATAAGTTAGGGGGTTTATTTGTTTTGTGATTCCACATGAAAGTGACATGATATTATCTATGCCTTTCTCTGATTAGTTTTACTTAGCATAATGCCATCAATGTCCATAGGTCCATTCATGTTTTCACAAACAGCACAATTCCCTTCTTTTTATGGCTGAATAATATTCTAACACACAAACACACACACATATATTGTTTTTATTTATTCATCCATCAGTGAAAGCTAAAGTTCTTTCCATGTCTTGGCTGTTGTAAGTAATACTGCTATGAAAATGAAGGTTCAAATATCTTTTCCAGTTAATGTTTTCATTTTCTTCAAATAAAGAGGCAGAAATAGAATTGCTGGATTGTGCGGTAGTTCTACTGCTAATTTTTCGTGGTACCTCAGTATTGTTTCTATAGTGGTTGCATTAGTTTACATGCCCAACAGTGCACAAGGTTTCCTTTTATCCATATACCAATCAACACTTGATATTTCCTGTCTTTTAGATAATAGTTATTTTGACAGGTGTGAAGTAATATCTCACTGTGGTTTTTATTTGTGTTTCCCTGATTAGGGATGCTGCCATCTTTCCACGTGTCTGTTGTCTATCCATACATCTTTCTTTCAAAAAGTCTAAGTCTTCTTCCTATCTTTCAATTGGATTGTATGTTTTGTATGTGTGTGTGTGTGTTGCTATTGAGTTGTATGAGTTATTTATATATTTTGATACTAACCCTTTATCAGATATATGATTTGCAAATCTTATTTACCATTAAATAGGCTGTCTTTTCACTTTGTTGATGATTTCTTTTGCTGTGCAGAAGTTTTTAGTTTTGTGTAGTCCCATAAAAAAGCGTCCATTTTTTGTTGCTTTTATTGAATTTGTGAGAACCAATTTTTAATATTTGAAGATCAATGTCTGATTGCATTATCTCATTATCTATTAGTTAATAACAAAGGTAGAAATAATAGTTTACTTACCAAAAGTAAGAGGCAAAGAATAATTTGTTCAAATATTTAAAACATTTTAAGATTTTTAAAAATATTCAACATTTTATGCAATGTCTTGTCATTCAGTTGTTTTAACTTTATTGTTTTCTTAAATTTATGAAACTTATGAACTGAACACTAAGAAATATTTCCCACCTTGAAGGAGGTCAGTCATCCTTCTTACGAAATTTTTACAGTTATTTCATAAGTAACTCGTCAAAAATGGATTTGTTCAATATCTTTCTAAATTAGTTCAGGCTATAAATATTGTCACTGCAGTAAAGGATGACATATGATAACTGTTTACATAAGTCAGATTTATAAAAATCCCAAATTTATAAGCCAAAGCAAGCTTTAAAAGCTTCTAAAATGTATTGCATGCCACATGTGCTAAATAAACAATACCAACCGATGGTGAGTATTAAGGCACTTAGTACTGAGAGTCATATAACCAGAGGCCACTTTGTTTCAGCATCTTTACACATTTTGCAATTAAACCTTGCACCCTCTCCAGTCAGAATGGCTGCGATGCAAAAGTCAACAAGCAATAAATGCTGGAGAGGGTGTGGAGAAAAGGGAACCCTCTTACACTGTTGGTGGGAATGCAAATTAGTACAGCCACTATGGAAAACAGTGTGGAGATTCCTTAAAAAATTGCAAATAGAACTGCCTTATGATCCAGTGATCCCACTGCTGGGCATACACACCGAGGAAACCAGAATTGAAAGAGACACGTGTACCCCAATGTTCATCGCGGCACTGTTTGTAATAGCCAGGACATGGAAACAACCTAGATGTCCATCAACAGATGAATGGATAAGAAAGTTGTGGTACATATACACAATGGAGTATTACTCAGCTATTAAAAAGAATACATTTGAATCAGTTTTAATGAGGTGGATGACGCTGGAGCCGATTATACAGAGTGAAGTAAGCCAGAAAGAAAAACATCAATACAGTATACTTACACATATATATGGAATTTAGAATGATGGTAATGATAAACCTGTACGCAAGACAGCAAAAGAGACACAGTTGTATAGAATGGCCTTTTGGACTCTGTGGGAGAGGGAGAGGGTGGGATGGGTTGGCAGAGTGGCAATGTAACATGTGTGATATCATAAGCGAAACGAATTGCCAGTCCAGGTTTGATGCAGGATGCAGGATGCTAGGGACTGATGCACGGGGATAATCCAGAGAGAGGGTGTGGGGCGGGAGGTGGAGGTGGGGGTCGGGATTGGGAGTTCATGTACACTCATGGCTAATTCATGTCAATGTGTAACAAAACGAATACAGTATTGTAAAGCAAAACAAACTAAAAAATAAAAATTAATTAAAAAAAAATAAACCTTGCACCCTCTCCAGTCCCTGTCTTTCCACCAAACTACTTTAAAAACATAAGTAAAATAATGGTATATATAAGTAAGTAAGTAAAGTCACTCAGTCGTGTCCGACTCTTTGTGACCCCATGGACTGCAGCCCACCAGCCTCCTCAGTCCATGAGATTCTCCAAGCAAGAATACTGGAGTGGGTTGCCATTTCCTTCTCCAATGGTATATATAAAGATATTATATATTCACCAATAATAGATTTCTTTCTTTAAAGGCTAAATGAAAAGAGCTGGTGATAATTAACCTTGGACTCTGTACATAATGTATCTTGATTCAGATTAGTTGTGCTTACTGAACATGGCAGCATTACACACTATCGTCTTTGTAAACTACTACCTCTAACTCTTGAATAATACTATTCCCAACCAAAACTGTCACTTAATAAACAGGCTAAGTGAAAAACTATACCAAGATGGAAATATTATAAACCTTTGGTAAGCAATGAGTATCTAACCATTAAGGGACTTACCAGGTGGTGCAGTGGTAAAGAATTCACCTGCCAATGCAGGAGACATAAAAGACGGGGGTTCAATCCCGGGGAGGGGAAGATCCTCTGGAGTAAGAAATGGCAACCCACTCCAGTATTCTTGCCTGGGAAATCCCATGGCAGAGGAGCCTGGCAGGCTGCAGTCCATGGGGTTGCAAAGAGTCAGACGCGACTGAACACGCACGCACACATGCTTCTAATCATAAAACCTCTCCCCTTTACTAGCCGAAATGATCTGATATGACCAATATTCATAAAAATAAAAACCTGTAGCAATATTAGAAATGAAAGAAGGCTGATTTCAAAATGACCGAAAATACGTTTCTGCCAGATGCACAGAAGTTGGGAAAAGAAAGAAAAAAACTATTGAATATACAATTGACTATGGATAAATTATATCTAACCTAGCCAGGAATTATTTTACTTTAAAAGTTTTAAAATACAATGTCTAGCTTTATTTGTAGCATTTGGGGATTCCAGAAGAGAGTTCCAGGCATATTGAAACAGATACTAGGGCAGTAGAGTTCAAAAATGTGCGATCGATTAAGTCCTCTCAGGGATTTGGATACATGTTCAAGTTTGAGAAACACTGCATTAGACAATTGGTTTCACTAATATCATAATAAATAAGGAAGCCATCATCATGTTAACTGAAGAATTGCGTTATTCATTGAACAGAATCAAAGAAAGTTTAATAAAAATAGATAGGGGAACATAGAATGGCTCCAAACCATGTTCCAGTTCTGAAGCAGTCAAGAAGGCATATAGATCTGGTGAAAAGAGGACTTCATCTTGGATACAAAGGACCTGGAGGTAGCAAGACTGGTTGCTAATTAGTCCATGCTGGCTAGAGATGAGGAAACCTACATTAGAGCAGCAGTAAATTCAATGAGTTAAAGACTATTGAACTGTGTAGGACACATCATTTCGCAGGAATTTATCAACGGTTGAGTCCAGGGAATGAGTTGCAGAGGAACTTTTATAAGCTAGGATTTTTAACATTGTGCTATATTATGCATCCTAGACACAAATTAAACCTTTCCTTCCCTTTATGTATTTAGTTAGCAGAATTATTTAGCGCCTGCTATAGTATATATATGCTATATATATCATATCATTGTATTTTCTTTATTTTCTTCTGTTGTTTAGCCATCTCTTTCCTGAATTCAGATAATCTCTTTTGAACTCTGGTAGTTTTGTAACGTAGTTAAGTTCACTGATGTGGACAAAGGGAATTGAATAGAATAAAACAACAGTGAATGAACAGAACAACAAATTCCCTCCCTTCATCTTTACCTTTTAATTAAATAGACAGAAAACAAGCAAACAAATATATCTTAGAATGTCAGCTGATAACAGCAATGAAGGAAGATAAAACCATAGGAAGTAGAGTGGTAAAGGGTGCTATTTTAGATAACAATTTGGGGATAGTTCTATCTGAGGGGATGACCTTTAGAGCAAGACAAAAAAAAAAAATCACAGAGATGAGATAAAGTACATTTTAGGTACAAATGGAAATGCTCTAAAATGGACAATATTGAACATGTTGAGAAACACAAAGGAAGATAGTATAGCTGCAGCTGAATGAGTATGGTGAAGCAGGATTGGAGATGAGACTGGATGTCTAGAGACAGGGCCCTGAAGACCACTCTGAGGAATCTTTTTTATGTTAACTGTGATGAGAATCCATTTAAAAGTGACTCTTTGAAATGATGGAAAGCATATTATTTAATGAATGATTGTTAAACTATTTGAAAACAGAAAATGGGAAAACATGAAGTACTAGTGTCTTGAAAAACAAAGTAGCAAATGTACAGAGTTGATGGTAGGAATTTCATCAATGTATGCACCGTGGACAGTTGCGAATTATGGGAGTGAAACCATAGCTGCTTCATATCAGGGAAAAGTAAATAGATGGAAGAGCTCAGGAACAACCAATAGGGCAGTTAGTTAGGGGTCCTACAGCCTGAGAAGCCAAGTGAGATCTTATTTTCTCTCCAGCCACAGATACAACTCAGTGTAGGGTTAGAGCTCATATAACCCTGGTACACAAATTGGGCAAGCATGCAAGAGAATAAAAAATTACAGATAAATTTTGCCGATAAGTCAAGATTTAAAAACAAAAAAGAGATTAAGTGTAGAGATACACTAAAAGAATATAATTTCACAACCAGTTAAGATTCATTTAATAAAGTAAAAACTATTCAACAATGGATATCTATTAACCTGTTTCAATAAATGTGAGGATTAAACATAAAAATATATATGATCATTTATATAGTGGAAACCATTTTTAAAATTCAACACAAATTCATGTTTGAGATCATTTAAAAAGTAAAGTGAAATTCTTTCTTTCCATTAAAAAAAAGTTTGTATGAGAAATGCATGTATACAAGAAAGCTTCAGCAACACTGTACTGTATTTTGAAATTTAGATGCTCTCTCTATAAAATCAGAAACCATACCAGAATGCCCAGCATAGTATTAGAGTTTCATTCAATTATGAACTGAGTTTTGAATACACGTAACACAGTGAAGAAGTGGTGAATACAGGGATAAGAAAGAGACAAATGACTTTCTTATAGATGTTATTGTTATCTCCCTAGATAATACAGGTAGATATTTATGAAAACTAACATGAAAATAAACAAGCAGCCAGATACAATTAAGCATAAAGCAATCAATTGCTGTCTATACATTTAGAAAAATGAAAGAAAATAGAGATCCTATTAAAAAGGCAGAGAAGAAGGACGGAGGGTGAAAATGGGAAAACACAGGCAAATTATCAAACAAATATGCATAAGAAAGTGGTGGAGAAAATTATCTTACCTTATTAGAGGTCATAAAAGAAGATGGGAAATATGATAAGAAAACTGGATGTGTGGATAGGATGATTTTATATTGTAGAAGCATCAAGTTTCCTAAAAGGTAGTCTTTAAATTCAACTCAACAACAGTCAAGTCCCAAACAGAATTTTGTTAGAAATTGACAATGTGTTTCTAAAAGTCACCTGAAATAGCAATTGTAAAAAATTGGATATAAATTTTCAATAGATGAAAGCCACTTGCAAGGGACCTTGGGAAATATCCTTCCCAGTGATAGAAAACTAGGATATATATGAGAGTAGACAGGCAAATGTCCAGCACAGTCTTTTATCCTCTTAATAAAATATCCCTTTGAGTTTGCACTGAAATTGCTTTATTCACAAGAATAAAACATATGAAGCAGGGGGAATGAAAATTTGATTTCCAGCAGATTCTCTGTATAGTGATTCAGGATCTTCAATGTTGTATTCTTGCTGGAGGCTAAAATAACCTTTCTTCTAGATATGCTTTCCCCAAGCCTAACCCACCTTTCTGAGGAGCAGGACTAAATATAGAGATTAAATGTTTTATTTATTTTTTCAATAACCTGCTATTCTCTCAACTTTTTCTTTGAAATATGGTCTTGAATTCTTAATTTTTAAATGAACAGATTACTTGTCTGAATCAATAACAATTTAATGTTAAGCCAAAATTTAATTACCTAACATTAAAAAAAACCATGATACCCCCAGCATAAAACTATGAAACTGTTCTGCAGTCTCTTTTACTGCCATTCATGCTATAAAAGACAGATATCTTTGATGGAAATCTGATGTTACACAATTTCCATCACTCTAGTAACGACATCTGATATGCACGGTTTTATAAAGTATCTTTTCTTCCTCTGTCCTTTTAAACTGTATTGTATAATTTTTTTAAAAAATCTATGTTATTTAAAAATGTGGACAAGTTAGTTTTTTTTTTTTTCCAGAAGCTAATCCAGTGACCATTTTCTTATGGCCATTTACTGTAGAGTCTATCACAAATGAGCTTATAAAAAACAATCAGAATATTAGTGAAAAGAGTGGAATAAGGAACTCCAAATCTGGTCATTTGGAAACACAATGAAAAAATTGACAACAGCTGTTAGTTGTTTTGCAGCAATTAGGGGAATGCTTATTCTAGAAAAGTGGAGTGACTGAATCTCAGTAAGAATGTTAGTTTTGGGGGATTATAACTTACCCTAGTCCCACACCCTGCTTACCAGCTCAGTCCCGCTAAGTTATAATCCCCCAAAACTAACATTCTTACTGAGATTCAGTGAAGTAACCCAGAAAGAAAAACACCAATACAGTATACTTACACATATATATGGAATTTAGAAAGATGGTAATGATAAACCTGTACCCAAGACAGTAAAAGAGACACAGATGTACAGAACAGCCTTTTGGACTCTGTGGGAGAAGGAGAGGGTGGGATGAGTTGGCAGAGTGGCAGTGTAACATGTATGATATCATAAGTGAAACGAATCGTCGGTCTAGGTTCAATGCAGGATGCAGGAAGCTTGGGACTGATGCACGGGGATAATCTAGAGAGAAGGTGTGGGGCAGGAGGGGGGCTGTCTCTTATACACATCTTCATTTTAATTTACTCTGTGGGAGAGGGAGAGGGTGGGATGAGTTGGCAGAGTGGCAGTGTAACATGTATGATATCATAAGTGAAACGAATCGTCGGTCTAGGTTCAATGCAGGATGCAGGAAGCTTGGGACTGATGCACGGGGATAATCTAGAGAGAAGGTGTGGGGCAGGAGGGGGGAGGTGGGGGTCGGGATTGGGAGTTCATGTACACTTGTGGCTGATTCATGTTAATGTATAGCAAAACGAATACAGAAGGTAAACTTCCAAACTCATTCTGTGAGGCCACCACCACCCTAATACCAAAATCTGACAAAGACACCACAACAAAGGAAACTACAGGCCAATATCACTGATGAACACAGATGCAAAAATCCTTAACAAAATTTTAGCAAACAGAATCCAACAACACATTAAAAAGATCATACACCATGACCAAGTGGGCTTTATCCCAGGGATGCAAGGATTCTTCAATATCTGCAAATCAGTCAATGTAATTCACCACATTAACAAATTGAAAAATAAAAACCATATGATTATCTCAATAGATGCAGAGAAGGCATTCGACAAAATTCACATCCATTTATGATAAAAACTCTCCAGAAAGCAAGAATAGAAGGAACATACCTCAACATAATAAAAGCTATATATGACAAACCCACAGCAAACATTCTCCTCAATGGTGAAAAATTGAAAGCATTTCCCCTAAAGTCAGGAACAGGACAAGGGTGCCCACGTTCACCACTACTATTCAACATAATTCTGGAAGTTTTGGCCACAGCAATCAGAGCAGAAAAAGAAATAAAAGGAATCCAGATTGGAAAAGAAGTAAAGCTCTCACTGTTTGCAGATGACATGATCCTCTACATAGAAAACCCTAAAGACTCCACCAGAAAATTACTAGAGCTAATCAATGAATATAGTAAAGTTGCAGGATATAAAATCAATACACAGAAATCCCTTGCATTCCTATACACTAATAATGAGAAAGTAGAAAAAGAAATTAAGGAATCAATTCCATTCACCATTGCAACGAAAAGAATAAAATACTTAGGAATATACCTACCTAAAGAAACTAAAGACCTATATATAGAAAATTATAAAACACTGATGAAAGAAATCAAAGAGGACACTAATAGATGGAGAAATATACCATGTTCATGGATCAGAAGAATCAATATAGTGAAAATGAGTATACTACCCAAAGCAATCTACAGATTCAATGCAATTCCTATCAAGATACCAGCGGTGTTTTTCACAGAGCTAGAACAAATAATTTCACAATTTGTATGGAAACACAAAAAACCTCGAATAGCCAAAGCCATCTTGAGAAAGAAGAATGGAACTGGAGGAATCAACCTGCCTGACTTCAGGCTTTACTACAAAGCCACAGTCATCAAGACAGTATGGTACTGGCACAAAGACAGAAATATAGATCAATGGAACAAAATAGAAAGCCCAGAGATAAATCCACACACCTATGGACAGCTTATCTTCGACAAAGGAGGCAAGAATATACAGTGGATTAAAGACAATCTTTTTAACAAGTGGTGCTGGGAAAACTGGTCAACCACTTGTAAAAGAATGAAATTAGATCCTTTCTAACACCATACACAAAAATAAACTCAAAATGGATTAAAGATCTAAACGTAAGACAAGAAACTATAAAACTCTTAGAGGAGAACATAGGCAAAACACTCTCTGACATAAATCACAGCAGGATCCTCTATGATCCACCTCCCAGAATACTGGAAATAAAAGCAAAAATAAACAAATGGGATCTAATTAAAATTAAAAGCTTCTGCACAACAAAGGAAACTATAAGCAAGGTGAAAAGACAGCCTTCTGAATGGGAGAAAATAATAGCAAATGAAGCAACTGACAAACAACTAATCTCAAAAATATACAAGCAGCTTATGCAGCTCAACTCCAGAAAAATAAATGACCCAATCAAAAAATGGGCCAAAGAACTAAATAGACATTTCTCCAAAGAAGACATACGAATGGCTAACAAACACATGAAAAGATGCTCAACATCACTCATTATCAGAGAAATGCAAATCAAAACCACAATGAGGTACCATTTCACACCAGTCAGAATGGCTGCGATCCAAAAGTCAACAAGCAATAAATGCTGGAGAGGGTGTGGAGAAAAGGGAACCCTCTTACACTGTTGGTGGGAATGCAAATTAGTACAGCCACTATGGAGAACAGTGTGGAGATTCCTTAAAAAATTGCAAATAGAACTGCCTTATGATCCAGCGATCCCACTGCTGGGCATACACACCAAGGAAACCAGAATTGAAAGAGACACGTGTACCCCAATGTTCATTGCGGCACTGTTTATAATAGCCAGGACATGGAAGCAACCTAGATGTCCATCAGCAGATGAATGGATAAGAAAGCTGTGGTACATATACACAATGGAGTATTACTCAGCTATTAAAAAGAATACATTTGAATCAGTTCTAATGAGGTGGATGACGCTGGAGCCGATTATACAGAGTGAAGTAAGCCAGAAAGAAAAACACCAATACAGTATACTTACACATATATATGGAATTTAGAATGATGGTAATGATAAACCTGTACGCAAGACAGCAAAAGAGACACAGATGTTAGAACGGCCTTTTGGACTCTGTGGGAGAGGGAGAGGGTGGGATGGGTTGGCAGAGTGGCAGTGTAACATGTGTGATATCATAAGTGAAACGAATCGCCAGTCCAGGTTTGATGCAGGATGCAGGATGCTTGGGACTGATGCACGGGGATAATCCAGAGAGAGGGTGTGGGGCGGGAGAGGGGAGGTGGGGGTCGGGATTGGGAGTTCATGTACACTCGTGGCTGATTCATGTCGATGTGTAGCAAAACAAATACAGTATTGTAAAGCAAAACAAACTAAAAAATAGAAATTAATTAAAGAAAAAAAAACTAGAAAATAAAAATTAATTTAAAAATATAGCCTTCATTTCTATTATCAGTCCTGGAGGAACAGTGTGGACCTGATTTGCAAAGAACTGTAATTGCTTTTGTTTGCCTGTCTGGTAGTTCGAAGTGGAAGCAGTTACAGATTGTATTTTCTTGGACTCCAAAATCACTGCAGACAGTGACAGCAGCCATGAAATTAAAAGATGCTTGCTCCTTGGAAGGAAAGCTATGACAAACTTAGACAGCATATGAAAAAGCAGAGACATCACTTTGCTGACAAAGGTCCACATAGTCAAAGCTATGGTTTTTCTAGTAATCACCTACGGATGTGGGTGGACTATAAAGAAGGCTGAGCCCTGAAGAACTGATGCTTTCAAATTGTCGTGCTGGAGAAGACTCTTGAGAGTCCCTTGGACAGCAAAGCGATCAAGCCAGTCAATCTTAAAGGAAACCAACCCTGAATATTCATTGGAAGAACAGATGCTGAAGCTGAAACTCCAGTACTTTGGCCACCTGATGCGAATAGCCATACTCTGGGACCGTGACTCCGGGAAAGACTGAAGGCAAAAGAAGAGCATAGTAGAGGATGAGATGTTTAGATAGCATCACCAACTCAATAAACATGAATCTGAGCAAACTCCAGGAGGTAGCAAAGGACAGGGGACCTGGCTTGCTGCAGTCCATGGGTTCACAAAGTTCTACACGACTGAGCAACTAACAACAACAACTGTGAGTTCATGGAAAGACTGGCTCAAAAATTTGCCCTTATATCTACTAATCCAGAACTCACTCAGTGCTAAAGTTGTTACCAAAGAGGTATTTATGAAAACAGTCACAGGGCAGTTGGCCTCAAAATGTTTTAGGGAGCCTCCTTTCTTTGGTATATGGTTGTACAAGTAAATCGCCTCAGGTCTGATTATCCAGTGCCCATTTTCAATCTTTTTTAAAACTTATTGTTTTATAAAGTAATACCATTGTTGCTGCTTTCCTTATCTCTAGGAACCGACCACAAAGCTTTCTGTAAATCAAACTTCTCTGGTTGCTTGCTATTCATTTCCAGTAATTAAAGCCTCTTTGTTTCTGATAATTAATGACAGCTATCTGACCCCTATTTTGGATCCTAGAATCCTCATCGTCAGTGGGGAGCTGTTGCTTTCTAGCTTTACTTACCTTCAAGCTTCAGCATATGGAGGACAGCTACCACTGGGCTTCTCAAGGATACTAGTACCAACTCACCAGTACACTCCTTATTACTTTGGTAAATGGGGTGCCATCTAGCTTGCCCATGGAACATAGACTGTGTGTTCTCAGGACTTATATAGGATATCCATTCTAGCATTGCCATTTCCTTCATGATTTTCAGCAGAAATTCTGGCTTTTCAACCTCATTGGTATGAGTTATCATGTTTCCAAATTATCAAGAGTCATTTTAGTAGCACATTAACATAGTCTTCCTGAATCTTTGCCAAACCGTTTACTCCTATGTCTTTGGATAGTGTTTTGTACCAATGAACTCAACAGTATCCAACTTTATGCCCTTCTCCCTTCATTCAGCACCCTTGGTGTCATTCACATGTTGACTTGGCTCTTCAGTTACCTTTACACATAGGTCTTCTCTACCTTAGCTGAACCAAAATTTCCCCTCTGTGATTTTTAATTATATTTAATTTTAAACATGTGTCTGTGGTTACCAGGAGGGGAGTTTTAAGTAGATACCGAGAACAGCATTTGCTTTCTTTAAGGTGTTAACCTTTGCAGAGTCTTGAAGTTGCAGGTGGGAAGCACCATTAATTGGGCGTAGTGGCACACAGTTAGTGGAAGACTTGGATTCTGCATGTTCTGGAGTTTCAAGTTTCTGAAATGCTTCAACTCAGATGAATCAATTCATTGTGATTTTATTACCTATTTCTTGACCACATCAAGCAGGGAAAAATGATGCATACCTAAATGCAATGTTGCCTTGACTGTGAAAATTTCTTCTTTTGCATTCATTCACTTAAAATTATTTCCTAGAGTACATTTATAATAGTAGATGCTGTGGTGTCCTGCCCAGAACCCCACTTCATGATGAGTCACTCATTTTGTTAAAGGTGCTAGGTGGCAACAACTTTTCTTTCAGAAAATTATCATCTGCTCAAGATCAAAAAGTTTCTCTATAAATAGCCCTCATCCAGTAACTTGTGAAGTTTGAATACAAAAAATCTAGACCTTTTGTCCAACTGAAAATAATTTTTTTAAATTTCATTTCTTTTTAGTGAGATATAATTAATATAACATTGTGTGAGTTTAAGATGCCCAATGTGTTGATCTGCCACATTTATATATTACAATATGATTACAATCATAATATTATCTAATGTCTTCATCACATCACGTAATTGTCTTTCTTTGTAGACATTTAAGATTTAGCAACTGTGAAGTATGTGAGTATTGTGAGTGTAATCACCGTGTTATGCCTTAAATCTCCAGAACTTATTCATATTTCGCTTTTGACCAATTTTCCCCCAATTCTCCCATCCCTCAGCCCCTGGAAACTACCACTCGACTATCTTGGATCTTATGTCATCTTTTTATTGGGTTCCAAATTTGGAACTCAAATATTGCTTGGAATCTATTTTCTCCCATTTTTCCTTTGATTTTAACTTTGTTTTGTTGCTGTGTAAGGGGTGTTAGTATTTAGGAAAGATTTGTTAGAAGTCAACTTCTTTAATAATTTAAAATTTCTATAGTTTAAAATACTTGCAAGTAGCCTGACATTTATGTAACATCTAGTCTAAAATAATATTTCCTGAGAATTGTGATGTCACTGACACACTATCTTGGAGTAATTTTTGTTGATGAATAATGAATTTCCAATCTGGTTCTCTTTTCATTTGTTGGCAACTTGTTCTTGCTTCCTGAAAAAAAAAAAATTCTATTTGCATCTTCTTTTTATTTTAGAGTTGAGATTTTCATAATGGTACATCTTTGGGTGTGCTTATAGTCTGATTGATTCTATATGACGATATGTATGAGCTATAGCCAAGTGGATAACTCTACCGCAGTTGAAATAAGAAATGCCTTCCTGTAGGTTTCAGATCCTCTTTAGGAGCTCTAAATCTCTCCAGAAAGATATCTATTCACTAGAAAAAATTTCTTATTTGGATTAATTTCAGATACCACAGATTCTAATGTCTGTAGGAGGCTGAAGAACTGCAGAAGAACTTAGAAAAAAAAATTGACCCCATTATTCCAACTACAATCCTTTGATTAATTTCTATAACTTCTAAGTCATGGGCCTCTTACTTTCTAGACTAGCTAACACAGTTTGGGAAGCTCTTTGGTGTTCAGAATATCTGCCTCCACACCAATTAAAAACTTTTTTTCAGTTACCATGTTCTGAGTTCTAACCTCTTCTATCCTGATTTTTTAAAAAATATTATTCTCTTTTTGTTTTCTCTGGAATTGTAAAACAGCTCCTCTCGTAATAAGAATCACACTTCTCCCATTTCTTAAGACCATGCATGTATTTTACATATGTGAACATTTTCTAACTCATTTTGATTGAATTTGAGGAGGAGGCATTGTTAGTCATTTTCTTGTTTGTTCTCTTGGGACAGAAATTCACTTATTTACATATCTGCATTTTATTTTGTGATGTGAATGTTTTACTGCTTAACATTTATATACTATTTTGCATCTCATACTTAATATTTGAATAGTTTATTTTGTTTATTTGTACAATGGACCAAAAAGCAGCATATATTTCCATGTAGAAGACTACAGATCATCAACACAAACGTTCAGAAAAATTTTTAACTTCAGTTTTTGTGGAATTACTATCTTTAAATTTGTTTAGTGTTGAATGCTTGACTGCGTCTTGATTTTGCTATGCATTTGGTCACTTATAGACATTTTATTTGAACCAAACCCCATTAACTTTATAATGCCATTGGGTCATTTGTATCATTTAATTGTTAACTTCCCTTGTAGCTTAGTAGGTAAAGAATTTGCCTGCAGTGCAGGAGACCTGGGTTCAATCCCTGGGTTTGGAAGATCCCCTGGAGAAGGAAATGGCAGCCCACTCCAGTATCCTTGCCTGGAAAATCTCATGGACAGAGGAACCTGGTGGATTGCAGTCCATGGGGTCACAAAGAGTAGGGCACGACTGAACGACTAACACACAATTGTTAACAGTAATTATAGACATTTGCAAAATGTTTCACTAGCTTAATTATATTTTAACAGATTAACACTACATACTTATACAGTAAAATTATTTTTAATATTTGAGAAAGATATCTAAAGTATAAAAGAGAAAGGTGTCTATTATGTTGTATAGGTTAAGAAGTATAAATGGAAACAAGTATGATTCCATATCTTTAAATCAAAGTGCTATCTTAATTTTTCCACATCCGGACCTCAAATATCTGCTTTGAATATTTTCTCTCAAATCTATTTCGAGATCCTTGGTATATTATGTGAATGTCTCCGATTATACATAACCTCTACTCTGTCTTATTTCAAAACACTTAATCTTTACTTTTCCATGAAGTATCAATTTCTGTTCCTTGTGACCATCTTTGAAGTACAGTAACAGCTACATCTCATGAACAAATGCTGCTGCTCTCAACATAGTCAGTCATCCAAATGTGTCAGGGCAATTTGCTTTATAACTTCATTTTTTATATTCCACAGTTTTTAAAGATAAATGGACAAGAAGATATATGTCTGTGTTAATGGGTATACAAACTATAAAGACATAATTTGTAACAACAATGAAATAAAGTGAGGCGGCAGAATGTAAAGGAATAAAGTTGCTTTTTTAGTGACTGAAGTTAAATTTATATCAATTTTAAATGAAATTTTAAATTTTAGGAAGCAAGTCCTAATAAGATTTGTATGGTAAATCCTCAAGTACACTAAGAAAATATATATACAATAAACTTTTTAAAAGGTATTAAACTGTTTATTAGGACTTCCCCGGTGGTACAGTGATTAAAACTCCATGTTTCCAACACAGAGGGCAAGAGTTCAGTCCCCTGTCATACGGCTAAGATCTGACATGGTGCATGGCATGGCCAAAAAAAGTGTTTATTAGAAAATATTTGATTAATGTATAAAAAAATAAAGGAGAAACAGAGGAACAAAGATGGCATGAAATATACAGGAAAATGAAATGAGAGAAACAAACTCAACATAATCAACACTAACATTAAGTGAGAATGGATTAATGGATCCACCAAAATGCATAAATTATCAGGTTAGATAAAAAAAAATAGCATACAATGATTTGCTATTTATTTATTTTTAATTTTGGGGGCTTCCCTGGTAGCTCACTGGTTAAGAATCCACCTGCAATGCAGGAGACCCCAGTTCAATTCCTGGGTTGGGAAGATGCCCTGGAGAAGGGATAGGCTCACCACTCCAGTATTCATGGGTTTCCCTGGTGGCTCAGATGGTAAAGAATCCACCTTCAATGCAGGAGACCTGCATTTGATCCTGGGGTTGGGAAGATCCCCTGGAGGAAATCACAGCAACCCAATCTAGTATTCTTGCCTGGAGAATCCCCATAGACAGAGGAGCCTGGCAGGCTACAGTCCATGGCTCTGCAAAGAGTTGGACGTGACTGAGGGATTAAGCACAGCACATTTGATATTTATAGGATACACACTTTAGACTCAAAGGGACATGTATTTTGGAAATGAGAAGATGGAAAATGTATATCACACAAACTAACCATAAGATGGATGGTATACTAAGCTAGTATTAGACAAAATAGACCAAAAAATTTTTATTGAATACACTGTTGAGTATTCAATATATATATATGATATATATATATATTATATTCATACTTTTCCATTATGGTTTATCATAAGGTATTGAATATAGTTTTCTGTGCTGTAACAAGGACCTTGTGCTTATCCAACCTATATATAATAGTTTTCATCTTTTAATCCCAAGCCTCCAATCCTTCATTCCTCCACCTCCTCTACCCCTTAGTAACTACAAGTCTGTTCTACAAAATACTCTGTTTTTAAATTAATTA
The DNA here is from genome assembly GCA_006408695.1 of Aepyceros melampus. Classification (NCBI taxonomy): domain Eukaryota; kingdom Metazoa; phylum Chordata; class Mammalia; order Artiodactyla; family Bovidae; genus Aepyceros; species Aepyceros melampus. The sequence goes on along the minus strand of SJXQ01001431.1, from coordinate 10,758 downwards.
CTTTATATATAATTGGAGGATAACTGTTTTACATTGTTTTGGTTTCTGTGAAACAACTCAAATCAGTCATAACTACATATATATATATATTTCCTCCAAAATAGAGTTTTAACAAATATAACTATATATAAAGAAACACATTTTATATTGATAAAGGAACAATTCATCAAGAATATAATACAATTATAAAAATATGCATCTACCTACCAACATACTATCAAAATATATGAGGCAAAAATTAAGGGAGAAATAAAGAATATAACAATGATACTTAGAGACTTTATACTTCACATTTAACAGTCAATAGAAAAACTAGGCAAAAGATGAACAGGGGGGATAGAAGGTCTGAACAATACTACATACCAACTAGACCAAATTGGCATGAATTGAGCATTCCTTCTATAAGAAGAAAAATATATACATTTTTCTTAGGTGCATATCAAATATTCTCCTGGATAGATCATAATCTAGGCCATAAAACAAGCTTCAGTAAATTTAAATGATATTGAATTAATATGAAGTAAGCTCTGCCACCAAACTGAAATGTATACAGAACTCAAGAACAAGAGGCATTTTGGAAAATTAAAAAAAAACTTAGGAAATTAAGTTAACATTGATTCAAAAATGCACAAGATAAATTAGTATATATTAAGATGAATGAAGATGAAACATAATAGATCAAAATTTATTAAGTGAAGCGAAAGTATTTACTAGGAAATTTTGGAGTAAGTATGAGTCTGAGGATCACAATAAACTGTGGAAAATTCTGAAAGAGATGGGAATACCAGACCATCTAACCTGCCTCTTGAGAAATCTGTTGATGCTAAAGCTGAAACTCCAATACTTTGGCCACCTCATGCAAAGAATTGACTCATTGGAAAAGACCCTGATGCTGGGAGGGACTGGGGGCAGGAGGAGAAGGGGACGACCGAGGATGAGATGGCTGGATAGCATCACGGACTCAATGGATGTGAGTCTGAGTGAACTCCGGGAGATGGTGATGGACAGGGAGGCCTGGCATGCTGTGATTCGTGGGGTCACAGAGTTGGGCACAACTAAGTGGCTGAACTGAACTGAATGGCAACACACTGCAGTATTCTTGCCTGGAAAACTCCATGGACAGAGGAGCTTGGCCAGCTACAGTCTATGGGTTGGCAGAGTCAGAAATGACTGAGCACACACAAGCACGCAGGAAATTTAAGAGTATAAATCTATACTTTAAAAAGAAAGATCTCAAATCAGTAACGTAGCCTTCCATTTTAACACACTGAAAGAAGAATGAACTGAACCTAAAGCAGATAGAAGGAAAATAATAGTAAAGATTCAGTTCAGTTCAGTTCAGTCACTCAGTCGTGTCTGACTCTTTGTGACCCCATGAACTGTAGCACGCCAGGCCTCCTGTATATCACCAACTCTCGGAGTTCACCCAGACTCATGTCCATTCAGTTGGTGATGCCATCCAACCATTTCATCCTCTGCAATCCCCTTCTCCTCTTGCCCCTAGTCCCTCCCAGCACCAGAGTCTTTTCCAGTGAGTCTTAACACACTGAAAGAAGAATGAACTGAACCTAAAGCAGATAGAAGGAAAATAATAGTAAAGATTCAGTTCAGTTCAGTTCAGTCACTCAGTCGTGTCTGACTCTTTGTGACCCCATGAACTGTAGCACGCCAGGCCTCCTGTATATCACCAACTCTCGGAGTTCACCCAGACTCATGTCCATTCAGTTGGTGATGCCATCCAACCATTTCATCCTCTGCAATCCCCTTCTCCTCTTGCCCCTAGTCCCTCCCAGCACCAGAGTCTTTTCCAGTGAGTCAACTCTTTGCATGAGGCGGCCAGAGTATTGGAGTTTCAGCTTTAGCATCAGTCCTTCCAAAGAATACCCAGGACTAATATCCTTTAGAATGGACTGGTTGGATCTTCTTGCAGTCCAAGGGACTCTCAAGAGTCTTCTCCAACACCACAGTTCAAAAGCATCAATTCTTCGGCACTCAGCCTTCTTCACAGTGCAGCTCTCACATCCATACATGACCAAGGAAAAACCATAGCCTTGACTAGATGGACCTTTGTTGGCAAAGTAATGTCTCTGCTTTTGAATATGTTATCTAGGTTGGTCATAACTTTCCTTCCAAGGAGTATGAATCTTTTAATTTCATGGCTGCAATCACCATTTGCAGTGATTTTGGAACCCCCCAAAATAAAGCCTGACACTGTTTCCACTGTTTCCCCATCTATTTTCCATGAAGTGATGGGACCAGATGCTATGATTTTCATTTTCTGAATGTTGAGGTTTAAGCCAACTTTTTCACTCTCCTCTTTCATTTTCATCAAAAGGCTTTTTTTTTTTAATGCAAATTAATGACACGTAGAATGGCAAAACAATAGAGAAAATTAACCAAACCATAAAAGTCAGTGGTATGGAAAGACCAAAACCAACCAAACAAACAAAAACGACAACAAAAAACAAATCCTTAAAAACCTGACAAATCTTTGGCTAGGCATACTAAAAAAAAAAAAAGAAGAAGAAAAGTATATACTATACACTAGTACTCTCAACCAGGTTGGAGGTACAAGGTCAATATTTTAAAATATACAGTATTTTTATATAATGTGTGCTCTGTTGCCCCAGTCATGTCCAACTCTTTTCAACCCCATGGACTGTAGTTCACTAGGTTTCTCTTTCCATGGAATCTTCCAGGCAAGAATAATGGAATGGGTAGCTATTTCCAACTCCAGGGCATCTTCCCTGATTCAGGAATTGAATCCTTGTCGGCTGTGTCTCTTGCATTTGACAAGCAGATTCTCTAGAATTATACCACAAAAAACCTGAAATGAACTTAAGAAAATCACTTCACTTGAACCAATGTTGAAAGAATGAAATAATTAGGAGGGATAAATTTCAACCCTTTTGTGACCCCATGAACTGCAGCCTGCTAGGATCCTCAGTCCATGGGATTTTTCCAGGCAAGAAAACTGATGCCTTCTCGAAGACATCTTCTCAACCCAGGGATTGAATCGGCATCTCTTGTCTCCTGCATTGGCAGGCAGATTCTTTGCACTGAGCCACCTGGGAAGCCTGGTATATCCAATACTGAGATGTAATTAGATAGCAAAGGTAAAACGTACTGATGCATGTTCTAAAATGTGAAAGTGAAAGTCGGTCAGTGGTGTCCCACTCTTTGTGACCCATGGACTAAATACAGTTCATTGAATTCTTCAGAGCAGAATACTGGAATGGGTAGCCTTTTTCTTCTCCCAGGGGATCTTCCCAACCCAGGGATCAAACCCAGATGTCCCACATTGCAGGCGGATTCTTTACCAGCTGAGCTACAAAGGAAGCCCAAGAATACTGGAGTGGGTAGCCGATCCCTTTTCCAGTGGCTCTTCCCCACCCAGGAATCGAACTGGGGTCTCCTGCATTGCAGGTGGATTCTTTACCAACTGAGCTATCAGGTAAACCCATGTATTACCTAACATGAATTATCTAACTTATATTATTGCAGAAAAAATTTATGCTATGTGAAATAATTATGGTAAAAAAATACTACATATTGTAAATGAAATGTTCAGAATAGGTAAATCTGTAGGAACAAAGAGAATGCTGATATCTTGGGATAAAAAGGGAGCATGATTGCTAATGAATAAAAATTTATTTTTTGGTGTAGTGGAAATGTTTTAAAATTGATTATGGTTGTAGCTGCACAGCCCTGTGAAGATATTCAGTTCAGTTCAGTTCAGTGGCTCAGTTGTTCTGACTCTTTGCAACCCCATGAACCACAGCACGCCAAGCCTCCTTGTCCATCACCAGCTCCCAGAGTCCACCCAAACCTATGTCCACTGAGTCGGTGATGCCATCCAACCATCTCATCCTCTGTCATCCCCTTCTTTTCCCACCTTAAATCTTTCCCAGAATCAGAGTCTTTTCAAATGAATCAGTTCTTCACATCAGGTGGCCAAAGTATTGGAGTTTCAGCTTCAACATCAGTCCTTCCAATGAATACCCAGGACTGATCTCCTTTAGGATGGACTGGTTGGATCTCCTTGCAGTCCAAGAGGGACTCTCAAGAGTCTTCTCCAAACCACAGTTCAAAAGCATCAATTCTTCAGTGCTCAGCTATCTTTATAGTCCAACTCTCACAACCATACATGACTACTGGAAAAACCATAGCCTTGACTAGACGGACCTTTGTTGACAAAATAATGTCTCTGCTTTTTAATATGCTGTCTAGGTTGGTCATAGCTTTCCTTCCACAGAGTAAGTGTGTTTTAATTTCATGGCTGCAATCGCCATCTGCAGTTATTTTGGAGACCCTCAAAATAAAGTCTGACACTGTTTCCACTGTTTCCTCATCTATTTGCCATGAAGTGATGGAATTGGATGCCAAAACCTCTAAATTATACTCTTTAAATGATTAATTATACAGTATATATATGGTATATCAACAAATCTATTAAGAAAATATCCACTTCTTTGTTGTCTTTGTTATCAGTTTTAAATACAAGAAAGAATGTATATACAGTTCATCTGACCATTTTTGTTATTAGTCTTTTAATTGCCTAAATGTTTAGGTAACTTTTCAGTAGATGCTGCTGCTGCTGCTGCTAAGTCGCTTCAGTCGTGTCCGACTCTGTGCGACCCCACAGATGGCAGCCCACCAGCCTACCCTGTTCCTGGGGTTCTCCAGGCAAGAACACTGGAGTGGGTTGCCATTTCCTTTTCCAATGCATGAAAGTGAAAAGTGAAAGTGAAGTCGCTCAGTCGTGTCCGACTCCTAGCAACTCCATGGACTACAGCCTCCCAGGCTCCTCTGTCCATGGGATTTTCCAGGCAAGAGTACTGGAGTGGGTTGCCCTTGCCTTCTCCGTTTCAGTAGATAGACAACTTAAATTTGAGATTTTTGTTTTTCGTAACAAAAGTAGCATTTATATATGCTTGTGATTATATGTAAATTCCTTCTCTATGGAAAAATAAGTGTGTGATTTATATATGTAGAATAACAAAAAATGCTTCCTCCTATCTCATAGTTTTACTCAGCTGACATCCCATATTTGAAATAAGTAGATGCTAAGTGTTATCACAATTTAAGGAGAGTGCAAGGTTCCAAGACTAAGAAAAAGGAGTCCAGAAACCTTCATCACTTTATCCATCTTTTTCTTATATAAAAGAAGACTAGAGTTTCAGTCGCTGCTTTGAAGAGAATTCAAATGATGAGAGAATTCTATGTCATTCTGTCTCAGCAGAAATCTGACCTTTTTTCTGTTCAGTTTAATATCTGTTAATACTTGCTTATAATTTCCTAAAAGTTTTTAAGATAGGTGTTTTAACAGTGTTTTAATTTTATTTTGTTTTATATTTTGACCTCAAGATTAAATTGATATAAAGAGGGACAGGGATTGGATTGATTCTTGGACTGATAATGTGAAAAGTGCGATTCCAATTGATTGATGGAAGTCAGACAATAATTCCTAACTGTTACTGTTGAAAATAAATTTCCATTGAAGAGAAGGGAGCCTTTCATTCAGGATATTAGGGAGTGAATAGTAGTTGGGAAAGCAGATAATCCTCAAAGCCCCTTCAATGTCTATTATTCTATCACACATTTATTCTCATAGCTTTTTTTGAGGCATGTTTTAACTTTTTTGTTTTATCATGTCCCATGAATGAATAAGGAAAAATTATTTATCTTGACATACTTTCATTTTCATAGCATATAAATAAAAATTCTTATTAATAGTACTATATTCCATATCTGAAATTTGCTAAGAGTAGATCTTAAAAGTTCTCATCAAAGAAAAATAACTGTAATTATGTATGGTGGCAGATGTTAACTAGACTTAATATGGTGATTTATAATATATACAAATACTGAATTATGTAAAAATTTTTTAAAAATCCAAAATAAAAAACATAAGGCACAATAAGTTAGGGTTTGAGAGTACTATAGTTACCAAGAGATTAATTATAAAAGTAATGATGAGTATGGGAGAACATCAAGTTAATTCATAGTTGAAAACAATAGTAAAATATTTATTTGACAAAATTAGCATATTCACAGCAAAGGAAAAAGGCTTAATTCTAAATAAATGCAAGCTGTTATCTGAAGTTCTGGACAGTAAATTTTAATGGAATGCTGCAGACATTTCAACATCATATATAAGAATATGTTTTGATTTTACCATGTTAATAGCAAAGATCAGGTTAACTGTGGGAGTACTACTAAGCAGGAGTTTCCTAAAAGTATGCTCAAGGTTGTGAAATGTGTTATGGTAATATAAACTCCTGAGTGAAAATTCTGGGATAGATCAATTTAAAGAAAAATACATAAAGAAGTTGAAAGTGAAAGTGCTAGTCACTCAGTCCTGTCTGACTCTTTTCAACCCCAGGACTATAGCCCACCAGGCTCCTCTGTCCATGGAATTCTCCAAGCAATAATACTGGAGTGGGTTGCCATTTCCTTCTCCAGGGGGTCTTCCAGACTCAGGGACTAAACCCTGGTCTCCTGCATTGAAGGCAGATTCTTTACTGTCTGAGCCACGAGGGAAGATTGGGAAATTAACAGTATTAAAACAACACATATTTAGATGCTTCTTACAGCATCTTTATATTTCCCCAATGTCTTACATCGATGTTTGAAGACAATGATTGAAGACATGATTTTCCCAGCAGAAAGTAGGAAGACAAAGAAAGCTTGTTTCTCCTTTTATTCATTGTTTTTAGAGGTACCTTTGAAAGTAGTTGCTTCCTTTCTGTATTCCCAAATCCCACCACTGCTTCCTGTTTGGTGAATTATTTGGGGAGCTTCTCTGTGATCCCATGGACTGAGGAGCCTGGTGAGCTGCAGTCCATGGGGTCACAAAGAGTCGGACACGACTGAGTGACTTTACTTACTTACTTCTCTGTGATTGAAACCTAGTAGGGTGTGTTTTTGCTCCCCTGTTTTAGCGCTAACTGAGCAGAACCCTGAGTAGTGTAGAAACAGGATCCTGGAAGTACCAGTTCCTTTATTAATCATCTTCTCCTGTTCTAGGAATGCTAGTGGCTTTTTTCTTTCTTTTCTTTTTTTTTTTTTACTTTATTTTACTTTACAATACTGTATTGGTTTTGCCATACATTGACATGAATCCGTCTCAGGTATACATGAGTTCCCAATCCTGAACGCCCCACCACCACCACCTCCCACCCCATATCAACTCAGAATCAGTTACTCTGCTATTAAAAAATGTGTGGCAGAAAAGGATAAGTTTGTTAGTCAAGAAAAAGTAAAACAAACAAGACTGATACTAGGTATGTTGATACTTGTTTGTTTTACTTATTCTTGACTAACAAACTTATCCTTTTCTGCCACACACTTTTTAATAGCAGAGTAACTGATTATTTTTAATTAGAGTTGAAATTTTTAAAAATTAAAATAAAAAACTGTTGTATTACATTATTTTTTTTCTGAATTGGATTCTCCAATAAACTAATTAATATAAAACTGAACAGCAAGCACAGATCTAGCTCAGTAAGGAAAGAGGTAAGTTGATCAGAGTGTCTTGGTCATAGTTTATTTGTAGCTTCACTGAGAAATTAAAACTTTCCATTCTGATCAAGATGATGTACAAAGTCATGTGTGAACTTTGGAAGATACAGGGCCTACCACATACTGAACATTTGACAGATGGAGCCCCATGTTCTCATTAGCTACTTATGTGTAATTGAATGGTCACTTTTTTAATGCTATTTCTTTGATTTAAACTTTCTATTTTACATCATTATAGACTTCATACAGTTGTAAAACATAAAACAGAGAAATCTCATGTACTTTCTATCCACTTTTTGTCATATCACAATCAGGATATTTACACTGATACAATCCACTAAAGTTGTTCAGATTTTCCCAGTTTTACTCACTGGGCTTATGTGTAGGTGGTTGTTCCATAAATTTATCACATGTGTATATTAATGTATCTCAAAATGCAGTTGCAATATAAAATATTTCCATCACCACAAGACTTCTTCATCTTGCCCTTTGATAACTACAGTCACTTCCTTTCTGTGTCTACCCCTACCTTAAACCCTGGCAACTACTAATCAGTTTTCATTTTAATAATGTTATTTTTTTTAAAAAAAAGTTATTTCAAGAATGTTATATATATGGGATAATAGTATTGTAAGCTGCTGGGATTTTTTTTTTCATTCAGCCAAGTTCCTTTGAAATTCATCTCAGTGGCTGTGTGCATCAAAAATGTATTCTTTTTTACTGCTGAGTAGTATTCCATAGATTGGGTGTACTGTCATTTGTTTATTCATTTACCTGGCGAAGAGCTTCTGGGTTGTTTAAGGTTTTTGGCTCTTAGAAACAAAGCTGCAGTGAACATTTATGTACAAGTTCTTGTGTGAAAGCACATTTCCATTTCTCTGGGATAAATGCCCAAGGGTGCAATTGCTGTGTATTTGGAGATTATGTTTCATTTTATAAGAAACTGCCAAACTGCAACTGATCAGAATTTAAAATACTGAAAACACAAAAATGTTGGAGAGTATGCAAAGAAACTGATCACTCATTCACAGCTGGTAGGAATGTAAAAGGATACAGTCACTCTGGAAAATAGTTTGAAAGTGGATTTTTTTTTTCCCCTTAACTTTTAGAAATTATTTGAAGCTAACTACATCATGGGCTAGTGCAGCCCCTCGTATCATGGACCTCACAATCCTGCCACTCTTCCTCTTCTCCAAATGAGTGAGTGATGACCTGCTACCCAGCTTCTAACACATGTTTTCAACAATGCTGACATGATGGAGAGGAAATTGCTTTCAATGTGGATATACATTAACAAAGCAGTTTTTCCACAGATGTCTTTGAGGAATCTTTACAGATTACTGTGGCTATTGTAAAATATGCAATAGAAGAAATTGCTAAACCTTCTAAAACATAGGCTATTCATTATAAAATGCTTTTGTGGCATAATGTTAGTGTGTATTTGAAAATGTTTTTAAGCTACAAAAAGAAAAGCTTCGCTTCTGATGAAACAGAGGGTTATTAATGGAGACTGAAGAATACAGAAAACAGCTGCTTAAGGGAAAGCACAGCAAAACGCTTAAACTAATTTTATCTGTATTCTTCCATTGAGCTCTATAGTAAAAATGGTTTGCTAAATACAAACCTCTCCAATAAATATTTTTAAAAATATAACCTATAAAAATAAACAAGATTAATCAAAGGATTATAAGATATAAAGATATTTGTAAATTTATATAAATTCCCTTGCCTTATTATTATAATTTTTTTCAATTTATACTTCAACAAATGATGAGAAGGAATGTGAACTGACTCATTATCCTTATGACAGGTGTGGAATAAATGCATTAAAAAGGTAAAAATATGCACATAAGTAAAAGCATGTCATGAAAGGTAAAGATTAACTCAATCTAAGCCATATCATGAAAACCATTTTAATGCCTAAGACTTAAATTGGAGGAATGAATAAAATATACACATATATTTTCTTTTTCTATTGCAAAGGAAATATTTTTTCTTGACAAATTTAAAATCAGATAAAGCAACAGACTAATAGCAATTCAAAGAAATACTAAGAACTGAGTTTTGTCATATGCATTTTAAATATAATATTATAGCAGAAACTTTAACATTTCCCTAAATCAATATAATAAACAATATTTTGAGCAGGTACTTAGTATTACACTAATTGAATATATTCTAAATTAAATAAGCCCTCAGGGTTTATACTTTAGTTTACTTAAAATATTTTAATAATAGAAGTAATAATAATGTTTTACACAAGCATACACATATATATACCCCAAACTATCCTTGATCACTTGTCTAATCATTGGTTGGAAAAAAGTTTTAGTATAAATAAAAGTAAAAATTTTAGTATAAGTAAAAATTTTAGTATAAGTAAAAGGGCAATACCACTTTTTCATAATTAAATTTTTTGAGATATATTGCCTAATCCCTTTAAAGAAAAATATCTCAATTTACATTCCAGCTGGCAGAATGTATTCCTATGGCTGGATTCACATCTAAACACTCACTGGATATTTATTTACTAATTTGGTAGTGAAAACTTATTTTAACTCTCTTCTCTTTAATTAATATTAAAGTTAAAATGTTTCCTATGCTAATTGGACATTTTAATTTCTCTTTTTATAAATTTGTCTAAATATCATTTATTTAAAATATCATCATTGAAGTATTCATATTTTAAAATTTATAAAGCTTTACCATGTATTAGTTCATGTCTTTGCAATTATTTCCCCAGTTTGTCCTTCTACTTATGGTTATTTCAGACATGAAAATTCCTTAGTCTTTTTATTGCAGGATTATCTGTTTTTACTTTTTTATATATTTTACTCTCAGAGTTATACTTAGAAACCTATTTCAAGAAAAATAGGAAAGAGATATCTACAGTTTTCTTCTAACTCCTTTGGTATCATGTTTTACATTTAAAACATTTCATTTTAAATTGTTTTTGTAAATGCTATGATAATTTTTTACATATTTTATTAATTTAGACAAAACTAAAATTCATAATACATTTTACAAGTCATTTGATACTTTGATTAGATGTGTATTAAAATTAGACTTTGCAGGTGGCCCTTGTAAAGAAACTAGGCTGCTAATGTTGGAGAGACCTTAAAAATCTGGAAATAGAGCTGCCTTATGACCCAGCAATCCCATTGCTGGGCATACACACCGAGGAAACCAGAATCAAATGAGACACATGTACCCCAATGTTCATCGCAGCACTGT
>SJXQ01001430.1:273429-317179 GCA_006408695.1 Aepyceros melampus | reverse complement strand
AAGTATACTGTATTGGTGTTTTTCTTTCTGGCTTACTTCACTCTGTATAATCGGCTCCAGCGTCATCCACCTCATTAGAACTGATTCAAATGTATTCTTTTTAATAGCTGAGTAATACTCCATTGTGTATATGTACCACAGCTTTCTTATCCATTCATCTGCTGATGGACATCTAGGTTGCTTCCATGTCCTGGCTATTATAAATAGTGCTGTGATGAACATTGGGGTACACGTGTCTCTTTCAATTCTGGTTTCCTCGGTGTGTATGCCCAGCAGTGGGATTGCTGGGTCATAAGGCAGTTCTATTTGCAATTTTTAAAGGAATCTCCACACTGTTCTCCATAGTGGCTGTACTAATTTGCATTCCCACCAACAGTGTAAGAGGCTTCCCTTTTCTCCACACCCTCTCCAGCATTTATTATGAAATTAGATCACTTTCTAACACCATACACAAAAATAAATTCAAAATGGATTAAAGATCTAAATGTAAGACAAGAAACTATAAAACTCCTAGAGGAGAACATAAGCAAAACACTCTCTGACATAAATCACAGCAGGATCCTATATGATCCACCTCCCAGAATACTGGAAATAAAAGCAAAAATAAACAAATGGGATCTAATTAAAATTAAAAGCTTCTGCACAACAAAGGAAACTATAAGCAAGGTGAAAAGACAGCCTTCTGAATGGGAGAAAATAATAGCAAATAAAGCAACTGACAAACAACTAATCTCAAAAATATACAAGCAGCTTATGCAGCTCAATTCCAGAAAAATAAATGACCCAATCAAAAAATGGGCCAAAAAACTAAATAGACATTTCTCCAAAGAAGACATATGGATGGCTAACAAACACATGAAAAGATGCTCAACATCACTCATTATCAGTGAAATGCAAATCAAAACCACAGTGAGGTACCATTTCACACCAGTCAGAATGGCTGCGATTCAAAAATCAACAAGCAATAAATCTTGCCATCTTTTCTTAAAATTTTCTGCTTCTGTTAAGTGAAGTTAAGTGAAGTTGCTCAGTCGTGTCTGACTCTTTGCAACCAGGATCCTCCATCCATGGAATTTTCCAGGCAATAGTACTGGAGTGGATTGCCATTTCCTTCTCCAGGATATCTTCCCAACTCAGGGTTCAAACCCAGTCTCCCGCATGGTAGACAGACGCTTTCCCATCTGAGCCACCAGGGAAGTCCATACCATTTCTGTCTTGCATGAAATCTTCCCTGGTATCTTTAATTTTCTTGAGGAAATCTCTAGTCTTTCCCATTCTATTGTTTTCCTCTATCTCTTTGCATTGATCATTGAGGAAGGCTTTCTTCTCTCCGTGCTATTCTTTGGAATTCTGCTTTCACATGGGTATATCTTTTCTTTTCTCCTTTGCCTTTCACTTCTCTTCTTTTCTCAGCTATATGTAAGGCCTCCTCAGACAACCATTTTGCCTTTTTGCATTCATTTTTCTCAGAGATGGTCTTGATCACTGGCTCCTGTACAGTGTCACAAGCCTCTGTCCATAGTTCATCAGGCGCTCTGCCTATCAGATCTAATCCCATGAATCTGTTTGTCACTTCCACTGTATAATTGTAAGGGATTTGATTTAGGTCATACCTGAATGGTCTAGTGGTTTTCCACACTTTCTTCAATTTAAGTCTGAATTTGGCAAAAAGGAGTTCATGACCTGAGCCACAGTCAACTCCCGGTCTTGTTTTTGCTGACTATATAGAGCTTCTCCATCTTTGGCTGTGAAGAATATAATGAATCTGATTTTGGTATTGACCATCTGGTGATATACATGTGTAGAGTCGTCTCTTATGCTGTTGGAAGAGGGTGTTTGCTATGACCAGTGCATTCCCTTGGCAAAACTCTATTAGCCTTTTCCCTGCTTCATTCTGTACTCCAAGGCCAAACTTGCCTGTTACTCCAGGTATCTCTTGATTTCCTACTTTTGCATTCCAATCCCCTATGATGAAAAGGACACCTTTTTTTTTTTTTTTGGTGTTAGTTCTAGAAGGTCTTGTAGGTCCTCATAGAACCTTTCAATTTCAGCTTTTTCAGCATGACTGGTCAGGGCATATACTTGGATTACTATAATATTGAATGCTTTGCCTTGGAAACAAGCAGAGATCATTCTGTTCTTTTTTGAGATTGCACCCAAGTACTGCATTTAGACTCTTTTGTTGACTCTGAGGGCTACTCCATTTCTTCTAAGGGAGTCTTGCCCACAGTAGTAGATATAATGGTCATCTGAGTTAAATTCACCCATTCCAGCCCATTTTAGTTCACTGATTCCTAAAATGTCAATGTTCACTCTAGCAGTCTCCTATTTGACCACTTCCAATTTGCCTTGATTCATGGACTTAACATTCCAGGTTCCTATGCAATATTGCTCTTAAACAGCATCAAACTTCACTTCCATCATCAGTCACATCCACAAGTGGATGTGGTTTTCGCTTTGGCTCTGTCTCCTCATTCTTTCTGGAGTTATTTCTCTACTCTTCTCCAGTAGCATATTGGGCACCTACTGACCTGGCAAGTTCATCTTTCAGTGTCATATCTTTTTGCCTTTTCATGCTGTCCACAGCTGGTAGTGTGACAGGGAAAAAAAAAAGAAACAAAACAGTGTTACAGTGTGAGTAGGCTAGGAAGCCCGCCAAACTCCTCTGCCCATGGAATTTTTCAGGCAAGAATACCGAAGTGGTTTACCATTTCCTGCTCCAGCAAATCTTCCCAATCCAAGGACTGAATCCAGGTCTCCCTTGTCTCCTGCATTGAAGGTGGATTCTTTACCAGCTGAGCCATTGGGGAAGCTGTTGGGTCAAAGGAGAGAGGATTATTTTGACCTGCAGTTGTGAGATTGGCTGCACCTCAGGCAAAAGATGGCTTTGGAGCAACTAGAGTTAAAGGATCAGTATAGGATGGAGAGAAGGAAACAGCTAATATTGAATTGGGAGAAGGGGAGATACTTCCAGAGCAAACTGAAAGGGTCTGTCATGAATTGATGTGTGCTTTAGTAGGTTGGAAATTAATTTAATATATTTCTAATATATTGATCTGTGCATATTTTCCCATTATCCCTTTGGAAAGGTGGAACATTTATCTCTGCCTCTGTTGGCCCCATACAGAGGACTCTGCCAAGGCCGTGATGAAATCACCCTATTTCGAGCCTTCCCCCACTCTTAATCTCTTTCTCTCCTAGACGTTCAAGCCAAGCCCCTCTTCCATATCCAATACTTTGCTTCAATGTGTATTAGGGTTTATAATCTTATATCATCAGGTCTCACAGAAAATTCTCAGCCTTTGTCTATGTAACAATCTTTTAAATTGTGGCACTGCTCAGAATTCCGTCTCCTAACAGGACCTGGATCAATGGTCATTTTCACTTCAAAAACTTTCATTAACAGATTCTCATTAAAGATTTGAGTTTCAGACTTGAGCCATGATTTTATTAGTCAGGATCAGAACAAAGAGTGAGCGGGGCTCCAGAAATAAAATAATCAAATTAAAGAATTCAGGGGAAAATTCCACTAATGTCTGCCTGTACACAGACACCCCTCCCTGGAGGTCCATTGTAGGGGGCTCAAGAGGAAGATCGTAAGTCCCCTCTCACACACCACTCCCCCACCACTTTGTAAGCCAGACATTTGCCCTCCTCACTAGGGGAAGCAATGATCCTCAACTGACTGTTGCCAGTAATTTGTGATGCAAACTTCTTTAACTTGCTGGTATCTCAGTATTAACTTCATGGGTTGTTGAGAGAATTAAATAATAACTTCTAAAGTGAAAAGAGCACTAGTGAGTGGCAGCAACAATAACAAGTAGAAGCAGCTGCTCACCATATAATCCAGTTTCAACCTCAATATAGCCTTGGTGTGATAGATAGGGGGCTTGTCAGGTGGCACCAGTGGTAAAGAACCCACCTGCCAATGCAGGAGGCTTGGGTTTGATCCCTGGGCCAGGAAAATCCTCTGGAGGAAGAGATGGAAACCCACTCCAGTTATTCTTGCCTGGAGAATCCCATGGGCAGAGGAAGCTGGTGGGCTACAGTTCATGTGGTCGCCAAGAGTGGGACATGACTGAAGTGACTTACCGTGCAGACATGTGATGGATAGGAATGGTACAGAATAGGAAGAAGGAACAAAGAAACCATGAGAATTCACTGCTTCATTTCTCAAAAATTGGTGGAATATCTGTAGAGCTTGAATTTTGAAGAGTTTGATGAGGAGGATGATAATTCTTTTAGATTAACAGGTTTTTTTTTTTAATAGTTATTTTGTTTCTTTATTTATTTATTTGGCTGTGCCAGGTCTTAGTGGCAGCATGTGGGATCTAGTTCCCCGACTGGTGATTGAACCCAGGCCCCCTGCGTTGGGAGCACAGAGTCTTAGCCACTAGACAACCAGGGAATAGGATCCATCATTTTGAACCCAGATGAATGTATTCCTATTGGTATAATCACCACAGTCTTCTTTCAACATGTTCACCTTATTAACTGGTTAAATTTCAACAGTTTCCTGGGTTTGCTACTGCAAGCTCGGACCTAATGGTGCATGTGTTAAATTGTACAAATAGGTAAGAAAAGTATGCCATGATGGAGCAGTGGTTCTTAGGCAATTTGGCTGACATTTTTGACTGTCACAACTGGGAGAGTCCTCCTAGCTTCTAGTGGGTAGATCAGAGATGCTACTAAACATCCTACAATGAGCAAGACAGCACCCCCCCCCCGCCCTGCAAAAAGAATTATCTGGCCCAAAATGACTAACTTGCCAAAACTGAGAAACCAGATGTAGAGGAAGAAATACCAAGACTTAGAGTGATGGGAATGCTGGTTTTGAGCCATATGAGTGTTCCTTTCATCTATGCCCTCACTATGGCTCCAAAGGGCCAGATATTATACTTCTATCCTATTGCAGATGAAATTTTTAATTAGGAAACAAGACAACCTGTTTCCCTTGCCAGCCCAGTGTAATCATGAATCTATCATCCCTAGTGGCTGGACTTCTAGCTATGTGAAAGCTCGGTAAGATAGACTTTCAGTCACCAAAACTGCCACTGTGCAGTGCCTAATTTGCCCAATTTGTGGACCACCACAATTCACAATGAACCCTCTATCTGGCACCCTGATCTGAGATGATCAGCCAGCTGCCTAGTGGTAGGCCAATAACTTTGGACTCTTTCTTCTCAGAAAGGACAGCAACTTTTCCTTGACTGGGACAGAATCTGGAATTGTGTTTCACCTGTCCTCTCCCAATATCATTTTCTGTGAATTCATTTTTGCAACAGGAAATGAACAAGAATGAAGTAATGGGATGACAAGGCAGTTTGAACTGTAAACACAGTGGGAATGCATTAGAAAGAATAACCAAAAGATTTTTTAAAGATCCTTAATCTGCTATAAATCATTTTATGATGGCTCAAACTTGATTTCTTAGGAAAAAGAAATAATATTAAGGCCAAGCGTTCAATTAGTCATTGAAATGTTAAGTAACAAAAAATGTTCTATCTTTCCTTTGGATAATTTGGAAAAACAGAGTTCTACTTTAAGCAGTATGCTTTTAAAATAAATTAGAAGTGAGCGGCAGGAACACAGGGATATAAATCTAATAACCTTTGTTAAATATTTAAACAGCATCATAGAAAAGATCGCAGACTACCTCTCCTCAAGATCACAAGATAGGTGCTAGTAGCTTGTAGGACAAGACACTTCTTCACTTTCTAAATCCCAGTTGTAGAATGAAAGCTCTTCCCATACACCTGACTAGACCAGCTTTGGTCAGATCCCTATCCCTACGCCAATAATCACTGCTTGATGTTGTCATGTGTTGACTGCTTCCAACTTGGGTTTCTGATTCTCTTATTGTAAGGCAAATGGAATCACTGTATTTGAATAGACTAGTCAGCACCCCTCTCTGTGGCTGGGAATGGGATTTTTCTCTCTGAAGTCACATGAGTCATAAGGGGAATAAATGGATGATTGATGGAAATTGGAGTTCTGATGCAAAGGAGGAAGAGAGAAATAGATGCTAAGGGAAAGGTGTCCATAGGAGTAGAACTCTCTTTCTCTTGTAGAGAGAGTCAGGGTCACAGTCCCTCCAACACTTACACCTTTCGTCTCATCTGTTTTCCTGATTGTGCAAAAAAACCAAACACAGCCAAGTGGTGGTGTCAACTTCTGTTTCAGCAACAGACTTGCTGTCTTGAGGATGGAGTGGGAGGGACGGAGAACATGTCGGTAAAATCTCAGATCAACAGAATCAGACACTGGGGAAAGAAAGCAGGCAGTTCATAAGCTGTAATGGCATAAAGAATCCTCTTGTTCATCTCTCAGTTATACTCTTGGGTTCCTATATCTGTGCATTTTGCCATGAGAAATATAATATATGCCAATAATTCAAAGCATATGTTGCATCTGAAAGGTGGCAGACAATTCCCCTTTATGTCGCTTTTGATAGCACAGATAAAGCTAACCACAGAGAAGGGCAGAGCAAAGAGAAGACATGAGAAATTAAGCAGGATCTTTGATCAAATGTGCCTGAAACCTATTCTGCCTTCTGACTTCATGTTCTTGAGAATATAGAGTTCATTGGTTTTGATTCAGTTTTCTAAAATTTTATATCTTATTGAAGTATAGTTGATTTACAATGCTGTTAATTTCTGCTGTACAATGAAAGTGATTCAGTTGTACATATATATATATGTACTTTCACTTTCATTTTAAAAATATTATTTTCCATTATTTAGGATATAGAATATATCCTAGGTTTATAGGATATAGATTTAACATAGGATATTGAATATAGTTCTCTGTGCTATACAGTACAAACTTGTTTCTCCGTGCTAATCCAATGAATCAAAGTTTACATATGCTAACTCCAACCTCCCACTCCATCCCTTCCCTAAGCATTTCCTTCTCGGCTACCCATCTGTTCTCTACGTCTGTGACTCTGCTTCTCTTTCATGGATAGGTTCATTTATGTTCTGTTTTAGTTTCCACATATAAGTGATATCATATGATACTAACTTCAGTTAGTATGATAATCTCTAGGTCCATCCATTTTGCTGCAAATGGCATTATGTCATTCTCTTTTACGGCTAAGTAATATTTCATTGTGTATGTATACCACATCTTATTTATGCATTCATCTGTCAATGGATATTTGGTTGTTTCCATGTCTTAGCTATTGTGCTATGAACATAGGAGTGCATTTATCTTTTTGAATTAGAGTTTTGTTCAGATACATGCCAAGGAGTGCGACCATTGAATCATATAACTCTACTTTAGTTTTTTAAGGAACCTCCATACTATTCTCCATAGTGGCTGCACCAATTTACATTCTCACCAACAGTGTTAAAGCCTTACCTTTTCTCCATATCCTCTCCAGCATTTGTTAATTGTAGACTTTTTATTGATGACCATTCTGACAGGTGTGAGGTGGTACATCTCTATAGTTTTGACTTGCATTTTCTAATAATTAGCAATATTGAGTGGTTTTGATTCAGTTTTAAATGGAATTTCTGTTATTTATATTCCTCCCCAAAGATCCCAATAAATATACTGATACAGGGGAGGCCATGAAGAGAGTTGTGAGAATCTGAGGTTCACTCTGGGCTCTTCCTTAATTACTATTTCTGATAAGAAAAGTGCATGAAGACTGCTCTCCTTTTACACTGGCAGAAGAACTGTGGAATATAGTGATGTTGAAATAGAAGTGTTTTTTCTTCCCATCATTTAGAGACCAGTCCTCACCTACTCCACATGACACTTGATATCTTAATCCAGTTTCTTTAAGATCAGATGAGAAGATGGATTTAAATGTGCGAGAAATTTATTGGGGAAATGCTTAACGGAGAAAATGAGGGAGGAGGCTGAAGATGATGGGAGGGTGGTGAGACTTGGATACAGGTCTGATTAAAGAAGAGAGAGAAGATAGGAAGGAGGTGGAGGAGCATGGGCTTTGTGCTAACCTAGTGATGGCCCTCAGAGCACAGCGTCAGGGCCCTGCAGTTGGAGATCTGAGAGGCACCTTCCCTTTGGCTGCACAATCAGGAATAGAAGGGAGCATGCTGGGCTATGCACACCCACCACCAGGGCGATGAGACTGGGTGGGGTCAGTGGTATACCCTTTCAGGAATTTTCATTTCCAAAAAGAAAACCCAGACAGAACATACGATGTCAGAAGCAGAGTGACACAATAGCAGGGCCCGCTTCTGCTGAGGACTTCGGTACTGCCTTGATTGTGTACCAAGATTTTATGGTTCAATATTTTCTTTAACTATGTGGATATTTCAATATAAGTGTAAACATCTCTTTGTTTTGAAGAAATTTAGAGTTATTTTCTATTGTTTATAAACATCAGAGACCCTTGGCTGAGGTAGGAGAAAGGGGTTTATTTTTAAAATAAGTAAATGCTTTTAGAGAAATAAAAGCAGGTATTAGTACTGTTCAAAAATTTTTAAATTACATACATGACTTCATATTGAACATGTTCTAGAAAGTTGCTTTTCTGTTTAGAATTATGTTTAAAATTTCATCCATGGCTATAGCTCAGAATGAGATTTTCTATTGAATGGATATGTATATTTCATTGAAAGGTTACAGTCTTTTGTAATTACAAAGGTAAATGTTTTATGTGTCAGCTGTGCAACTATGCAAGCATTTCTTGGACTTGCCAGGTGTCTCTAGTTAATGAACCCACTTGCCAATTCAGGAGACAAAAGAGACGAAGGTTCAGTTCTTGGGTTGGGAAGATCTCCTGGAGGAGGGCATGGCAACCCACTCCAGTATTCTTGCCTAGAGAATCCTATGGGCAGGGGAGCCTCATGGACCACAGTTCATAGTGTCTCAAAGAACTGGACATGGCTGAAGTGACTCAGCATGCACATGCATGCACAAAAGCATTTCTGCAGAATACATACCTAAGAGAATGATTGCTATGTCCCGAGGTGAACACTTTTTAACTGTGATCACCTTGCCAATTGCTCTTCATAGTGGTTGTAACAATTTACTCCCCAGTCAGGAATACAGAAATCTCCCATTGCTTCTCATCACTGAAATACTCAGCATTTTTAGATTCTTAAATGTTGGGCAGTCAAAAATTGAAATATTTTCTGGCAGTAAAAAATGAAGTACTGATACTTATATGGATGAACCTTCAAAATATTACGCTAAGGGAAAGAAATGAGTCCCCAAGGACCACACATTTTGTATAATTTCATTTATATAAAATGAAAAAGAAGCAAAGCTACAGGACAGAAAATATATTAGTGATTGCCAGGGGCTGAGTGGATTGGAGGGGAACACGCAAAGAGTTACTTTGGAGAGACAGAAATAAACTGTAAAATTTATTGTGATGATGGCCTCACAGTTTTATTTTATAATTTTATTGGTTGGCTGATTTCATTTTTGGCTGTGCTGGGTCTTTGTTGCGCACAGGTGTCCTCTAGTCATGGCGAGTGAGGGCTACTCTCTAGTTGAGGTGTGGTGGCTCCTCTTGTTGCTGAGTGCCAGCCTTAGGGCCCCGGGGCTTCCGTAGGTGCAGCACGTAGGCTCAGTACTTGGAAGTCCTGGTCTCCTGAGCACAGGCTCAGTAGCTGTGACGCTCGAGCTTACTTGCTCTGCAGCATGTGGGACCTTCCCGGATCAGGAATCGAACCCATGTCTCCTACATTGGCAGGTGGATTCTTTACCAATGGGCCACCAGGGAAGCCCGCAGTTTCACTAATATGCTAAAGCCATTGAATTATACACTTTAGATGGGTGAATTAGATGATATGTAAATTAAGCATCAATAAAACTGTTACCAAAAAAAAAGTGTTTGGAGGATGCTGGTCTAAACAGGGTATTGTTAACTCTGTGTTGTGTGCTCAGTTGTGTCCGACTCTTTGCAACTCCATGGACTGTAGTCCGCCAGGCTCCTCTGTCCATGATATTTTCCAGGCAAGAATACTGGATTGGGTTGCCATTTCCTACTCCAGAGGATCTCCCTGACCCAGGGATAGAACCCACGTTTCCTGTATTGGCAGGGGGATTCTTTACCTCTGCGCCACCTGGAAGGCAGAGAGTTCACTATAGCAATATAGTTAACAAAGCGGCTGATGGAGAAACATGGAAAAAGAAAGTCACAGTTTTTTCAAACAATTAAGCATTTATTGGGTTAGATCCCTGGGTCGGGAAGATTCCCCTGGAGAAGGAAATGGCAACCCACTCCAGTATTCTTGCCTGGAGAATTCTATGGACAGAGGACCCTGGTGGGCTACAGTCTATGGGGTTGCAGAGTTGGACACAACTGAGCAACTTTCTTTCTTTCTTTTCTTAAGCATTTATTGGTGCACATAAGTGGAAGTCAAACTTGTTTACTGTTTTATTTTTTAAACTTCTTATTTGTGTTGCAATAGTTTCAGATGAACAGTGAAGGGACTCAGCCATACATATACATGTATCCATTTAAGCCACAAGTTTTGATTGCTTATCGGAGATAGAGTAAGATTAGGGGTGGCAGATTGCAACCCAGGTAGATGTGCAGACATGTTGTGTTATGAATTGAGATGACACCAACATAGAGAAAGCATAGATAGCACCGAGTGTCTTCAAAGGCTATGATATCAGAGTCTGTCAAAGCCTAGTGATGTTGCATGGCAGAGAGCTTTGTGTGCTGCTTTTCTTTTTGATGTACTGTGATTAGAGTATTATGTGGAAATTAAAGATAAACAAAGACCACAAGTTGCTTTATAAATATTTAAAAGGACAGAAAGTAATTTTAATTCTGTCAATATGGTGCAGCAAGGACTAGGATTGCATGTATAAGACTTCAAAATACCATGAGAACTTATTCTTTCTGGATAACACAATTGCTTGTCAGCAAAACTTTCTTGTTCCCAGTGGAAAAATGATAAATACTCCTTATATGATACAGCATATGCCCAAAGTGATACTAAACATAACAAAAATCTGTAATTATTAATCAGTCTCAATTTTGGCTTTGATGATCTATCTTTGTTCATATATACTAATAGCTAAATGGACTTTCTTTATAGATGGAACTATAGTTTTAGATTTTCCAGAGACTTTGATTTAATGTAGTGTAAGTATTGCTCAAAATTCTCCAAGCCAGGCTTCAGCAATACGTGAACCGTGAACTTCCAGATGTTCAAGCTGGTTTTAGAAAAGGCAGAGGAGCCACAGATCAAATTGCCAACATCTGCTGGATCATGGAAAAAGCAAGAGAGTTTCAGAAAAACATCTATTTCTGCTTTATTGACTATGCCAAAGCCTTTGACTGTGTGGATCACAATAAACTGTGGAAAATTCTGAAAGAGATGGGAATACCAGACCACCTGACCTGCCTCTTGAGAAATCTGTATGCAGGTCAGGAAGCAACAGTTAGAACTGGACATGGNTCAGAAAAACATCTATTTCTGCTTTATTGACTATGCCAAAGCCTTTGACTGTGTGGATCACAATAAACTGTGGAAAATTCTGAAAGAGATGGGAATACCAGACCACCTGACCTGCCTCTTGAGAAATCTGTATGCAGGTCAGGAAGCAACAGTTAGAACTGGACACGGAACAACAGACTGGTTCCAAATAGGAAAAGGAGTCTGTCAAGGCTGTATGTTGTCACTCTGCTTATTTAACTTCTGTGCAGAGTACATCATGAGAAACACTGGACTGGAAGAAGCACAAGCTGGAATCAAGATTGCCAGGAGAAATATCAATAAGCTCAGATATGCAGATGACACCACCCTTATGGCAGAAAGTGAAGAGGAACTAAAAAGCCTCTTGATGAAAGTGAAAGAGGAGAGTGAAAAAGTTGGCTTGAAGCTCAACTTTCAGAAAACTAAGATCATAGCATCTGGTCCCATCACTTCATGACAAACAGATGGGGAAATAGTGGAAACCATGTCAGACTTTATTTTCTTGGGCTCCAAAATCACTGCAGATGGTGACTGCAGCCATGAAATTAAAAGACGCTTACTCCATGGAAGCAAAGTTATGACCAACCTAGATAGCATATTCAAAAGCAGAGACATTACTTTGCCAACAAAGGTCCGTCTAGTCAAGGCTATGGTTTTTCCAGTAGTCATGTGTGGATGTGACAGTTGGACTGTGAAGAAAGCTGAGAGCTGAAGAATTGATGCTTTTGAACTGTGGTGTTGGAGAAGACTCTTGAGAGTCCCTTGGACTGCAAGGACATCCAACCAGTCCATTCTGAAGGAGATCAACCCTGGGATTTCTTTGGAAGGAATGATGCTAAAGCTGAAGCTCCAGTACTTTGGCCACTTCATGCGAAGAGTTGACTCATTGGAAAAGACTCTGATGCTGGGAGGGATTGGAGGCAGGAGGAGAAGGGGACGACAGAGGATGAGATGGCTGGATGGCATCATGGACTCAATGGACGTTGAGTCTGAGTGAACTCCGGGAGCTGGTGATGGACAGGGAGGCCTGGTGTGCTGCGATTCATGGGGTCGCAAAGAGTCGGACACGACTGAGTGACTGAACTGAACTTACTGAAGTATTGTCAAGAATGAGTTGTGAAGTAGATCTAAAAATAATCCAGAGTAGGAATTCTTTTAAAAAGTATCAAATCTGTAAAACAGCAACAAACTCAGGCCACATATTCCAATTTGGAGGACTGAAAAACTTCTCATAAAGAATTATCATGAAGAAAATTCTCTCTATGAAGGATTGTCTTATTCAGTTATGTATCTTCTATTTCAGGAATTTTCAATAGTCCCTTCATAAGTTGGCTATACCTGATCCTCATTACAGCTTTCTGCAGGCAAGACCTTTGGAGCATATTATCTGTATAATTCTGGCACTTCATCTGTGAAAGAAATGCAATTCCCTAAAGTCTTAATGTATATATTTTATGCTCTGAAGACTATTTATCATCAGGTAAGTCCTGCCAAAAGGCCATTTGATAAAATGGATTTTCTGCATACCTGAAATCCTCATTATTACCATCATTCACTTAAATGGCTTTGAAGGAGATGTTTGCATTTTAGCAAGGCTAAGAGTTTTTTTTTTTTTAACCTGGATATAGCCCCTAATTGAGTAAATGAAGTAAACAGATCACCCAGAAAAAGTATTAGACATCTGGTGAAAGGGGCTGATGTCAGCGAAAAGGGGTAAGAGGCTAGAAAAGGGATGGTCACTTTGGTTGCTATTAGGAGTCCAGGAGGTCTGAACATTAGTGAAATGAGCTGCTGGGGGTGGAAATGGTGTTCACGTCTGTTCCAATGACTGCAACATCTGTTGAGCTCCAGCCGATGGCTGATTATGGCACTGTTGTCAGAACTTCAGATTTTTCAGTAGGCCAACAACTTGGATATAACTGTGAACACGTCCATGTCGCCTGCGTTGAAGCATCGAATGTTAAAATGTTAACCACTGGACCGCCAGGGAAGTCCCTGTACTCTTCTTATTGCCAAATGTGGACAACTAATAACATTAAAAAGAAAATCTGTAGGTCAACAATTTCCAAGCCAAACAGGTTAGTTCTGTGGGCCATGTGAAGCCACAGGCCACCAGTTTGAAATTCTCACAGTAGAACATTTTCCAAAAGGAAGCTGGAAAATACTGGGGAAAACGTTGGCCTCTTCTCTGTTGAACCTACAGCTGGCACTGTAGGGAAGCTCACCTCTGCTCTTTGCAAGTGTCTCTATGAGCTAGGCCAACTCCCTCCCTAAAGATGGAGTTCAAAGACAGTTTTCCACTCTCAACATGTTTAGAACAAGCAGAGGCCCTGTCCTGTTCTAGAAGTCACAAGTCAGTCTTCTGAGTTGAATAGAATTATGGGGGATACTGCTGTTACTTTTACCAGGGATTTAAGAGCATAAAAGTTCTTAGATATTTACCTTGCTCTTCATTCCTCCCATATACTGGTTAGTGCTTGGTTTCTTCAGTGACAAATCAGTGGGAGCTAGGAATATGAAAGTCTAACCAGGGACTCCCCTGGTGGTCCAGCAGCTAAGACTCCAAGCTCCCAATGCAGGGGGGCCAGGTTCAATCCCTGATCAGGGAACTAGATCCTACATACAACAACTAAAAGATCCTATGTGTCACAATTAAGACCTGGTGCAGCCAAATAAATAAATAAAGTCAATTAATTAATTTAAAAAAGTCTAACCAGGGAGCTGGGAGTTGGTGTTCTATATATGACTAAAGGGTCGGACATGACTGAGTGAACTGAACTGATGACAATCAAGTTTCTGCTATGGTTAACAGCAGGAGTCTGATTCATGATAATGTTTGGCAGAAACCAACACAATGCTATAAAAGCAATTATCCTTAAATGAAAAATAAATTTTTTAAAAAGAGTGTGAATTTGGAGCCAATTGCCTGGTCAAATTCTGACCCCACCACTAACTTGGTAACTGTGCTTAAACCATCTGTAAAATGGGGAAAACAAAATACCTATATATGAGGCTGTTGTGAGGATGAAATATATTGATACCCAGTTAGTTTGTTCTTATAGGAAAAAAATATATGCGTTAGTATATTCAAAAGTAGAGACATTACGTTGCTGACTAGTCAAGGCTATGGTTTTTCCAGTAGTCATGTATGGATGTGAGAGTTGGACTGTGAAGAAGGCGGAGCACCGAAGAANCATCTTTCTGTATTCATCCTGCCTCTCATTTTTCCACCTAAATATGATCAACCAGCTGATTTTTTTCCTCCATAAAATGTAATCTCATTTCTCATATTTTTTTTGAAATTAATTTTTATTTTTTAGTTTGTTTTGCTTTACAATACTGTATTTGTTTTGCTATACATCGACATGAATCAGCCACGAGTGTACATGAACTCCCAATCCCGACTTCCACCTCCCCCCGAAAACATATATTTTACTTCTTACTATATACTGAAATGTTGCTGTATTATTCCTTGTAGCTTTACTGACATGTTTAAGTTAGAATCCTCAACACTTAAAACCTTAGTTTTTAGTAAAAGCTAAGAATTAAGCAATGAACTGTCTTATACACTGGCATTTTATAGATTGGTTATCATAAACACCAGTGATAAGGTTTTAAAACTTTTGTTCTCTTATAGAGAACATCTCGATGTGATAGCAACATTTTTTGATATTTCTAAATCCCTTTAGTTCTTTTATTTAGTAATTGATGTTTCAGTATATTTTATTTAATAAACTTTGATCACTTATATTAACACAGTCCTAGGACTTTCAGTCAGTCAGTCATTTCAGTTGCTCAGTCATGTCTGACTCTTTGCAACCCCCTGGACTGCAGCATGCCAGGCTTTCCTGTCCATCACCAACTTCTGGAGCTTGCTCGAACTCAGTTATCAAATATCTAGAAAGATTATTTTAGGTAGACATTTCTAAAATATAATTATTTTAAAGAGTTTGTCTCAATGTTTTTATCTCATTTACATTTACTTTCAGATTTCATAATATCAAGTTATTTTTCTTTTTTAATATAAATTTATTTATTTTAATTGGAGGTTAATTACTTTACAATATTGTATTGGTTTTGCCATACATAATTAACACAGTTCTAGGACTTTCAGTCAGTCGGTCATTTCAGTTGCTCAGTCATGTCTGACTCTTTGCAACCCCCTGGACTGCAGCATGCCAGGCTTTCTTGTTCATTACCAACTCCTGGAGCTTGCTCAAACTCAGTTATCAAATATCTAGAAAGATTATTTTAGGTAGACATTTCTAAAATATAATTATTTTAAAGAGTTTATCCCAATGTTTTTATCTCATTTACATTTACTTTCAGATTTCATAATATCAAGTTATTTTTCTTTTTAAAAATATGTATTTATTTTAATTAGAGGTTAATTACTTTACAATATTGTATTGGTTTTGCCATACATCAACATAAATCCGCCACAGGTATACACATGTTCCCCATCCTGAACCCCTCTCCTTTCTCCCTCCCTGTACCATCCCTCTGAGTCATCCCAGTGCACCAGCCCCAAGCACCCACTATCATGCATTGAACCTAGACTGGTGATTCATTTCATATATGATAGTATACATGTTTCAACGCCATTCTCCCAAATCATCCCACCCTCTCCCTCTCCCACAGAGTCCAAAAGGCTGTTCTATACATCTGTGTCTCTTTTGCTTTCTTGCATACAGGGTTATTATTACCATCTTTCTAAATTCCATATATATGCGTTAGTACACTGTATTGGTGTTTTTCTTTCTGGCTTACTTCACTCTGTATAATAGGCTCCAGTTTCATCCACCTCATTAGAACTGATTCAAATGTATTCTTTTTAATGCCTGAGTAATACTCCATTGTGTATATGTACCACAGCTTTCTTATCCATTCATCTGCTGATGGACATCTAGGTTGCTTCCATGTCCTGGCTATTATAAACAGTGCTGCTATGAACATTGGGGTCCATATTATTACCATCATTCTAAATTCCATATATATGTGTAAGTATACTGTATTGGTGTTTTTCTTTCTGGCTTACTTCACTCTGTATAATCGGCTCCAGCTTCATCCACCTCATTAGAACTGATTCAAATGTATTCTTTTTAATGGCTGAGTAATACTCCATTGTGTATATGTACCACAGCTTTCTTATCCATTCATCTGCTGATGGACATCTAGGTTGCTTCCATGTCCTGGCTATTATAAACAGTGCTGCTATGAACATTGGGGTCCATATGTCTCTTTCAATTCTGGTTTCCTTGGTGTGTATGCCCAGCAGTTGGATTGCTCGGTCATAAGGCAGTTCTACTTCCAGTTTTTTAAAGAATCTCCACACTGTTCTCCATAGTGGCTGTACTAGTTTGCACTTCCAACAACAGTGTAAGAGGGTTCCCTTTTCTCCACACCCTCTCCAGCATTTATTGCCTGTAGACTTTTGGATAGCAGCCATTCTATGTAAGAGGGTTCCCAAGGGATGCTCAGCATCACTCATTTCTCTGATAATGAGTGATGCTAGCATCTTTTCATGTGTTTGTTAGCCATCTGTATATCTTCTTTGGACAAATGTCTACTTAGTTCTTTGGCCCATTTTTTGATTGGGTCGTTTATTTTTCTGTATTGAGCTGTACAAGTTGCTTGTATATTTTTGAGATTAGTTGTTTGTCAGTTGCTTCATTTGCTATTATTTTCTCCCATTCTGAAGGCTGTCTTTTCACCTTGCTTACAGTTTCCTTTGTTGTGCAGAAGCTTTTAAGTTTAATTAGGTCTCATTTGTTTATTTTTGCTTTATTTCCAATATTCTGGGAGATGAGTCATAGAGGATCCTGCTGTGATGTATGTCGGAGAGTGTTTTGCCTATGTTCTGCTCTAGGAGTTTTATAGTTTCTGGTCTTAAGTTTAGATCTTTAATCCATTTTGAGTTTATTTTTGTGTATGGTGTTAGAAAGTGATCTAATTTCATTCTTTTACAAGTGGTTGACCAGTTTTCCCAGCACCACTTGTTAAAAAGATTGTCTTTAATCCACTGTATATTCTTGCCTCCTTTGTCGAAGATAAGCTGTCCATAGGTGTGTGGATTTATCTCTGGGCTTTCTATTTTGTTCCATTGATCTATATTTCTGTCTTTGTGCCAGTACCATACTGTCTTGATGACTGTGGCTTTGTAGTAAAGCCTGAAGTCAGGCAGGTTGATTCCTCCAGTTCCATTCTTCTTTCTCAAGATGGCTTTGGCTATTCGAGGTTTTTTGTGTTTCCATACAAATTGTGAAATTATTTGTTCTAGCTCTGTGAAAAACACCGCTGGTATCTTGATAGGAATTGCATTGAATCTGTAGATTGCTTTGGGTAGTATACTCATTTTCACTATATTGATTCTTCCGATCCATGAACATGGTATATTTCTCCATCTATTAGTGTCCTCTTTGATTTCTTTCATCAGTGTTTTATAATTTTCTATATATAGGTCTTTAGTTTCTTTAGGTAGGTATATTCCTAAGTATTTTATTCTTTTCGTTGCAATGGTGAATGGAATTGATTCTTAATTTCTTTTTCTACTTTCTCATTATTAGTGTATAGGAATGCAAGGGATTTCTGTGTGTTGATTTTATATCCTGCAACTTTACTATATTCATTGATTAGCTCTAGTAATTTTCTGGTGGAGTCTTTCGGGTTTTCTATGTAGAGGATCATGTCATCTGCAAACAGTGAGAGCTTTACTTCTTCTTTTCCAATCTGGATTCCTTTTATTTCTTTTTCTGCTCTGATTGCTGTGGCCAAAACTTCCAAAACTATGTTGAATAGTAGTGGTGAAAGTGGGCACCCTTGTCTTGTTCCTGACTTTAGGGGAAATGCTTTCAATTTTTCACCATTGAGGATAATGTTTGCTGTGGGTTTGTCATATATAGCTTTTATTATGTTGAGGTATGTTCCTTCTATTCCTGCTTTCTGGAGAGTTTTTAACATGAATGGATGTTGAATTTTGTCAAAGGCTTTCTCTGCATCTACTGAGATAATCATATGGCTTTTATTTTTAAATTTGTCAATGTGGTGTATTACATTGATTGATTTGCAGATATTGAAGAATCCTTGCATCCCTGGGATAAAGCCCACTTGGTCATGGCATATGATCTTTTTAATGTGTTGTGTAGATTCTGATTGCTAGAATTTTGTTAAGGATTTTTGCATCTATGTTCATCAGTGATATTGGCCTGTAGTTTTGTTTTTTGTGGTATGTTTGTCAGGTTTTGGTATTAGGGTGATGGTGGCCTCATAGAATGAGTTTGGAAGTTTACCTTCCTCTGCAATTTTCTGGAAGAGTTTGAGTAGGACAGGTGTTAGCTCTTCTCTAAATTTTTGGTAGAATTCAGCTGTGAAGCCATCTGGACCTGGAATTTTGTTTGCTGGAAGATTTCTGATTACAGTTTCGATTTCCATGCTTGTGATGGGTCTGTTAAGATTTTCTATTTCTTCCTGGTTCAGTTTTAGAAAGCTGTACTTTTCTGAGAATTTGTCCATTTCTTCCATGTTGTCCATTTTATTGGCATATAATTGCTAATAATATCTCTTATGATCCTTTGTATTTCTGTGTTGTCTGTTGTGATCTCTCCATTTTCATTTCTAATTTTATTGATTTGATTTTTCTCCCATTGTTTCTTGATGAATCTGGCTAATGGTTTGTCAATTTTATTTATCCTTTCAAAGAACCAGCTTTTGGCTTTGTTGATGTTTGCTCTCTTTGTTTCTTTTGCATTTATTTCTGCCCTAATTTTTAAGATTTCTTTCCTTTACTAACTCTGGGGTTCTTCATTTCTTCCTTTTCTAGTTTCTTTAGGTGTAGAGTTAGGTTATTTATTTGACTTTTTTCTTGTTTCTTGAGGTATGCCTGTATTGCTATGAACTTTCCCCTTAGCACTGCTTTTACAGTGTCCCGCAGGTTTTGGGTTGTTGTGTTTTCATTTTCATTTGTTTCTATGCATATTTTGATCTCTTTTTTGATTTCTTCTGTGATTTTTTGGTTATTCAGAAGTGTGTTGTTCAGCCTCCATATGTTGGAACTTTTAATAGTTTTTCTCCTGTAATTGAGATCTAATCTTACTGCATTGTGGTCAGAAAAGATGCTTGGAATAATTTTAATTTTTTTGAATTTACAAGGCTAGATTTATGGCCCAGGATGTGATCTATCCTGGAGAAGGTTCTGTGTGCACTTGGGGAAAAGGTGAAATTCATTGTTTTGGGGTGAAATGTCCTATAGATATCAACTAGGTCTAACTGGTCTATTGTATCATTGAAAGTTTGTGTTGCCTTGTTAATTTTCTGTTTAGTTGATCTATCCATAGGTGTGAGTGGGGTATTAAAGTCTCCTACTATTATTGTGTTATTGTTAATTTCCCCTTTCATACTTGTTAGCATTTGTCTTACATATTGTGGTGCTCCTATGTTGGGTGCATATATATTTATAATTGTTATATCTTCTTCTTGGATTGATCCTTTGATCATTATGTAGTGTCCTTCTTTGTCTCTTTTCACAGCCTTTGTTTTAAAGTCTATTTTATCTGATATGAGTATTGCTACTCCTGCTTTCTTTGGTCTCTATTTGCATGGAATATCTTTTTCCAGCCCTTCACTTTCAGTCTGTATGTGTCCCCTATTTTGAGGTGGGTCTCTTGTAGACAACATATATAGGGGTCTTATTTTTGTATCCATTCAGCCAGTCTTTGTCTTTTGGTTGGGGCATTCAATCCATTTACATTTAAGATAATTATTGATAAGTATGATCTCATTGCCATTTACTTTATTGTTTTGGGTTCGAGTTTATACACCTTTTTTGTGTTTCCTATCTAGAGAATACCCTTTAGCATTTGTTGGAGAGCTGGTTTGGTGGTGCTGAGTTCTCTCAGCTTTTGCTTGTCTTTAAAGCTTTTGAGTTCTCCATATTTGAGTGAGATCCTTGCTGGGTACCGTAATCTGGGCTGTAGGTTATTTTCTTTCATCATTTTAAGTATGTCTTGCCATTCCCTCCTGGCCTGAAGAGTTTCTATTGAAAGATCAGCTGTTATCCTTATGGGAATCCCCTGTGTGTTATTTGTTGTTTTTCCCTTGCTGCTTTTAAGATTTGTTCTTTGTGTTTGATCTTTGTTAATTTGATTAATATGTGTGTTGGGGTGTTTTGCCTTGGGTTTATCCTGTTTGGGACTCTCTTGGTTTCTTGGAGTTGGGTGATTATTTCCTTCCCCATTTTAGGGAAGTTTTCAACTATTATCTCCTCAAGTATTTTCTCATGGGCTTTCTTTTTGTCTTCTTCTTCTGGGACTCCTATGATTCAAATGTTGGGGCATTTAACATTGTCCTGGAGGTCTCTGAGATTGTCCTCATTTCTTTTAATTCATTTTTCTTTTTTCCTTTCTAATTCATTTATTTCTACCATTCTATCTTCTACTTCACTAATCCTATCTTCTGTCTCTGTTATTCTAATATTTGTTGCCTCCAAAGTGTTTTTGATCTCATTTATTGCATTATTCATTATACATTGACTCTTTTTTATTTCTTCTAAGTCCTTGTTAAACCTTTCTTGCATCTTCTCAATCCTTGTCTCCAGGCTATTTATTTACTATTTGTTCCCTCCAGAGTGTTTTTTATCTCATTTATTGCATTATTCATTATATACTGACTGTTTTTTATTTCTTCTAGGTCCTTGTTAAACCTTTCTTGCATCTTCTCAGTCCTTGTCTCCAGGCTATTTATCTGTGATTCCATTTTGATTTCAAGATTTTGGATCATTTTCACTATCATTATTCAGAATTCTTAATCAGGTAGATTCCCAAACTCTTTCTCTTTTGTTTGGTTTGGTGGGTATTTATCCTCTTCCTTTACCTGCTGGGTATTCCTCTGTCTCTTCATCCTGTTTATATTGCTGTGTTTGGGGTGGCCTTTCTGTATGCTGGCAGTTTGTGGAGTTTTCTTTATTGTGGAGTTTCCTCACTGTGGGTGGGGTTATACGGGTGGCTTGTCAAGGATTCCTGGTTAGGGAAGCTTGTGTCAGTGTTCTGGTGGATGAAGCTGGATTTCTTCTCTGTGGAGTGCAACGAAGTGTCAAGTAATGAGTTATGAGATGTCAATGGATTTGGAGTGACTTTGGGCAGCCTGTATATTGAAGCTCAGGGCTGTGTTCCTGTGTTGCTGGAGAACTTGCGTGGTATGTCTTGCTCTGGAACTTGTTGGCCCTTGAGTGGTGCTTGGTTCCAGTGTAGGTATGGAGACATTTGATGAGCTCCTGTTGATTAATGTTCCCTGGAGTCAGGAGTTCTCTGGTGTTCTCAGGATTTGGACCTAAACCTCCTGTTTCTGGTTTTTAGTCTTATTTTTACAGTAGCCTCTCTCTTACATGGAGAAGAGAAGAGGGAGGAGGGAGTTAGAGGTGACCCGAATGAAATGAGGTGGAATCAAAAGAAGAGAGAGCAAGCTAGCCAGTAATCACTTCCTTATGTGTACTCCACAGTCTGGACCGCTCAGAGATGTTCACAGAGTTATACAGAGAAGAGAAGAGGGAGGAAGGAGACAGAGGTGGCCAGGAGGATAAAGGGGGGAATCAAAAGAAGAGAGACAGATCCAGCCAGTAATCAGTTCCCTAAGTGTTCTCCACCGTCTGGAACACACAAAGAGATTCACAGAGTTGGGTAGAGAAGAGAAGGGGGAAGGAGGAGATAGAGGTGACCTGTTGGAGAAAAAGGAGAGTCCAAAAGGGGAGAGGCAATCAAGCCAGTAATCTTGCTCCAAGTAAAAATGGGTACTGAAGATTGGGTTCATAAAAGTACAAAATTGATAACAAATACCAAAAAGCAAAGATTAAAAATCTAGAGTAGAGGTTGGATTTTAAAAAAATACAATATTTAAGAAAAGAAAAAAAAAAGTCACAAAAATTATTAAAATATATATATATATATATATGAAGTTTGCTTTAAAAATAGGGTCTCTTTATTTTTTGCAAAGTAATAATAGGTTATAAAAATGAAAATTAAAAGAGTAATAGAATAGACTTAAAAATTAAAAAAAAAATTTTTTTTTAATAGTAAAAATATATCTAGGGCTTTCTCTGGTGTTGTTGTGGGCAGTATGGAGTCAGTTCATTTTCGGATAGTTCCTTGGTCCAGCTTATATTTCCCAAGATCTATAGGCCCCTTCCTATGTAGTCAGTACTAACTACAGGGTTTTAATCTATTGTACTTGTCACTTCCAAGGCAGTTCCCTCTGTTTTAGTTTCTTCTGTTTGCTGGTCTCTTCAGTGTCTGATTTCCACCCTGACACAAGGGTGGGGGGTGGTGGACACTTTTTTTAGGCTCACTTGTTCAGTTGCACTGTGGGGAGGGAGGAACGCTGCAAACAAATAACACTGGTGTGTGCTCGCAGTGTCTCAGCCACACTGGGCCTGCCCCTGCTCACAGCGCGTGTGCCCTCCCTGCCCACACTGCTTAGGCTCTAGGTTGCTCAGCCAGGAACCGTCTGAGGCTTGCCCTGGGCTGCATGCACCTCCCAGGTCTAAGCCGCTCAGATTCAGGCACTCGGGTAGTCCTCAGAGGCGCAGACTCGGTTGAGCCTGCGTTTTGTCCCCTCCCCAGGTCCGAGAAGCTCAGGTGATGAGGTGTTTGGCGAGCATGGTTGCTGCAACTTATCGCCTCCCCAGTCCCTGTCATTTAGTTTTCTGGGTGTACAACCGGCGCACCTTCTCAGGCGATGTTGACTGTCCAGAACCCAAATAAGTCTTAGTTAGCAAAAAGCCTGCTTTCAGTTTGGTAGATAATGCCTCTCTGGGGCTGCGATTGCCCCCTTCCGGCTCTGGCTGCCTGTCACCAGAGGGGGATGGTCTGCAGCCAGCTAGCTCTGTTCAGTCCTTTGTTCTGTGAGCGGGCCTGACAGTGTCTTAGGTTAGGGCTTTTCACGTGGTAGCTGTGCCACAGTCTGGTTTGCTAGCCCAAGACAGTTCCCTCAGATTGCCCTCAGGGAATTCAGGCCCAGTCCTTACTCTAAGCAATGGAGCCCGTACCTCCCTGCCCAGCCCCCGCTTGCTAGTGGCTGATGCAGGCATCTGTGCTGCTTCTCTGCTGGGGGAGTTACCGTTGAGCATGTAATCTGTGGTTTTTAATTATTTATTTTCCCTCCCAGTTATGTTGCCCTCTGTGGTTCCAAGGCTCGCCACAGACTTGGCAGTGAGAGTGTTTCCTGATGTTTGGAAACTTCTCTCTTTTTAAGACTCCGTCCCTTCCCAGGACGGAGCTCTGTTCCTACCTCTTTTGTCTCTCTTTTTGTTTTTTATATTTTTTTCCTACCTGCTTTCAAAGACAATGGGCTGCTTTTCTGGGTGCCTGATGTCCTCTGCCGGCATTCAGAAGTTGTTTTGTGGAATTTACTCAGTGTTTAAATGTTTCTTTGATGAATTTGTGGGGGAGAAAGTGGTTTCCCCATCCTATTCCTCCACCATCTTAGGACCGCCTCCCCAGTTCTCTTCTTTCTTAAAGTCCAGCAACTGCTTTTCTGGTTCTTTTCACCCCCAACACACAGAAGTGAAGGTATTAGTCACTCAGTTGTGTTTGACTCTTTGCAACCCCATGGACTGTAGCCCATAGCCTGCCAGGCTCCTCTGTCTATGGAATTCTCCAGGAGAGAATACTGGAGTGTGTAGCCATTCTCTTCCCACGTCTCCAACAACTGTTCATCAGTCTTTTAGGCTTCACCTCCTTTGACTTCCCTTAAATGTTTGCATTCTTCTAGTTTCTTTTTATGGGGTGGGGAGGTGCTGACAGCATGTAGGATCTTAGCTCCCCAACTAGGGATTGAACCCACGGCCCCTACATTGGAAGGGGAATTCTTAACCACTAGACCAGCAGGGAAGTTCCTATGTTCTGTCTGTGTTTCTGTCTTTTGTTGTTTCCCACAGTCTTCTTTGGTGATTTCACCTAACCTCAGGTTTCAACAACCACTTAAACATTGTTACAAACCAAACATATTTTTTGCATTCAAGACATGTCACTCCATTTACATTTTTTTGTATCTGACTCTTCTGGAAATCTCCACTTCAATACCACACGGGTATACCCAGTGCAATATGTCCAAAATGGCAATCTCACCCCTTCGCTGCCAATTTTCTCAAATTGCCTACTTTCACAATGAAAGTTGTGATAAATATAACAGTTCATTATAGTTGTGACAAGTGGGATAAAGGAAATGTTCACTGGTGCCAGGAGACCATGTGTTAGTGAGATCTAACCTGGCTGAGAGAGTCGTGATGGGTTTCCCTAAGAAAGGGACTTCTAAAGTGAGCTTCCCTGTAGCTCAGTGGTAAAGAATCCCCCTTCCAATGCAGGTGACACAGGTTCATTCCCTGGTCTGGGAACTAAGCCCATGTGCCGCGATTATTGAGCCTGTGCTTTAGAGCCCGGGAGCCACAGGAAAAGCCACTGCAAAGAGAAGCCCGCACACCACAACTAGAGAAACGCCCCTACAACAAAGACTCAGCACAGCCAAAACTGAATAAACAAATAAATAAAGCTCCAAAGGATGAATAGAAATTTTCTACACAACACCCGAGTGGAGAGTTCCTCAGGCACAGGAAACAGCTTGTGTGAAATCTGCAAAGCAGCAGGGGATTTAGCGGGATCAATGGATTGAAAGGAGCTGAATGAACACAAGAGAAGAGTGAAAAGAGAGCGCAATAGTGGTAGTGGGCAGGTGGCGGGGATCATACCGACCCTGGAAGGACTAAAACACTGGTCTACCTAAAGCCAGAGTCAGTCCTTCCAAAAGTTAGTCACCATTTGCAGACTCTTTTGCAAGTTTGCCTACTTGCTAAAATGTATTTGTAAACATGATATTGATACTGATGGCACTTCAGCCATCATTTAAAGATACATACCATCTCCTCCGGCACAGGTTTCCAGCTAAGACTGAACAAGACGACACCACCTTCTTGTTTCAGCTCCCACTGAACAAAGGACCTTTCAGCAGTCTGTTCAGTGCCACCACGTCTTCCACATTTCTGTGCTTTTTCTTGGTGATTGTTCTGTTTGAAATAGCCCCCAAGCAAAGTGCAGTCTGATGTTCCTGAGCAAAAGAAGGTTGTGATGTGCCTTTGGAAGAAAATATGTGTGTTTAATAAACTCTGTTCAGGCATGAGTTACAGTGCTATGTCTATAGGTTTAATGTTAAGGAATCAATCATATGCAAGCAAGCAAGCAATCGCTCAGTCATGTCCAACTCTTTGCGATCTCATGGACTGTAGTCTACCAGGCTTCTCTGTCCATGGGATTTTCCAGGCAAGAGTACTGGAGTGGGTTGCCATTTCCTTCTCCAGGGATCTTCCTGACCCAGGGATTGAACCCAGGTCTCCTGCATTGCAAGCAGACGCTTTACCCTCTGAGCCACCAGGGAAGCCCATCATATGGGGCACCCAGAAAAAGGAAGAAGAAATTCACTGGCCTGTGCATCAGGCCACTCCAGAAAGTAGTAAGTATCTGTTGTGTGTGACGAACCTACAGGAGAGATGGAAAAGAGGTTAACCTTGCAGATTTGAAAGAGAGAAGAGCAGAACGAACACCATGTCGGAACTGCCTGCATCATTCTTCAGCCTACATATTCCATCACTTTAGCTCTGCACATAAATAGTTAAATATTAGAGAAATATTGGTTGGGCATAACTAGCTCTTATGGTACCTGAAAAAAGTTCCTATAACACTGGCCAGGGTTAGTTATGGCTGCTACTTGTAGATAAGCTTGCTTTCAGCCTAGAAGCCTTGCTGAGATAAGAGATAAGAATGCTAAAGTAAAAATAACTGCTAAAAACTTGAATTTTTGCAGGAGATTTGTGACACAGCCTATATGAGCAAATAGAACAGAGACATGGTATGCTTCCTTGAAGGCTAGGTGTCCCCAAGATGTCTCCACTCATGTTTACCTTTCAATCTTGACTCCTCTGACTTCCCCTTTTCCCTTAGCATAAAAGAAGCCCGGATGCTCTTCCGAGCTAAGATGGTTCTTTAGAACTTTAGCCCACCACCTTCTTGGTTTGCTGACCACAGTCACTATTTCTTGCCCCAACATTTTGTCCCTTGACTTACTGGCCTGTTTGTGGAAAGTAGTACAAGTAAAACAGATTCAAAAAATAAATACACAGTGGACATCATTGCTGTGAGGCCATGAAAGCCAAAGAAATTTACTATCACATTCCCCAGCATCAGGAAAACATTAAACTCTTGTGGGCCAGTGGTGGCTCACACATTTCAAAAGCCAGTATAGCATGAAAAATGTGAAACTTTCAGATACGGCAGGCTCTGCAGGGCAGGAGGCTGGGGAAGAATTTTTTTAAATGTCTGCTAAGTGTTATGTGTAGGTCTTCAGGACTGATGAGATGGGCTTGTTTCACAAGGATGTTGGCAAATACAGAACAAGAGTGGTGTTTTGGTCAATGACAACACAGGCCAGAAGCTCACAAGAACGTCATCCTCTGTTTCCCCTGGAGCCATAGCTCAATATTACCAGATTTAACATTGGTGGTGACCCTGTAGAACATTCAGTTCAGTTCAGTTCAGTCGCTCAGTTGTGTCCAACTCTTTGCGACCCCCATGGTCTGCAGCACGCCAGGCCTCCCTGTCCATCACCAACTCTCGGAGTTTACCCAAACTCATGTCCATTGAGTCAGTGATGCCATCCAACCATCTTATCCTCTGTTGTCCCCTTCTCCTCCCATCTTAAATCTTTCCCAGCATCAGGGTCTTTTCCAGTGAGTCAGTTCTTCGCATCAGGTGGCCAAAGTATAATAACCATGAATAATGGAGCCTGTATGGATGGGAGAAGGGAGAGTAGCACCTCCCTTGAGGTTTTTTCCAAAAATAATTTTTAAAATTTATTTATTTTTGGCTGTCCTGGTCTTCATTGCCCTGAGGGCTGCTGGTGGCAGTGTGTGGAAGCTACTCTTTGTTGCCATGTGTGGGCTTCTCATTGCGCTGGCTTCTCCTGGGGAGCACAGACTTGGAAGCAAGCAGGCTTCAGTAGTCACGGTTCCTGGGCTCTAAAGCACAGACCCAGTATTTGCGGCGTGTGGGCCTACTTGCTCCTCCACCTGTGGGATCTTCTTGGTCCAGGGATCAAACCTGTGTCCCCTTCACTGGCAGGTGGATTCTTTACCCCTGAGCCACCAAAGAAGTTCAGCACCTCTTCTTTTATACCTAAGAATTCCCTCAATATTTTTGCTACAGTCTTCATGGTTCTAGGTTCTGATGGTTTAGAGTCAAATACCCAAGGAATGAATTTTTCTGCCAGGGGATACAATGAGAGTCTTTCAAATATTTTTAAAAGCTTTAGCAGTCACTGCTATGTGTCTGTACTGTGGTGAATGTATATATGTGTGTGTGTGTGTGTTTGTGTGTGTATGGGGGTCAGGGTAAGGAGTCTCCCATAAACACACAATGTCATCTGTACTGCTGGTCACTGTAGTTAGGTGGTTTCCCTCCTAACCTCCTCTGAACTAGTTTTCATGCCTGTTGTTCCACTGAAAATGCTTGTCAACTTCACCAGTGACCTCCTTATTGCCAAACCCAATGAGTCTCTGACTTCAAAGTTCTCTAATTCGCAGTAACTTTTGACTTAGCTGACCACTATCCTATTTTGAAACTCTTCTCTCGGTTCTATGATATCTTTGTCTCACTCTTTTTTTTTTTTTTTAATCTTTTAGGTCTCATTTGCTAAGTTCTTCTCTCTGTGTGTGTGTTAGTCAATAAGTCCTATCCGATTCTTTGCAACCCCATGGACTATAGCCCTCCAAGTTCCTCTGTCCATGGAATTCTCCAAGAAAGACTACTGGAGTGGGTTGCCATTTCCTTCTCCAGGGGATCTCCTGAACCTGGGATCAAACCCAGGTCTCCTGCATTGCAGGCAGATTCTTTACCATCTGCACTATAGGGAAGTCCTTAAGTTCTTCTTGACTCAATCATTAAAATTTGATCCTCCTCAAAACTTGGTTCTGGGTTTTCTTCTCTTCAATACCTAAATATTTTTATCCACTGCAATATCTTCACTTATATTATACACGTCACAATTTCTAAATTTGTATCTTCAGTTACACCTCTCTCCCCAGCCTCAGAGTCACACATCCAACCACACACGTGGCACCTGCCACCTGGTGTCTTCACAGATACCTCCAGGTCCATGTATCCAATACAGGACTCCTGACTGTCACCTCACAGCTCCAGGGTTCTTCTCCAGTCCCACTCTTGGCTCTCCCCCTATAACAACAAATGGTAATACATTCATTCAGGAGCCAGAGTTAGAAATCTGGAAGTCATCCTTGACTCTCCTCTTGCTCATCTCTTGCCTCCAGATCAATCCTTCAGAAATTCTACCTCCATATATACTTCAGCTCTGAGATCTCCTTCTTCTGTATCTGCTATCCTAAGTGTCCACCGTGATGCAGGTGAGAGAGAAGAACCGTGGACAGGATCAGGTTTCTTAGTCTCAGATTTGTGACGCTAGAAGAGAGAGAAAGCTGCTCTCTCCCAGCATTAACGTATGAAACCCCAGAGAAAGGGCCAGGTTTGGGTCATGTGCCAATCATTTTGGCCAGGGAGGTGTGATGTTGTGGTTTTTCAGGCCTTGCTTCTGAGTCTAACCCTGTGGCCAGGAATCCAAGGAATGTGATTAGAATCCCTGGAGACACGTGGAGGAGAAACAGCCATTTCCCGAAAGGATGGTGGTGCTGTTATCAGAAGACGAAGATGACACTGTGAAGAGTTGGGGCGAGTGGTCTAGACCTCCACCTGCCTTGTTAACACTTTGCTGTCCTGTGTACGTGTCCCAGAGGGACCAGAGCGCTGGGTGTACTTGACTCCTAAATGGCTTGGCATCATCATAATGCCGGTAGCTTTGAGGATTTCCTGGGATGGTGTTGTGTAGTGCTTACAAGTCAGATGGAGCCTTTAGGACTTTGAAAACACTACGAGACTCTGTTGAGTGAATGGGTCAGGTAATAAGCAGAAGCTGTCTACTTCTGAGTTCTTTCTCAGTCTCTCAGGATACTTTCAGCTGAGTTCTCCAGGTTGGCAGAATACACTAATGTGCATTCTACTCTCTGAACTGTGATGTACAATTATACACATGAGAAAATCTACACTTGAAGAGCTAAACAGTAAGACCTATATAAAAAGAGGCCACACTAGTTTTCTTCCACCTCAAGCCCACCTCCAAACACCCTCAGTAATTCAGATTAATCTAATCCACTAAAATGCGCAGGTTGAACATTTTTAGAATTAGGAAGTGCGACTGGAATTTTGATTTCCCAAAACAGAAACCAGTTAAGAGAATCCTCCCAGGGTCAGAGAACAATTCTAATCATTTATGTTCTTCTAGTGAATGACCAGCAGAGGGCGAACAAGATGACAAATAAAACCAGAGGCTTGGCGAAGGGTGAGGAGTGGCTTTTCTTCAAGTTCACACAGAACCAACTTGCAAACATGATCCCTAACTTAGGGAGTGAGAAAAGAGCGAATACTGTGTTGACTTAACCTTGGCATTTTCAAGTTGTTTCTAGAAGATCTTAATCTGTGATAAAGACAAAGTCCTTGCAGCCAGGACCCACTCAAATCACGGTCTCCTAGAGACAACTTGGGGGAAGATGTGCCACGTGGAGAAAACCAACATATTTTTATTCTAATGATAGGACTTTGCAGGCTTGTAGCAACTAGAACCTAACCTCCCCTGAATACTTAGTAATCACAAGTTCCTTAGGTTTGAAGGGGAAAGAACTGATTTTCATATACCCTAAGTTTCCAACTGAAGTCATACAGAAGTCATTATGGGAAGAAAAGGCAAGATTTCATAAATCTTGATGCTAGATAAAGGTGAGAACGTGCTATTAAAAATTTGAATATATAATGTATGGTCTTGTTCTGTTTGGTTGCCTTGTAGGTCTTTTGGGTAAAGTATTTGTGATACTGAAATTCAATGTGTCAAAGATGAGTTATAGTCACCCACTCGAGAAATTTTATTATAAAATCCAGTTTGGGGACTTCCCTCGTGGTCCAGTGGTTAAGAATCCACTTGCCAATGCAGGGATCACAGGGTTGATCCCCAGCCCAGGAAGATCCCACATGCTGTGGAGGAACCAAGCCCAAGCGCCACAGCTACTGAAGTTCTTGCTCTTAGAGCCCATTCTCCACAACAAAAGAAGCCACCACAGTGAGAAGGCTGAGCAAAGCAACGGAGAGTAACCTCCACTTGCCCCGGCTAGGGAAAGGCTGCTCAGCACGACAACCCAGTGCAGCCAAAGCTAAGGCAATAAATGAGAGTGTGTGTAAGTCCAGTCTCACTCGACTCTTTGTAACCCCACGGATTGTAGCCTGCCAGGCTCTTCTGTCCATGAGGTTTCCCAGGCAAGATTACTGGAGTGGGCTGCCATTTCCTTCTCCAGGGAATCTTCCTGACCCAGGGATCAAACACATGTCTAAGAGTTGCTAAATGCTAAAAATATAGTTTTTAAAATATGTAGATAAATAAATAAAACCCAGTTTGGGCAAAAGCGTGAGGGAAATAGATCACCGTGGTTAGCTGGAGTGTAAATTGGTACAACTTTTGGAAAGCAGTTAGGCAAACCTCCGTCTGTGTGAACAGCCTACATAACCCTTCATTCTCACATCTGTAAAAACACTAGTAAGTATTCAAAAATATATGCACAAGAACGTTGATCGTCGCACTCCTTGTACCAGCTACACTTTAGAAAGAGCTCGCTGCTGCTGCTAAGTTGCTTCAGTCGTTTCCGATTCTGTGCGACCCCATAGCTTGCAGCCTACCAGGCTCCTCCGTCCATTAGAAAGAGCTTAGGGCTCCGTTAATGAATCCATGGAAGAGGTGACGGATATGCGGCACGTGCTGTGTGGTTCTTCATGTTTCCTTTAATCCTCACTGAAGATTTTGTTACAACACAGTTTGCATTAGTTCCTGTTCTTATTCCCCGCAGTCTAACTGCTCTTCTTGCTCTGCTGTTGGAAAAATAATAAGGAAAGTGTGTATTTACTGATGTGAAAAAATATAACACACTGTTAAGACTTTTAAAAGTCAGCTGTTGAATATGTATGAATAGTATAATCGCATAAAAACGACGTGACAATCTATTGATAGAACGTGTTGCGTTGTTAGACATGGTTTCCTCTGGGGAGGGGACTGAAGGATGAAAGTGAAAGGTAAGCAGATTCCCTTTTGCTGCATGCAGGTGCGTGCTTTTTATGTACACAAACACAAATTTCTGCTATAGAGATTTTTAAATACCGAAGCAAAAGCTTACTTATCTAGCTCTTCCACCTTGGACATCTAAGCCAGCTCTGTCATGAGGGAGCCAGAAAGAAGTCACATAGGTTAGGTCTGAAAGATCAGAGAAAGCAAAGCCGTGGAACTGCAGTGGATCAACTGAAATTTTTTAGTGACTCTTCAGACCTGGATTTGAACCAGCAATATAGATTAACTGATTGACCTGACAATCCCTGGACTCAACTAATTTTGTATCAGATGCTGATTCTAAACCTGATAGCTGAGAAGGGTGGATCCACATGTAATTGCTGAAAAATGCAAGCAGTATAATCTCAACCTAATTGACTAAACCATGCAACCCATGAAGTTTGATTTCTAAGTAGCATTGGGATTTCTTAATGAATATAAAGTGAAAGAAGTATTATACATTCATAATTAATGTTGCCATTGTGATGATGACAATTGCAAGTTGAAAAATTCTCTTTGAAAGACAAATATCATATGATATCACTTATATGTATAATCGGAATATGATGCAAATGAACCTATCTTCAAAACAAAAACAGACTCACAGACATAGAGAGTGGATAAACAGCAACGTCCCACTGTGTGACACAGGAACTATATTCAATATCCTATGATAAATCAAATGAAAAAGAATATTTAAAAAAAGAAAAATGTATATAGTGTATAACTGAGTCATTTTGCTGTGCAGCAGTAACTAACACAACATTGTAAATCAACTATACTTCAACTTTTAAAAATTGATGGGAAAAGATTATTTAAAATGGAAAAAAAGAAGAAAGATTCTCTTTGTTAAGCATGAAAGATGGCGGCTTTTGTAAGCTGACCAGTTGTGATCCATCCTTGGCCTATGAAAGGGATCATTCTCAGGAGAAGGTCTGGTTGGCTCTCCTGATGGGCAGCCCTCAAGATTTCTGCTTACATGGGACCCATAAAAGTGTTTCTCTTTCTATATACTCACCTTCTGCCTTGCATCCTCATCCTGGCTTTCAATTGACATGTTCTTCCAATCTGGCTTTATTTTGCCTCAGCCTCTCCCCAAATCAAATCTCATAACAAGCCATAGAGGTGTGGCAAAGAAACCAACATTACTGGGCCTGTGCTGTGTGCCAAGTACTAGACGAGGTGCTTGTCATGTTTGTTACTTAGTTCTAACGACACTTGAAGACAGGCCCTAGGGGACTTCCCTGGTGGTCCAGTGGCTAAGACTCCATGACCTCAACACAGGGGGCCCGGGTCTGATTCCCAGTTAAGGAAACAGATCTTACATGCTGTAACTATGACCCAGCATAGCCAAATAAAATAAATATATTAATAATAAAAATGATAAGGTTGTAGGCCACCCCCTCTCCCAGTGAAAGAATAGATTCAGAGAAGCTGAAAGCTAGCCTCAGATCAGGCAAGTTGTTAGGGACCCAGCTGGGGTTTGGCCCTGGGTCTGCTGACCTCCAAAGTTGACACCCTTACAGTAATCCATACTTCATTCAAATATGTATTTATGTTTCTTGTGTTTATATCACTGGCTGTCAGATCTTTCTGGAGCAAACGCTTAGCATTTACAGAGTCATGAAATCCTGTGAACGTTAATCCAACCCCACTGCCTTTTCCCCAGCTTCTATCCAAACAGAAAGCTGAAAACTTTTCTGAACTGGAGGACTTTCCAATACAAAGAACACAGGTCTGTCTGTCCAGTAAAAGAGCATTTGTGTCATAGGATGAATTCTAATGCAAGGATGTTAGA
This sequence comes from Aepyceros melampus, assembly GCA_006408695.1. NCBI lineage: Eukaryota > Metazoa > Chordata > Mammalia > Artiodactyla > Bovidae > Aepyceros > Aepyceros melampus. The sequence continues at coordinate 283,720 of SJXQ01001430.1, read as the reverse complement.
GGAAGAGTGGAGGTGCCATGGTGGCTGAAGAGGAGGGGGCAGGTCACTGACATCTCAGCCTTCCTCAGGAAGGTTAGCATGGTAGCTAACCTTCTGGAAACTCTTGCTTTGGTCAATCTTCCACTTCCTTGGAATGTGAAAGATTTTCAGCCTGCTGGTGGAACTCTTTCTCAGAATAGGAAGACCCACCAACACATTCTCAACCATGTGAGATTGTGTAAGCAGGAGGCAATCAGTGTTTTGAGGCTGGTGATACTGTGACACTCACATGGATTTGGTGGAGATCAGTCCTGAAGTCCAAGAAAAGAGAAGTATACCAGGAGTGTACAGACATGCTTAATGGAAAGAAGTGGAACTCTTTAAAATATCAACTCACAGTAAAATCGCCTTGCTTTTCAAGATCTGGATTTAACACGACTTCATTCAACCACCCATACCAGAATGTTGTTTGCAGCTTTGGTTTTACTGATGAGTTCAAGGATCCCCAGTTTTCTGCTGGGATGTAACCTTGACCAAGAATTCACAGTAATGAGGAGATTTTTCTTTATTGTAAGACATTTTTTTCTTTTCCTTAAAAATAACTTCTATTGTCTTCATTGTTGTTCTTAATTTGGAGATGATGCATGTCCATTGAGAAGAATTTGAAAACTATCAAAGAGAATGAAGGCAAATAAAAAAAATTACAGCGCCACTACCCACAAGTGATCAATCAGCATTTTGGTGTCATCTTCCAAGGTCAATGTCTATATAAATATGCTCATAGACTTGAGGCTTGCTTTTTATTTTTTTATTTTTTTTTTGAGGCTTGCTTTTTAAAATCTGGGTTATGTACTTTGGCCACCTCATGCGAAGAGTTGACTCATTGGAAAAGACTTTGATGCTGGGAGAGATTGGGGGCAGGAGGAGAAGGGGCCGACCGAGGATGAGATGGCTGGATGGCATCACTGACTCGATGGACGTGAGTCGAGTGAACTCCGGGAGTTGGTGATGGACAGGGAGGCCTGGCAGGCTGCAATTCATGGGGTCACAAAGAGTCGGACACGACTGAGCGACTGAACTGAACTGAACTATTTTATTAGCAGCCTTTTTCACCTAATTTGTTTTGAAAGGTTTCTTATGTTATTAAGTACTCTCTTCAAATATTAAAATAATTGATTAATAAAAATGGAGAAATAACACAAAATGTTTCATTTTATGATGCAAATATCACTCATACAGGCATGAGTCTTTTCTAGGCAGCATCTCCAGACCCGACCATCTTGAGCACCGTAATCTTACTCGCAAGTCTGAACGTAACTGAGCTGTGTCCTATATCAGCAGCCTTAGGTCCAAGAGTAGGGCAAATCTCTCTCAATGGTCTAATCATATTTCTCTTAAAGCACATCTCCCCAGGTAAAATTTTTTCCTCCTCTTCAGGGGCCTTCTCTCCCACAATAATGCAAAGAAAGCCAAGAATAGCTTCAGGCAGGTGATCCTAACTACCACTGCCTCAGGTAATGATAAGTGGAAAGCTGTGCATTGGACAAGGATTGGCACCTGTAGTAATAAACCCAACATTTCAGCTGCTGAACCCAACAGAAGCTTATTTCCTATTCACTTGGGGGTTCAAAGGTGTCTTCCTTGTTGGGGGTCAGCTGATGGGGGTCAGCAGCTGTCTTTTGTCAGCTCTCAAGATGACTTTGACATCCAGCTATCAGAAGGGGAAACGCTCTCCAGGGAGACCCTCATGGGTCCTCCCCAGCATCCCACTGGTCAGAAGTCATGACATGTTCCCCCTCGATGCCGAGGAGGCTGGGAGCTGCAGGCAGACTGTCCTCTAGAGGGAGGAAAACAGGATTTGGTGAGCACTGTTGGTCTTTGCCACCTGCTCCTCTTGGCACCAAATGCTCATTGGCAGCCTCCTTTCTACACCATAGAACACACTCTCCTGTCTCTCTCAGTGGAAAGTGCCGTCCGGCTCCTGCATAAGCCTGCACTCCAGAGCCTTTCTGATGCACGATTTTCTCCCTCAGATTTGGGTGGGGCTCCTTGTGGTCTGGGGCAGGGGGGAGGCATGAACTAAAATCAAATAATCTCACTTCCATCCCTCCAAATACACACTCAGCTTACGGTGATAGAGCAGTGTCATGTCAGCTACCATAAAAGCTCCCCTTTGGAAATGGGCAGGATGACAGACACCTACCAGTGACAGATTCACAGCCATGATGACCTGCAGGGGACCAGACCCCTGCCATGGTGGAGGAGGAAGCTCCCGGGGGAGACCCAGGTCGGCCAGCTGGGAGGAGCTACCTTGCTCCTTGCTCTCCACCTGGAGTGGGCACAGGGGCGTGTGCCTCCTTCAGAACTTGCAGCAGTGACAGCTTTTTCACTCCTGGCCAGCCAAGGGTTGTTTTGAAAGAACAAGGCTCTTTTCAGGTGAGGGTCTTAGTGTCTTCAAATACATAATTTCCTCAGAAAACAGAGCAGACCTCTGGTCTAGTTCTTGCTCAAGACTCAATTCTCAAGATTCTTCATGCTTCCTGTGTCCATGTCATCTCCAACCCTGCCCCCCATTCCTAAAAGGGGCTACCCTGATGTGAAATAGCAGCTGAATCTTCAGAGCAGGGTCAAGTCCCTCTGTTCAGCTACAGAATCTCAGGGCCTTTGTCTCTCCAAATCCTTTCCCATCTTATTTTCTGCTGTTGGGGTCCAGAGGCAGCTGGCTTTTCAATTGATATCTTCCTTTTGTTGTCATCAAAGCTTTATTGACCTTCACTCTCAATGTTCAAATTCCCTTGACCATAGTGTCTTCTTCATTCTTGTGTCATGTAGACCAGTGCTCTTGGATGGGATGTCTTTCTACAATTTTCATTTATTTGGCCAAAATACCTGGAGCAACCACCCTGTGCCAAGTACTGGACACAAAGATAAACACAATGCAGTAGCTTATTCTGGGAGGCCTAACAACACATGGTTATCCAAAAAGAACTGAGTGAGAGCCCAGGCAAGGGAACACAGGGAAGGTCAGGGAGGCTTCCTGGAGGATACGATGTTGAAGTTAAGTTGAAGACTGAGTCAAGGTTTTCCAGAGGTTCACAGAGGCAAAGGATTTGTCATACTAAACGAACAGTGAGTACAAAGCATGTGTGCCTGCTCAGTCGCTTCAGTCATATCAAATTCTTGGCAACCCCATGGACTGTAACCATCCAGGCTCCTCTGTCCATGGAATTTTCCAGGCGAGACTACTGGAGTGGATTGCCATGCCCTCCTCCAGGGCATCTTCCTGACCCAGGGATCAAACCCACGTCTCCTGTGTCTTCAGCACAGCAAATTCTTTACCGTTGAGCCATCTGGGAAGCCCCATGTACAAAGTAGCTTCAGCTTATTACAGACAGCTTTTCTTTCTCTAGACAATTGCTTCAAGCTCAGATTTTAAGTACTGACTGTCTATAAATTATCCTTTGACAGGCAGGCTACTGGAATTCAGATGGCACACATGCTCAATCGCATCTGACTCTTTGCAACCTCATGGACTATAGCTCGCCAGGCTCCTCTGTCCCTGGGATTCTCCAGGCAAGAATACTGGAGTAGGTTGTCATTTCCTTCTCCGGGACATATTCCTGACCCAGGGATTGAGCCTATGTCTCCAGCATTGGCAGGTGCATTCTTTACCCCTGAGCCACCAGGGAGGACTGGTCGTGTCTAATACCCTGAAACCTTTCTTCAACCCATGCTCTTTCGGGCAGGAAGCATCAGTTAAGTTCAGCTCAGTCGTGTCTGACTCTTTGCGACCCCATGGACTACAGCACGCCAGGCCTCTCTGTCCACCACCAACTCCTGACGTTTACTCAAACTCATGTCCATTGAGTCGGTGATGCCATCCAACCACCTTATCTTCTGTTGCAGGCATCAAAGAGTGTACTTAGAGATTCTGGCAGGAAGCACAGACACGAATGCACCCTTGATGGAGAAATGTCTTCCTCTGCTCCATCAGGCAGGCTGTGTAAGGAATGAAGCGTGTGTTGTTGTTGCCAAAATCTTGACTCTCTGTGACTGATGCTGAAAAGAAATATAGAGACAGAGTTTGGGAGTAAAGAGAAAGAGTAGCTTTATTCTTTGACAAACAAAGAGGGAACACAGTAGTTTAATGCCTCAAGAACAGCGCCCCCATCCCTGGAGAAAGGGACAGGTCTTATAGTCAGGGCTCATAGTTCTAGGGTAGGAGATAAGACTCAGAGTAGGGATGCTTGCATTCTTCTTTCTTCTGCAAGATTTCAAAATGGCCACAGCTGACATCAGGCAACTCGGTAACTGGGGCTGGTCTTTTCCAAAGTTATCTGCCTGTGGCCTTCTTTCTGAAATGAAGAATGCTACGAGGGAGTGGGGCAGGGGGGAAGAATGCCAGGTGCAGGATAGAATTCACAAAGAATCAGAGAGTGATTAACAAATCAACTTTGTGAAGGACAAGTCTAGTATTATGTGCCATAGGTGAGAAACAGCTAAAGTAAAACCAGGATTGCTTCACTCTTAGAGGCCTATTCTTGGGGGGTATTATAGCAATTTTCTCTTTTGTTTGTTTCTCTTGCATGTTAGCGGGAAAAAAAACCCATTTTCCATTTCTGTTGTAACACTATGGGGACACAAAAAGTGTCCCCACACACGTCAGCAGGACCAACCCTGGCCGTCAGCGGAGAGATGGACACTGAGACCACGTCGACCTCCCCCGCAGCTCCCCTCTCTGGCTCTAGCTGTCTCCACTCTTCATGACACAAAAGTTGAGGAGGTATGTCTTCTAGAATATTCTGCAAAATGCCTGCTGCCTAGGAAGTCACATCTCATGCCGAGTTAGCCATCTCTCTCCTCGGTGGAAGACCTCATGGGCCACATCTGTGTCCCTATCCTGTTGTGGCAGTGAGACGGACCCTGCAGGTTAAGGAAGCTCTCAGTGTTTCCCCCTCCAGCTAGTGCTGGCTGAGGTCTGACTCCTGAGCTTTCACTTGTGAATGTTGCCATTGCACATCGCCCATATATTTTTGCATTAAAAAAATATATGAGGCTGTGCCGCTCTCTTGCTTGAGCAGGCTTTCTCTAGTTGCAGCAAGTGGGAGCTATTCTTTGTTGTGATGTGCAGGCTCGGTAGTCGTGGTTCACGGGCTGATTTGCTCTGTGGCATGTGGGATCTTCCAGGACCAGGGATCGAGCCGGTGGCCCCTGTGCTGCAAGGCAGATTCTTGGCCACTGGGCCACCAGGATACCCTCTGCATATTGTTTAATTGAAAAGGGGGAAAACTAGAAGGTCGATGCTCACCTAGCATTACTGAGGTATTTTATTCATTGTTCAACTGATCTGAATAAATTCTTAAAAGAAAGTAAATTACTGAGCTGAATCATTTGGATATCAGGGACAGAATCTAAGTTACCTCAGGAAAGGGAGATTAAGGACAGGCCCCAAACCATGGGGGCTCAGGGACAGTCTCAGGAGGGGCAAGGAGGAGGGCCACCTCAGCTTTCAAAATCAACACGCCATTCCCTGTTTCGAATTCCCAGGAGAGAAACGTGGTCAGTGCAATTCACTTTTCCCACCAGGCCACCAGATTGCAGGTTTCAGGCCTGTCCTCTCAGGTACCCTCCCCTGGGTAATTAGCTGTGGCCCTGAGGAGTCAGTGCCAAACGCCTCCTCTCTCCACACACACAAGGGGAGTGGGGGTGGGAGCCAGCCCCAAACATACCTGATGTACCATGAGACCAAGGGCGGCCATTAAGAACTGTGCTCTGGACCCAGAGTGCCTGCCTCCAGTGTTGGCTTCACGCCTTCCTAGCTGTGTGACCTCGAGCAAGTTACTCAGTCTCTCTGTTCCTCCATTTTTTATCCTTAAAATAGGACATGTGAACAGTACGTCCTCATGGGATTGTGGTAAGGACTAAATGAAATGAGAACTCCTAGGATTGTACCCTGATGGACAGGGCGACGGGCAGGGACGGTTAGTGCAGTGAGGAGCTCTGGGGGTGGAGCCAGCTCTCAGGTGGCGGGCTCATGGCCCTGGACCTTCTGCAGCAGGGAAAGGGTGACTGTTGCCTTTGTGACACGCACTTGCTCGGATTTGGATGTGGCTCCCCTGCTGTCGTCAGGCTGTCGCCAGCACTCTCTCTACGAACTTGCTGGATGGCTTATGTTCTCCCCCATGACATGTCTTCTGACCACGGAACTCACTTTACAGAGAAAACGCAGGCCGTGGGCTTACGCCCAAGAGACTCCCTAACCTTATTAGTTATCCCAACACCAGAAGCAGACAGCTCAGGAGAAGGGAGGGATGGTCTGTTGGCAGCCAATCCTATGCCAGCTGGAGAAACACCGTGCAGGGATGCAGCATATGCTCTCCCCAGCGTTGCTGGTTCTCCCTTAGGGATACTCCCAGAATACACTTGGCCAGGGACCCAAGGGGTGGTAGTGGTGATGGTTAAAATTATACCTACCAACTTACCCAAAACCATCTGCCTCCTTTACTCACAGATTCCATGTGGGACATTTTGGTACCTGGAGGGGTAATGCTTTCACCTGGAGACAGTCTCCTAAAAGAGACTGACTGGGCCATCCTGTTAGCCAAGCCAATGAACCTTTAGCTAAATTTGACTTCATGTAGAACAGTAAAGACTGGATTTTCATTATACATATGGAGCTCTTCACACTCACATGGAACCTATGTTTCCAGGCCCAGCATCTTCCATGGGGATCCAGAGTCCTCGCCTTCTCACCCTCCATGACCTCCATGGCTGCGTCTTCCTGCTGCCGTGTTCCTCCCAACTCCCCACTCCAGTCTCATATCTACTGTCTACCAGGCTGCCCAAAGGAGCCTGTCTGCAGCCCTCACAGGAGGGGACCAGTGTCCCTGCTGACTGCCCTTTAGTACAATACCCCAGGGACTGGGGTGGGGCTGGGGTCCACCTTCACATGTCACACAGGGCCACTGTAATGCCTCACGTCCCCGAGGGTCTCCCAGAGTCTCTCAGAAGCAGACACTTCTATTTTATTCTTTGTTTCTTGCCTACAAACAGTAACAAAAAAAAATGCTAACAAAAACCCTTTTTCCACAGAAACTCGCACCAACTTCATTTCCATAAGCCAAACCTCTCCACGCCACATCCCAAATCCAAATGCCACTCACCTAAATGCGCAGACATCAGCAAACCCTGGCACTTTTCACCACCTTCCAGGGAGTGGTGACATCCCTGCTTCTTCAAGAGTTAACAGGATAGGAAAGGGTCTAATAAGCTGCCTAAAACAGAGTGGGTACCAGTCACTCAGGCCTTAAGCTCAGGTGTACAAGAAATGTAAATTTTTGTAATTATGTTTTTGTCTCAGACAATCACTACTGACCACCACTCCTCATTCTGCAGGGTGGCAGAAGTGAGGTCTTAATCAAGACTTCTCAGCCATTCAGGTACCCACTCCTTGCTGGTCTGTCTTTCCGGGAGGTCCTCACCGCGCCCTTTCCTGGCTGCAGGCGCAGTGCCCTCACCACACAGGGAAAAGCTCTGTGGCCCCAGGCCCCAGGCATGCCCCAGGCATCCTTCGGGACTTTGTCCTTTTCTGCTCCCAAGCCACACTGCATGGGAGTTCTCAAAGCTGCCGGCTCCCAGATACCATGGCTCCCCTCCCAGATCTCCTCCTTTACCTGGGGGTTATCACTGGTGAGTTTGGAGTGTGGAGCTGCCAGTGACTGCCTTTCCTAAAAAGGGAACAACTGATGCAGGTGGACTCCTCACCCTGATGCCCAGTTCTGCCTCCCCCACTCCCCACCTGCCCTCTGGGTCTTGGTTGTCACAGAATAGAAGGAGGAGGCTGAGCCTTGACCTCTGCAGTTGTCAGGGTTCCTTCCAGTTTGCAGAAGTCCCCATGCCCACCTTCATTCCTATGTGACAGTCCATTGCCCAATCTCTTGTTTGCCACTGACAAAATCAGGAGGAGCAGAGAAGGCATTTATTTGTTCTGGAAACTTTCAGAGGTTTTCTCAAAACAAAAAGAAAAACCTCATCCCCTTGGGGATGGGGAGTGCTCTGTCCCTCTGGTGCCGGAAACTGGGATCGTCCTTCAAAGCCCGGCTTGTCTGCAGCGGCTTCATGGCAGGTTAAATGGAGTCAGTTTGCCTGCAGCCCAGGGCTCTCTACCTGGGTGGTCAGAGTTGGGGTCCTTGATGTGGAACTATGAGCTGCAAGAGACAAAACTCATTTCTTTCCAGGACAAAGTTCAGCTCATGTAGGAATTCACAGAAAAGCTTTTTAAACACTCCTTTTCTACCCCTAAATTTACTTTCGCTGCATAAGCTCAGAAACCAGAGCTCTTTATTTAAAACGCATGCTCACCCAACTCACTAGTACTTCTAAGTCCACAACTTTCTCAGGAGTTCGCCTCATCTCCACACACCAATTTTCTCATGTCCTGGGGTGACCTGTCCCAAATTCCATTCCAGGGCTTGTCATCATCTATAGGACCAATGTGTACTTTGACCTTGGGTTTTCCCTTCACCCTCTTTGTGACTCAATTTTCTTCTGTAAAATGGGGCAATGTTATCTCTAACATCACATGGAAAGCCCTTAGAACGGAACTTGGTATATAACAAACTGTCAGTGAACACTATTGAACACTGTTATTACAACTATTTTCAGTCACACACGAATCCCAAATGCAGTGGGGTAGGTCTCAGGCCACAGCTGAAAAAGGCAAAAAATGTAACTTTCCTCATTTCCCCCTAGTTTGTGTGCCCATTGCACTGGGTGGCAGAAACTTCCTTCCCATTGATTCAGGGTGATCTCATTCAATTTAATTACTTTTAATTAAAGAAACTTTTAACAATTCAGCAGTCTTTGTTCCCATTCCAGACCTACATTTTCCAGACTCTGGGGCTCCAGAGGTCATCCTGGTGGGATTCCTAAGAAAATTACAAAAAAAAAATTGCCTTCATGACTCTTACTGTCTAGTAGTAGTTATGATCCAAGATAGGAAGTTCTGAGTGTTCTTAAAAAAGAAAAATAGATAATGAGATCAGACATGATTTACAAGCAAGAGGGATAATTTCTATCAGACAGAATCAGGGTAAATTTTGTGGAAAAGGTGGCATTGGAATGTTGAGTGTTGGGGGGAGTAGGTACAGAAAAGGAGAATAAAGGAGGGCACCCCCTAAAGAGCATCCATGGGGAGAAATAAGCTGTTCCCTATGGAAAGTGAAAGTCTTTCAGTCGTGTCTAACTCTCTGCGACCCCATGAACTGTAGCCTGCCAGGTTCCTTTGTCCATGGAATTCTCCAGGCAAGAATACTGCAGTAGGTTGCTGTTCCCTTCTCCAGGGGATCTTCCCAACCGAGGGATCGAACCCAGGTCTTTGGCATTGCAGACAGATTCTTTACTGTCTGAGCCACCGGGGAAGCCCCAAGCTACATATAGAATCTCCCTCTTTCCAGGGGTGTCCACCTTCAGGGCCTTTGCAGGGTGCTAATGATCTGGCATGAGAAGGAAGTGGTGACCCACTGAAGTGTTCTTGCCTGAGAATCCCATGGACAGAGCAGTCTGGTGGGCTACAGTCCATGGGCTCCCAAAAGAGTTGTACACAATTTGGTGACTCAACAACAATCTGGCATCTGGCCAGTAGCTGGCTAAAGTCACCCTAGATGGTTCTGGGCCAGCTGACTCTTCAGGGAACCCAGCTTCCATGCAGGTTTTCTCCCTGGGGAGGGGGTGGTAGAGACCCCCTCTAAAGGCAGACAGCTTCCCCCAGGAGTTCAGGAGGAATGACCCTAGGGAGGGGCTGTGGTGGGTACTTTTCAGATTCCTAGACCATGTGTTTCTCATTGCTGGTGGTTTATTTTTACCCCATGCCCTTTACTGGTCAGAGTCGACTGTAAGGCCACCCTTGTACATCTCAGGGAAGGTTTATTACATCAGAGAAGCAGAGGAAATGCTTTTTGGAGGTTCATACATCTGAGCTTTTCAGTATCAAAAGCCTGGCCTTGAAAGAGCCACAGCATCAGTTTTATGCCAAAAACCCCAGATTGGAAAGAATATGAGGTGACGCTGAAAGTCAGGGTCTCCAAGCTGCAATAAGATGTACAGTCTCTGAGTTGAGGGAGGGGAGAGAGGAGCACCAGAAAGGAAACCGGGAAATAAGAATGGGGGAGGGGATTAGTAACCATGGAGGTTAACAGTCAAACTGGGACCCTGCGGAAAGTGGAAGAGAGCGCTATGAGGAGTGATGCTCAGACAGCAGGCGCCAACCAGGACTATCCTAGGCAAAGGGGCACAGAGGGACCCGTGTTCACCC
>SJXQ01001430.1:245049-273105 GCA_006408695.1 Aepyceros melampus | reverse complement strand
CAGCCTCCTTACTGAGCAGACAGCGCCCAGGCCCACAGCTGGTGTGAGACAGCAGCCTGGCTCCAAGCCACAGCTCACAGAGGGGTGGGGAAGCCGGATGCCATTCCCCACACACCCACCTGTCAAAGAAGCGTCAAGTGTTTTCTCTGGCCCGGGAGGTTGGTAGAAGCTGAGGAAGAGCCAGGCCTGGTATCTGGTATCTCAGCTGGGGCAGAGAGATACAGGAGCATCCCTGCAGCAGGGTCCACGGGGGTCCAGTCCCGTCTTGGTCCTCCACCACAGGCAGCCCTGCCATGGGAACCAGGACTCCAGACAAAGCCACACAGGGACTGGATAGGGATCTGCTCATCTGACTGACACTTTGCCTCTGGTGCCAGGCAGAGGGGAGCTTGACATAGAAGTGAAATGATTATGAAGACATGAGTATCCTGAGCAACATGGAGATGGTGAGCTGAGATGCGCACCCACCCAACAGTAAGTCAAAGCACCTGAGTCAGAGGTCCAAGGTCTTGCGACTTTTCACTGATAGTTCAGTTCAGTCACTCAGTCAGGTCCAACTCTGCGACCCATGGACTGCAGCACGCCAGGCTTCCCTGTCCATCACCAGCTCCTGGAGCTTGCTCAGACTCATGTCCATCGAGTTGGTGATGCCATCCAACCACCTCATTCTCTGTTGTCCTCTTCTCCTCCTGCCTTCAATCTTTCCCAGCATTAGGGTCTTTTCAAATGAATCAGTTCTTTGCACAAGGTGGCCAAATTATTGGAGTTTCAGCTTTAGCATCATTCCTTCCAATGAACATTCAGAGTTGATTTCCTTTAGGATTAACTGGTTGGATCTCCTCACAGTCCAAGGGACTCTCAAGAGTCTTTTCCAACACCACAGTTCAAAAGCATCAATTCTTTAGCGCTCACCTTTCTTTATAGTCCAACTCTCACATCCATATATGACTACCGGAAAAACCATAGCTTTGACTAGACGGACTTTTGTTGGCAAAGTAATGTCTCTACTTTTTAATATGCTGCTAGGTTGGGCATAGCTTTTCTTCCAAGGAGCAAGCATCTTTTAATTTCATGGCTGTTGTCACCTTCTACGGAGTCTAAAAAAATTAAGTATCTCACTGTTTCCATTGCTCCATCTATTTGCCACGAAGTGATGGGACCGGATGTCCTGATCTTAGTTTTCTGAATGTTGAATTTTAAGCCAGTTTTTTCACTCTCCTCTTTTACTTTCATCAAGAGGCTCTTTAGTTCTTCTTCACTTTCTGCCATAGGGGTGGTATCATCTCCATAAATGAGGTTATTGATATTTCTCCCAGCAACCTTGATTTCAGGTTGTGCTTCATCCAGCCCAGCATTTCTCATTATATACTCTGTATATGTTAAATACGCAGGGTGACAATATACAGCCTTGACGTACTCTTTTCCCGATTTGGAACCAGTCTGTTGTTCCATGGCCAGTTCTAACTGTTGCTTCCTGGCCTGCATACAGATTTCTCAGGAAATTTTTTCACTGACAGTACCTCGTTTTTAAAGACTTCCTGTGGCTAGTCTTCCAGGGCATTGCCTCATTTATACATGTGTATCTACATGCAGGACCAGAGGGAGGCACTCAGATGATATATTTATTAATATATTAGAACAAAATCCCGAAATGTACAGAAGCTTGAGCCCAGGGTTTGATTCCACAGCTCCTGTCCTAGGAAACTAATGGCCCATGGGTGTACACAGATTTTCAGTACTCTTGTTTCTGAGAGTGGAAATTTGGAAATACCCTGAATGTCAGTCAGTAGGGACAGGGTCAAGTAAACAGCTGCATTTGCACACTAGGAAATACTTGGCAACAAGTTTTGGGGTTTTTAAAAGTCCTATCTTTTTATTTTGTCTTACTTTTGGCTGCACTCGGCCTTTGTCGCTGCACACAGGTTTTCTCCAGTTGCGGTGGGAGTTACTTTCCAGTCACGGTGGTCGGGCTTCTCACTGCAGTGGATTCTTGTTTCGGAGCTGGACTCTAGGCACATGGGCTTCAGTAGTTGTGCTGCGGGGGCTAGTTGCTCGGAGGCATGTGGAATCTTCCCTGACCAGGGGTTAAACCCATATCCCCTACATTCTTAACCACTAGACCACCAGGGAAGTCCCCAGGCAGCAAGTTTTCAAAAATGTGCTATGGTTTATATTGTTCTGAAGCAGAAAAATCCTCACATGTCAACTTTAAAAAGCAAAATGTGTAACAATATACACAGCATGACACCACTTGTGTAAACAACACACATGTACTCACACGCCCCAGATCTAGACATGAGGACCTGTGTTTGTCAATATATTCCTACGTGTAAGTAAATGAAAGAAATAAAGATCTGGAAAAATAGTCACCCAATTGAAAGCAGTGGTTATCTCTGAGGCAAGGACTCCAGTAAGGGGAAGAATGAGCAGTAATACTAAAATGAAGGGAGGAAAACGCTAAAGACTGATTTCTCATTGCAATTTTGGATCAAACATTTGTTTGCAAGGCATGGAAAGCCCTCTTTTGCTTTACTTGCTCATCATATGACCAGACACTGGGTTTACTGTAGATCTGAAGTTAAACCCTCCAGGGCAAACTGATATCAGCTAGGACACTAAATCTGGCAGTGTTGGGAAGGTTCAAGCTCATGAGAAGAAAGATAAAACATCTTCGGTGTTCTACTTGGAAGTGTTGTGGGTGTTGGGGGAGCCAGTTCTACTTGAATCCAACAAGATGGTGGAGTCTTTGTATTTAATGTCTGGGTTGGGAGAAGAGGAGGTGCCTTCAGTTGTTTGTTTTTTCTTTCATTTTAATACCTGAAAAATACCATTAAACTCAAATCTGAGAGGATAAAAAACTATTTGCTGGCCAAATCAAAGTGCTTCAATTTTTATTTAAAATTGTATTCATGCTGTGAGGCATGGTCAAAAAAAAAAAAAGACTTCCCTGGTGGTCCAGTAGTTAAGACTCTGTGCTTCCAATTCAGGGGACATAGGTTTGATTCCTGATCAAGGAACTAAAATCCCATGTGCCACAAGGCATGATAAAAAAATAAATATAATAAATTTATCTTTTAAACCTTTAGGTACCTTTATGTAAGTCATTTCATGTTCATTGGTGTTAGAAAGAAAGAGAAAGGAAAAAAGAAAGAAACCAGACAAAAAGAAAAAAAGTCACATATAATCCAACCACTCAAAAATAATTGCAGTTTTTTTCAGTATGCATTCATTTAGATTTTTTATATGCATATATAACATTATGTATACCTCTAAAAATAAAACTGGATCATCTCAATCAAAAACTTTGTGACCTACTTTTTAAATTTCCATCTTTAAATAATACATCTTAAAGAGTTTTCAGGATCTTTGTTTCCTTTTATATTAACTTGTCAAAATATAAACAGCTTTTACCCTAATTACAAAAAGAATAGACACTAAATGTAAAAGAAATGTGAGCAATATGGAAACACATAGAAAAAAAAAGAGGAAAAAACCCCAAAGTATTTGAGTTAGGAAACCATAATTTTAATTGGCATAAACACCTAAACAGAAAGTTCAGAGATAAGATGAACTCAAAGGTGTCATCCAGATCCCAAAGTGTTTCTGTTTGTCTCCTCTACCATCTACTGACTTCACCTACAAGTCTGTTCTCCTCATGGTCACAATGGAGCAGGCAATGGCACCCTACTCCAGAACTCTTGCCTGGAAAGTCCCATGGATGGAGGAGCCTGGTGGGCTGCAGTCCATGGGGTTGCTAAGAGTCGGACACGACTGAGCGACTTCACTTTCACTTTTCACTTTCATGCATTGGAGAAGGAAATGGCAACCCACTCCAGTGTTCTTGCCTGGAGAATCCCAGGGACGGGGGAGCCTGGTGGGCTGCCGTCTATGGGGTCACACAGAGTCGGACACGACTGCAGCGACTTAGCAGCAGCAGCATGGTCACAAGATGGCCGCCAGGGCAACCAAGGCTGTGTAGTCCCTTCTTTATGTCACCCTGCCATGACTATAAGCTGGTTCTTTCAGTCTAATTGCACCAACCTGTGTCACATGCTTTCCACAACCCATAACAATGACCAAGGTGGTCCGTTCACTGATGAAACAAAACTAGTGGTACACAGAGCCAGAAAGCAGGGTCAGCTTGTGCTGAATGCATGGCTATGTGGAACAGCATGTGTACCTAACCCAGTAGGAATGCCGTCAGGAAAGAGGGGAGGAGGATGTGTGGTTACATAAACAGTTGGCAGGGTTCACACTTCTCTGGTGATCCAATGTACCTATGCTTGCTCCCATCTGTCGATTTCAAACACTATTCACAGCTTCATGAAATGCACTTAGCCTCCCTCCAAAGGAAGGCAATGATAAGACTTCCAGCCACTGCATGTACTGTATAAATTCCTCATCTCTGTGAGGCATGAAGTCTTTTCCATTCTGTTATTTTGATTGAATGTTTCTTTTTAACTTACTTAAGCATAGACTCAATTTTCTTCCAAAGTGAGCTTTTTCTCATGTATTTTGACCTTCCAAAACAGAGAAGAGCAAACGTGACTCCATATTGGGTCTATTCCTTTAGCTCTAACCGCTGTTGCCTGAACTTAGTCATATTGGCTCTGTACCTTTTAAAAACAACGTTGCCTAGAGCCTGAAATATACAGGATAGCCCATTCTCAAGGCTCTGACTGTTAAAGATATAGCACTTTCCCATTCCTACAGAGACAGAAAGTTGCAGAGCAGAAAATAACAATTGTCTTGTTGAAGGTTTAATGGAAAATTGTGACCAGACCTTTGTGCAAGAACAAAGGATTCCAGCACCAGTGAGTTTGCAAAAACCAGCCACACTCCCTTCTCTTTTAGTATAAAAGAAGGCTGAATTCTAACTCAGGGAAGATGATTTTGGGGATATGAGTCCACAATCTTTTTGGTCTTCCAATAGCAGCTTTCCAAATAAAGCTGCTATTCCTTGCCCTAACAACTTGTCTCTTGTCTTATTGATTGTCTCGAGGAGAGCAGTGTGAGCTTGGACTTCCTAACACTTCTTTCCTCCTCTTCGTTTTTTTTAAGAGAGTGAGAGGCAGAATTATTGCACAGATCCCAAGCTGGGTTTCTTCTTCTTAGTCATAGCAGCCTATTCTACATGGGCTGCTCTTCATCCTGAAATATTGGGTTGTCCCAAAAGTGCATTCAGATCTGAAGGAACTTTTTGGCCAACCCAAAAGTATCCACATGGTCTTTTCACTCTCTGTTTACCTGAGGACAATCTGCTTCTTCCCTGTAGAGATGAGCAAGCTGGGACTTAGATCAGCATCACTTGTATCTGTCAGCCCCGAAGTTGCCTGAGAAGAGTGGGGAGGGGAGTGGTTCTATGAGCCCTCAAAGCTGGAAACAGTTTTCACATTCATCTTGATTTTGATTCTGTTGAAACCCTTGGTAGAGGCCCAGTCCAGAGAATAGAGAGCCCGCCCCGGCCTGTGGATGGTGGTGGGTCTGGAGGTTTGGATTTGTCTCCCCTCCCTGGAGCTGGGAGCTGGAGTCAGAGCTCGGTCAGGTGGTGTGAACGCCTTGCCTGGCGTGGCCTCGGGTGCTGTCCCCACCCAGCTTGCTGTGCTAGCAGCTGCTTGTCCCCTCAGAGAGAATTGCTGCTAGAAGCACATTTCTGGCCTCTCTCCCTCCACTCTGACCTTCGACTGATGTTTGGCTTTCACTAAGGAAAAGAGCCCCGGGTGGAACATTTCAGATCTTTTCTCTTGCCAACTCAGGCCCCATTTCCTGTCCCTCCAAAGTGAGAAGACTTTTTAGTTGGATTTTTCAGAAATTCTGCCTCTTCTCTCCACATTGTGCAGCTCACTCCATAAAGGGAACTGTGGGTTGAGTCTCAGAATTGTATATCCCTTTAGGCTTAATTGTTTTGTATTTTGGATATATCAGATGTTTTGTATCTAGATCTGTATTTCCTGAAGTCTGTGGTATGAAGTTGGGAATTTTTCCGGGATTTGTTGTTGGATGATGTTTTCTTTGGTGTATCTTGTTTTCTTCATTACAAGGAGATTTTTGTAAATCTGCTAACATATCCCTGTCTTTCCTGGCTGCTCCAGAAGTACCTTAATGGTTATACAGTACCAAACCCATGGATGAACCAACTGTTCTTAACCAATTTCCAACTGGCAACTTTAGGTGATTTCCAATTTTTAATCATTATAAAAATGCTGCAAAAACTTTGTATGTACTGTGTACACACATCTCTGATGATTTCTTTAGTAAATGATCACATTTTCAATAATGATAAGAAGTTCAACTTTACTTTCCCCCGTTCTCAGCATTGTCTTAGTTCTGTAGTTTGATGGTTCTAAATAAAACCATCATGAAAATCCTCTGCCATATTGTGGAAGAGCCTCAGTACCTTCTCTTTCCGCCCGACCATATGCTGACCCAGATAGACGAATCCATCCATCTAGCCACCTGATTGGTCCACCATCCCTCTAACCACGTGATTGGTCCAGCAGGGATGTACATCATCCCCAGTCCCTCTCTTCCTTTACACCTGCTCACAGTCCTTGCATCCTGCACAGCACCCCACAGTGCAACTTCTACTTATTCTCTTTCATTTTCAGCTATTTCTCTTCAACACTTCTGAAGTTTGGGGATCCACTTCTCCCAATGCTTTTGTTTTGTAGAGATCAACAAGAAGGAACAGCCATCTGCTTCTTAGTGTTCCACTCCTTAGAATATCTCTCTGTCTCTGTCTCTCTCTCTCTCATGCATGCTGAAACCCTGAAGTAACACTTCGGAGAGCAGAAACCAGTCACCTTGTGTGCGCCAAACTATGAAGGTGATAGGCAGGAAAACCCTCAGAGGTGCTTGTTGAAACCCAGATTCCTGGATTGCACCTCAGGTTTGCTGGATTAAAAGTCTCTAGGAAAAAAAAAAAAAGTCTCTAGGGACACAGGGAGCTCAACCCAGTGCTCTGTGACAACCTAGAGGGGTGGGATGGGGAGGAATATGGGAAGGGGGATCCAGGAGAGAGGGGACATACGTATACCTATGGTTGATTCATATTGATGTATGGCAGAAACCATCACAATATTATAAAGCAATTATCCTCCAATTTAAAAAAATCTCTAAGGATAGGGACAAGAAATGTGTATTTTATTTAGCTGCTAATGATTCTGGTACTTATTAAAATGTACGATCATTTTAAATGATATATCAAAACTCAACTCGTATAAACTGAAATAGTAACCCCTTCTCTATCGTGCCCTTATAATAAAAACTCTATTAGTTGTGTCTTGGACAGATGGTAACACAGACACAACCTACACACATCCAGAGGTTGCAGTGTGGTAGAAATGACAAGAACCACCATACCCGATCCTCCTTGCCTTCCTAGTTGCTTGCTGTTAGGTTGGGGCCGCAAGACCGGTTCCAGCCACAGTAGGGTTTAGCTGAGTCTTTCACACTGTGCCTTTCCCATGGAGCCCCTGAAGTCATGTGCTGAGATGCAATGTCCCGAGACAGTGGAGCCAATGGCTGCTGGAGAATTCAGTGGTCAGATGGAGCATAACTCCTGTCACCCTTCAATGGATGTGCCATGTAGGCAGGGCTAAGTCAGGGAGATTCTAAGGTCACTTGTCATGGCAGTGAGACCTATTGTTCTGCATTGTAAAACTAAAACCCTGATTTCGTCTTCATGCACCAATGTATATAAGTGTTGTCTGGTCATTTTTAATTATAAAAAGGTCTCCAGCTTTATTAGAATATTGACCTCTTAACATCAACTCCTGTCTTCACAGCTGATTTTACCACATTTCATCCATGTGAATGAGAGAAAAATTTTTTTCTGTGGGTGAAAAAAAGGACACTACATGTCTTAGGAAAAACAAATGAGGTCAATGAGTTAGTGAGAAAGAACCCAGAACTTGCTTTGCTTCATGACTGACAGAAAATTCACATTAAAAAAATTCAAATCTCTACCTCTGTGACAGGAAACCAAATTTCTCTTTAATCCCAAATGCATATGTCCTATAAACAATAAATACAGTTGGCCCTCCCTACCCTCGAGTTCAGCATCTACAGATTCAAATCAAATTGGACCCAAGGTTGGCTGCAGTGCAGATGTGGAACTCAGGCACAGAGGAGAATCTGTGAACTATGTGATTCTAGGGAAGAGACTTGAGCTCCAAGGATTCAGGTTTCTGTGAGTGTCCTGGAACCAAACACCTCACAGATATTGAGAGACGACGGTATTTAACTTGCCACATCGTTTCTGGTTGAGTCAGAATCCCTTGTTATTTATTTATTTATTTATTGTCTGCCTGGGTCTTCATTATGGCCTGAGGGCTCCACTCTAGCTGTAACTAACTCATGGACTTGCCTGTTTCATGGCATGTGGGATCTTAGTTTCCTGAGAAGGGATGGAACCCATATCCCCTGCCTTGGAAGGCAGACTCTTAACTAGGTCACCAGGGAAGTCCCTGGAATCCCTTTTTAACTTCTGATTATCTTACTCAGCACTGTTTGTGGCTCAGTTCGGCCATATCTGCCGTTTAAACTTAGGACCAGCCTTAAAAACAGTGCCAACCTTTCCTAATCCCCTAACTGTACCCTTGCTGTGGAGCAAAGAGGAAACACAGACCCTGCATCCTTTCACACCTCTTGATGTTCGTTCGAATCTCAAGGCTGGCTTTTTTTTCTCTACAGGTGACAAAAGTATTATATATATATATATATGTATGTATGTATATATATGTGCATATATATATATGAAAGTTGCTCAGTCGTGTCTGACTCTTTGTGACCCCATGGACTATACAGTCCATGGAATTCTCCAGGCCAGAATACCAGAATGTGTAGCCTATCCCTTCTCCAGGGAATCTTCCCAACCCAGGGACTGAACCCAGATCTCCCGCATTGCAGTCGGATTCTTTACCAGCTGAACCACCATGGAAGCCCAAGAACATTGGAGTGGGTAGCCTATCCCTTCTCCAGGGGATCTTCCTGACCCAAGAATCGAACTGAGGTCTTCTGCATTGCAGGCAGATTCTTTACCAGCTAAGCTATTAGGCGAAGAAAAGTAGAAAAAAGATAGAGATCGGTGGTAAGAACCACTTTGCTTTATTCCTTTTTTCCCTTTTTTCTCTATTACTGTTACTTGCCTTCCTTGTTTTCCATCAGCATAGTCTCTGGTCTCTATTGCTATCTGGTTTTGCCTTCCATGTCAGATCAAATTATTTAAATGAGTGACGTGGGACTTTCAGAACCTGATGAATCTACAAAAATGTGGAAAATTTGAACATATACTACATTTAGAGCCTCAAATTAAGTCAGCCTTATAAGAACTAGCTATCCTGTCCTCAACTAAAAGGCTCTAGTTCTTGGCTCCTAAATTATTTCTCTGAAATCCTAAGAACCTGGCCCTTGCATTCTCTTAGAATTTGTCAATTCCATTTTCTCAGTAATAAGTTCTTGAGGTTGACCCAGAAGTCAGAAGTCAATTGATTGAGGAGTCAGGGTGGATGGTGTAGAGAGCATATATTTTGGAGTAAGGCAATGGCACCCCACTCCAGTACTCTTGCCTGAAAAATCCAATGGATGGAGGAGCCTGGTGGGCTGCAGTCCATGGGGTCGCTAAGAATCAGACACGACTGAGCGACTTCACTTTCACTTTTCACTTTCATGCATTGGAGAAGGAAATAGCAACCCACTGCAGTATTCTTGCCTGGAGAATCCCAGGGATGGGGGAGCCCGGTGGGCTGCCGTTTATGGGTTCACACAGATTCAGACACGACTGAAGCGACTTAGCAGCAGCAGCAGCAGTATTAGCCATGTGACAGTGGAAAGAATATGAATCTCCCCTCATCTCCCCTTTGCTTCTCTTCTACAGGTAAGGTAAGAAATGGGCTAAAGCATATGTAAAATAGATAAAGCCAGTGAGAATTTGCTGTATGACTCAGGGAACTCAAACAGGGGCTCTGTAACAACTGGGGAGGGAGATGGGAGGGAGGTTCAAGAGGGAGGGGACATATGTATACCTATGGCTGATTCATGTTGATATTTGGCAGAAAACAACAAAATTATGTAAAGCAATTATCCCTTATTTTAAAAATAAATTAATTAAAAAGAAAAAAGAAATGAGGTAAGGAATATAAAACTAATTCTGGCCCGTGGCTGTTTTTAGCACTCTCCTGAGAAATAATGAGCTCTTAGTACTCACTGGTACCAACATGAACTCAGTGGAAACTCTAATACAACAAGAAGAAAAAATTTTTAAGTAATATTTTTCTCTCATAAGCAAGACATAAATTCATATCATGCTGCTGCTGCTGCTGCTGCTAAGTCGCTTCAGTCGTGACCGACTCTGTGCGACCCCATAGACGGCAGCCCACCAGGCTCTGCCGTCCCTGGGATTCTCCAGGCAAGAACACTGGAGTGGGCTGCCATTTCCTTCTCCAGTGCATGAAAGGGAAAAGGGAAAGTGAAGTCGCTCAGTCGTATCCGACTCTTCGCGACCCCATGGACTGCAGCCCACCAGGCTCCTCTGTCCATGGGATTCTCCAGGCAAGAGTACTCGAGTGGGGTGCCATTGCCTTCTCCGAATTCATATCATACACATCATGAGTTGAAGTTGAGATTAATCTGATGCCACCAAAGGATTATTTTTTCTTTTCCCTCTTTTTCTTTGAGACATCCCTTTGTATAACTTACTGATTTTTTCTCTTTCTTCTTTATACCATGTAGTATTTGCTCACCATGCTTTCTGCTCCTTCATGACTTTACTCTTATTTTTAAAATAGAAAACAAGATATAAGAGAATCCAAACTCATATCCACATCCTCTTTATGCACTCACACTATTTTTGCACTATTTGATTCTAGCCACACTAAAATGGCAGGGATTTATTATTGTTAGTTCAAATAAGATATAAAACAAAATGTTATCCTGTAAATATAAACAAGTCACAGAACCTATAATGTTTTCCAATATTCTCTATGAAGCTCAACTCTAACAAAAGAAAAATTTGAAGGGAAATAGGAATGTCTTCTGGAGAAGGCAATGGCAACCCACTCCAGTACTCTTGCCTGGAAAATCCCATGGATGGAGGAGCCTGGTAGGCTGCAGTCCATGGGGTCGCTAAGAGTCGGACACGACTGAGCGACTTCACTTTCACTTTTCACTTTCATGCATTGGAGAAGGAAATGGCAACCCACTCCAGTGTTCTTGCCTGGAGAATCCCACGGATGGGGGAGCCGGTGGGCTGCCATCTAAGGGGTCACACAGAATCGGACACAACTGAAGCGACTTAGCAGCAGCAGCAGCAGCAGGAATGCCTTCCAGTATTCTCACCCAGAAAATCCCCTTGGACAGAGGAGCTGGTGGGCTACAGTCCATGGAGTCACAAAGAGTTGGACATGACTAAGAGACTAAGCACATTGTCTCTTTCTACAAAAGAGTGATTTCTCACGGTTTTGAGGTGGTTCCGCCTTATTCTTCTACTTACATTTGTGGGTTTAACACAGGTCATTCACGAATGTCAGAGGGTGGTAAGTACTCTGACAGCAGCGTTGCAAGACTGCTTGGGGCTCCGCAGAACCCGGAAGGGCGGACTGAGTGCTGCACCCTTGAGAGGGCATTGAGCACAGGGCTCACTGGACGGAGCAAGGGAGGGAACGGACGGCAAGGAAAGTGTGGTTCCTGGAAGATCGGCTTTCTCACCTCAGACCTTGTTTTCATAAAAAGGACAATAAATGGGGCTTATGCCCAGGAAGCTCCAATACTTCGGCCACCTGATGCAAAAAGCAGACTCACTGGAAAAGACCCTGATGCTGGGAAAGATAGAGGGCAGGAGGAGAAGGGGGAGGCAGAGGATGAGATGGCTGGATGGCATCATGGACTCAATGGACATGACTTTGAGCAAACTCTGGCAGATAGTGAAGGACAGGGAAGCCTGGAGTGCTGGAGTCCGTGGGGTCGCAAAGAGTCAGAAACAACTGAGCGACTGAACAACAACGTCCAGGAAAGGTAAAGGATGTGTTCAGCTGGGACTTGAGGGCAGGTGTAAGCCCAGGTATGCCTCAGTCCAGCGGGAAGGCCAGTCTTCCCTTGGCCTGGGTGGGTAACAGCCTAAGGTCATGTGAGCTGCCACAAAAAATATTAGAACATTGGAGACATGGCCCACTTCCAGCGACCAGCTGACCAAGCCTCTCTCAATGAGGCACCTTGGGGACGTCAAACATGGCCTAGAGCCCACTGTTACCCATTGCCCAGTCCTATTCTTTCCTTGCTCTTCCTTCCTCTGGTCCCGGGGCTTCCCTTTCACAAACATCCTGCCTGCTCATCTCCAGCTTAGAGTTAGCCTCCTGGGGACCCAAGTCTCAACACTGACATTTGCTTCACTGTCCAGAAAACAACAGTCCACGCTTTCAGAGTTTTGAAAAAAATTCTGTCTTAGGGTGGTATGAACTTCTTGAGGGACTTTGGATTATTGACAGTTAAAATATTGGGCTAATGTCAGAAGATAAATGATTAAACTGGTAATTATAGCTTAGTTTTGTTTTGAAAATGACAACCTTTAAGAACTGAAGGCTTTGCAATCCAGGGACATGAACTTGGAGTCTGAAGGGTTCAATTGACTGATGTGATGTCAGAGAGTCAAATCAGCCCAGGTCAAACAAGCTCCAGTTCACAGCCAGCAATTTTGAAAATTTTTAGTTATTACTCAGTTGAACTCCTGTCTCCACCTCCACTAGCAGGAGAGTGGGAAAATATACATTAGCAAATCTCCCCAAATGAAACACCCTGAGCTGTCTCCATTTCCCCCAACAAAGACAGAAGGAAAAGGCCTCTGAACCCAAGGCAGCTGTGCGTATATAGAAATTGGGTAATTACTGAGCAATGGGGTAACCTCTAGGGACAGGACTGTCAGTGAGTGCCAAAAGTAGAAATAGCACGATCAACTCCTTTACCCCCATGAGAGAAAGAAAGAGAGGGGAAGAAACGGGGAGAAAAGGAAGTGAGATATTTGCGGGGATAAAAAAAAGATCTGGGGAAAGGCAATAACAGGAAGTCCCTAATACATCAAAATCCCAGTTTGTGTTAAAAAATGCCGTAATGTAAGTTAACTCTTCTGATAAAGATCTGTTGTCTCCTGAAAGAGATGAAACCACAGGCAAGTCAAATGACAAATTAAAAAGATAAAAAGTGACAGAGAGGTGCTGATTTTTAAAAATTTATTCTGTTTTTGATTTTTTTTTTTTTTTGCCCCAGAAAGCAACTGTTTAAAATTAAGAAATAGCGCAATCCTTCTGTAATATGCTCTGGGGAAGGAAAAAAGAAGAGGAAGGAGAGCAGCTACAAGATTACAGAAAGCCTCGAGGTGCTGGCTTAAATTGGAAATAGTCTGGCCTTTCTTCAGAAAGGAAAGAGCAATGCAGAAAGAAACAGACAACCAAATCAGAGAGAAAAACAATAAAATCCTCATTGTACAGAGGAAAAATTAAACTACTTGAGAGAACTTACTTAAAACACTTTTGTTAGTATATTCCTTTGGGAAGAAGTGGAAATCCTGCCCTGAGAGTGATCTCCGTCTGATTTTTACCCTGCACAGGACTTTAAAGACATCAATAAAGGAATTACAGGTGCAGGGGCTTCTCTCCAGCCACGCCCAGCCTATGATCATGCCTATTCCTTTCTGTGACTGAGAGGCCCAGGGTGACCACAGGGAAATCTATCAAGACGCCTCTAGAATATGGTTTTATATACTTACTTTAACAATTCAACAAAATCACAGATTGCAAATTTTGAATGTTGTCCTTGCAAATACTGTGCCCCTTCAAATGCAGTCCTTCAGGTAATTACATTTGATTTGAAATCATAAAAGGTAGAATTTTCTTTTTCCTTTCTTACTTTTAAAGGTTTTTTTAAAAATAAAATGTATTAAAATATATATTAATTTCAGGTGTAAAACAAAGTGATTCATATATATATATATTCCATTACAGACTCCTAGAAGATACTGAGTACACTTCCCTGTGTTAGAGGTTTTTTTTCCCTTGGGCTTCCCTGGTGGCTCAGATGGTAAAGAATCTGCCCGGAATGCAGGAAACCCAGGTTCAATCCCTGGGTCGGGAACATCCCCCGGAGAAGGGAATGGCAAACCACTCCAGTAGTCTAGTCTGGAGAACCCCATGGACAGAGGAACCTGTCGGCTACAGTCCATGGGGTTGCAAAGAGTCAGTTCAAGACTGAGCACTTCTTTTCTTAGTTATTTCAGCTACAGCACACCTTTAGCCTGATTGCCTGATAGTCTTGGGAGGTAGAGTGGCGTGTAGATAGAGGAGAAAATGATTTATAGAATTTTCTTTCTAAAAGAATAATTCACTGAGTTTGGATAATCTGTTTTATACATATGCTAATCTCCTTATCAGTATTTTACTCTCTGAGGTAAACCAATTTAGGTGTCAGGGCCCATGGGTATAAAGAGATAAATCGAAGTACAACCCAAGGATAAACACTTATCCTTGCCTTTTGGATCATCCTTTGCATGAAGTCCACCTCGAAGTAGTTTGTGATTCATACTTTAAGGAGCTGGTATATTTTTCTACTTGTCTACCAATTGTACCTATTCTGGAATGGAAGCCTTGAACAGGTGTGGAGGAGGATAAATACCCCCACAAATCCTGTGTCACTCCTCCCCTCAAGGAGTGGAGCTTAGTTCCCTCTCCTTGAGTGTCAGCAGGATCTAGTCATTCACGTCTAGCCAATAGAATTTGATAGAAATGATGAGCTGTCACTTCTATCTTATTTTTAATTTACTCTTTAAAATTGTAGTAAAATATATGTAATACTGATTCTTTTAACCATTTTCAGTACAACAGTTCAGTGTACAGATATCTTGTGAGAGGCCCAAACCCAGAATCACCCAGCAGAGCTGTTCCCAGATTCCTGACCCACAGGAGCTGTGAGTGGGCATCTTCCAGTCACACTGTTGGGCAACCATCACCACCACTGCACCCACTAAACACACGGCACCCACTAAACAGCTTCCCACTTCCCCCTGCCCCACCCTCTGGCAGCCATCATTCTTCCTTCTCTGTGAGTTTGGTTACCCTAGGTACTTCCTACAAGGGGAATCGTATTTGTCCTCTCGTGATTAGCTAACTTCATTTAGCATAATACCCTCAAGGTTCCTCCACGTTGTAGCTTGTTTTGGAATCCCTCCTTTTTAAGGCTGAATAACATTCCATTGTGTGTATATTCCATATCTTGTTTATCAAGCCACCCCAAAGGGGTGGCTTCCCCCTTTGGCTATTGTGAATAACACAGCTGTGAACACGGGCGACAAATCCCTGCTTTCCAATTCTTCTGGGTATGTACTTGTGAGTGGAATTGCTCGACCATATGATAATTCAAAGCTTAACTTTCTGGATGAACTGTCAAATGGACTTACATGGAAGTGGCCCCATTTTACATTTCCACCAGCAGTACACAAGCGTTCCGATTTCGCTACATCTTCACCAACACTTGTTCTTGTTTTTTGATAATAGCCACCTTAATAGGTATGAGATGAAATGTTATCTCTAAGACGTAGGTTATTCAGAGATTGGGTCTCAGATGTATGTGGTTCTCCATCTGCCTCACCCTTGAATCACTCACATAGGAAGGTCACCTGCTCTGTGGTAGGGACAATGTGAGGAGAGAATCACGCTGCAGGGTTGTGAGTCTACTCCGACAGCTGGAAGTGGTCCACACAGTGAAAAACGGGGACTCCTGCAACAGCCTGGGGTGACGGTTGGGGGCATGGCAAAGGAGCCTCCTTCAGGTAGCTTTGAGATGACCACAGCCTAGAAACATCCAGCCACACTGATCCCACGGTCCTGAACCATAGAAACTGCAAGGTAACAAATATGTATTGTTTTAAGCCATTAAATGTGAGGTAATTAGTTAGGTAGTGGCAGGTAACTAATAAGGGATCAATAACTAATAAAGGGGCAATGTTGGGTCAACAGTTTCACAAGTGTCTACTGGGCAGTTCTGCTGGGCAGTTCTGGGGACTGGGGTGACTACAGCAAGCGCAGAGGAAACTTCAGGGTATGAGTTCCATGGACCTTATATCCTTAGGTACCACATAACTCTGATCTCTGCACACTTGTCTGAGACAGTGTCTGCTTTAGGTGGTGATAACTCCAGGACATTTGAGCACAAAGGGACTCTACAAGGGATCGGGTCGGCAAAATCTTCGAAAAGTCTGGAAAGGAAGACTCTGGTGGAACTTTCAGAGCTAACTTCAAGACCAACATTGCAGAACTGGCCCCGTGAGTAAATTGCCTCCTCGGTCACTGTGTGGATCCAAGAGCACAAGGCTTTCGCTGTCGCAGGGGATTGCTTTTGCTGGTCCCCACCTCAGAGCAAGGGCCTTCAGCCCACGTCTCGGCTCCTCCCACCTCAGAAAAATCAAATGCTTCCAGAAGCAGCAGAAGTGCAGCCTCTGTCTTCCCGCACCTTCTACAAGTGGCATGGGTGTGGCTGTTGAGTGGAAGCTGGGTGTGTACACGGGGGACCCCAGCTGTACACACAATGGGGTATACGGCCTCCACCTGGCATATCTTCAGAGTAAAGCTTGCTTAGAGAGGCAGAGTGGGGCAGAGCGAGCCAGGCGAGGATCTGTCCTCTCACATGACCTACGGGTGGACAAATATCCACAGATGCTGGTGAAAAAGTAGGACCAGGGTGGACACGCTGTGTTGATATAAGTATCATTTGAAGAGAACTGAAAACAGGGAGCACAGCTATATGGAGTAGATGCTACGTGGCTGGGACTAGATTATGAAATTTGTGTTGTTTTATTTAATACTCACAACAACCTTACAGAATAAGTATTACTACCCCCACTTTCAGGTGGAGAAAGCGAGGCTCAGCAAGATCGAATAACTTGGGCACAGTCCCATGATAGAGGGAGGTTAAAAAAAAAAAAAAGAACTAGGCATTTCCTTTGGAGCCCAGGGAACAGGATGCTGCATTCTCAGGGCCGCAAGACATAATGATGTAGTGATGGGAGAAGTTTTCACCTATTGAAATGTGAGGAAGTCATTTTGGCTTATACATGATTGAACCTAAACTTTATGATAGCTAAAACAGCCTGTTTTGTGGCCCGTTAAACAGGCACTGTACATCTGCTTTAACCTTTAAAGGAAAGAATGCATTTGAAAATCAGAATGGAGTCTATGAGGTTTAGGCACCCAGCTGGAGCTGGTAACCACTGTGGATGTGATTTCAGGCACTTTCCTGCATCCGTGGGAACTTGAATTTTCTGAACTACATCAGACTCAAGGACGTCACCAGCTGTTCTCATAACAGTGTGTGCTGGCAGATGCCAGCTGCAACCTATATTTCAGGGTTTCCTCTTGTAACTACACGACCATTTCAGATCACAACCAATCTTTGCTTAGCAAGCCTCCTTACTTCTTGCAGCTCCAATCTTAATTCTTGATGAACAGCTGCCGTGATTTTGCAGTTTTTTCCTTTAGAACCTCCCCTATTTTGTAGCCCAGGGGAACACATTTCAAGGGCTCTTTGAATGTATATCTCTCTGGCTATAGTCTTTAGTTTGGCATGAATAAGACTCCTTTTCATTTCTATTATAGACCCTTTACTAATGATTTCCATCAATAGTGGGCAAGGCTGTTTGTTGCTGTTATTTTGGTCCCTGTTTGAATCCCTCAAAATTCACATGTTGAGACCCTAACTTCAGTGGAACTCTATTTGGAGGCAGGGCCTTTATGGGAATAATTAAGATTAAATAAGGTTGTAAGGTTGGGGCCCTAATCTGATAGGGGTATTTCTTATAAGAAGAGACACCAGAACTCTCTCTCTCTCTCACCCCCACCCCCAGGAAAGGGCCCTGTGAGGACATAGTGAGAAGGCAGTCCTCTACAAGTCAACAAGAGAGCTCTCACCGCAAACCAGCTGCCAGACCTTGATCTTGAACTTCCAGCCTCCAGAACTGTGAGAAAACGAACATCTGTTGTTTAAACTGCCCAGTTGATGGTGTTATGTTATGATATCTCAAGCAGATAAATACAGTCTCATAGGTATTATTTGCAAAGGTTATAAGAATAAGAGCATGAACTCCAGAACCTAACATTTTGGATTTGAGCCCCAGCTCTGCTGCTTCATGACTTTATGACCTTATGCAAGTTACCTTTGTGCCTATCAGTAATATTTACCTCCTTTGTAGGGTTAAGAGGATGAAATGAGTGAATATTTGTAAAACCTAGCTCATGGTAAATGCTACATAAGTATGTGACAAATTAATAAGAAATTGGACTTCCCTGATTGTCCAGTGGTTAAGAATCCACTTGCCAATGCAGCCGACACAGGTTTGATCCCTGGTCCAGGAAGATCCCAATGCCAACCAACAACTAAACCTGTGCACCGCAGCTACAGAGCCTGCATGCTTAGAGCCTGTATTCCACAAGAGAAGCCACCGCAATGAGAAGTCCATGCACCACAGCTAGAGAGAAGCTCCCACTGCCCGAAACGAGAGGAGGCCCATGCACAACAATGAAGATCCAACGCAGCTGAAATAAACAATAAATAAATAAAAGTTTAAAACATAAGAAACTAAGTCACATGATATTAGTCAGGAACCTGGTAGCCACCTAAGTAGTTTTAGTGAGATTAATACTGGGAATCAGGATTTTAGCCTCTGAAGATAAGGAAGATGGGAATGACAGAAGACAGGGATCAGAGAAAAGTTCCCACCAATCCTTCCTCCCTGAAGAAGGGGTGCTCAGTGCACAGCCGATAACCACAGGCAACACCCACAGCTGTCTGTGTCTGCGGATGCGCACCAGCTTCTTGGAATAGACATGTGTTTACCTTCCACCCACTAGCATCTCTCGATGCTTCTGTCGGCAGGGGAACATGGAGGGTGTGGGTTTCAGACAGTCCACAGCCCCTGGGAAAGCTCAGGATGGCAGGACTGGCACCAAGGTCAAACTGATTGGGTTTCTAACTGACTGAAGATTAGAAGTTGGAGGTTTACTTAACATCTGATGACTATTATATATGCTTTGCCTACATTTCTTATTCAAATATTAAAGGAGCCACGGCCTGGCATGCTGCAATTCATGGGGTTGCAAAGAGTCGGACACGACTGAGCGACTGAACTGAACTGAACTGAAAGAGATCTTCTGTTTATAGTTATTATCAATTCCTTAATATAAGACCATAGATTACACTTCTTTTATCTGCCCTTTGTGCCTCAATAGATTATTGCAAACATAATGTATTAATACTATGAATGCTCAAGAAATGTTTAATTTATTGAAAAAAAACCTTTATAACAAAAAGGACTATAAGCAATACAACTCGAGGCACAATGGAGGAGCCTGAAATTCTTATAGGGGAGATTTGCATTTTTTTCATTCACTTTTATTTTTACATTTTTTTTCAGCAATTGTAGAATTTATTATTACAATGCAGGTTTAAAGAAAAAGTACTTATGGCCTGCCACAAAGACTCAGGAGCCAACTCGATGGGGCTTCCACAGGCCAGGTCCAGGACAATATGAGCACCCCAATAATTGTGTTAACACATTGTAAGCCATTGGGAAAGTAGCAATCCATGAATCCATATTAATAGGTAATAACCACAAATAAGTGATAAATAACTAGGGGCTCACTGATCAAGGTGAAGGGTGTACTGGAGCTGAAAGTTCACAGTCAAGCCTGGATCAGAGAAAAATCATCAAGATGCTCAATCCAGGCAATTTGGTGAGATGCTTGATATCTCCCCCTGCAGACTACTTGTTGGTTGAAAGGGAGAAGAAAACAGCAAATTATGTGCTCTAGATCGACATCACCAGTGAGGAACAGGACTACCACATGCCTCCAGGAGTGATCCAAGAAGGGTATATTACCTGTGTGGTGTTTTGGTCAAGAAGGTACACCTGCATCTCATCACGAGGAAATCAGGCAAATGCACAGTGAGGAATGTTCTATTTTAAAAAGGAGTGGAGAGCTGCATTCTTCAGACACTTAAAGAAAAGCTACAGAAGCGTTCTAGATTAAAAGGTGACTGAAAGAGACATGACAGCTAGATGCAACAACAGACCCTGGATTCAGTTGTGTGCTGGAGGGAATAAATTTTCTATAAAGGACATTATGAACCTAAGAAGACAAGACTGGAACACTGATACCGATGATAGATGGCATGCATGCATGCTCAGTTGCTAAGTCATGCCCAACTTTTTTCAAATCCATGGACTGTAGCCTGCCAGGCGCCTCTGTCCATGGGATTTCCCAGGCAAGAATACTGGAGAGGTTGGCATTTCCTTCTCCAGGGGATCTTCAGTCAGTTCAGTTCAGTTCAGTTGCTCAGTCGTGTCCGACTCTTTGCGACCCCATGAATCGCAGCATACCAGGCCTCCCTGTCCATCACTAACTCCAGAGTTCACTCAAACTCACGTCCATCGAGTTGGTGATGCCATCCAGCCATCTCATCCTCTGTCGTCCCTTTTTCCTCCTGCCCCTAATCCCTCCCAGGATCAGAGTCTTTTCCAATGAGTCAACTCTTCGCACGAGGGGGCCAAAGTATTTAAGTCATGCCCAACTTTTTTCAAATCCATGGACTGTAGCCTGCCAGGCGCCTCTGTCCATGGGATTTCCCAGGCAAGAATACTGGAGAGGTTGGCATTTCCTTCTCCAGGGGATCTTCAGTCAGTTCAGTTCAGTTCAGTTGCTCAGTCGTGTCCGACTCTTTGCGACCCCATGAATCGCAGCATACCAGGCCTCCCTGTCCATCACTAACTCCCAGAGTTCACTCAAACTCACGTCCATCGAGTTGGTGATGCCATCCAGCCATCTCATCCTCTGTCGTCCCTTTTTCCTCCTGCCCCTAATCCCTCCCAGGATCAGAGTCTTTTCCAATGAGTCAACTCTTCGCACGAGGGGGCCAAAGTATTGGAGTTTCAGCTTTAGCATCTTTCCTTCCAAAGAACAACCAGGACTGATCTCCTTTAGAATGGACTGGTTGGATCTCCTTGCAGTCTATGGGATTCTCAAGAGTCTTCTCCAACACCACAGTTCAAAAGCATCAATTCAACACCACAGTTCAAAAGCATCAATTTTTCTGTGCTCAGCTTTCTTACTGACCCATAGATCTAAACTACGTCTCATATCTCCTGCACTGGCAGACAGGTTCTTTACCACTGAGCCACCAGGGAAGCTCAATGATAGATTAGATAAAAGCATACGTGCATGCTAAGTCACTTCAGTTGTGTTGGACTCTTTGTGACCCTAGGGACTGCAGCCTATCAGGCTTCTCTATCCATGGGATTCTCCAAGGCAAGAATACTGGAGTGGGTTACCATGCCCTTCTCCAGGGGATCTTCCCAATTCAGGGATTGAACCTATGTCTCTTATGTCTCCTTCATTGGCAGGCGGGTTCTTTACCACTAGCTCCATCTGGAAGCCCAGATAAAAGCATACCATGGTGTTAAATTTACTGAAGTTAATAACTGTGCAACTGTTAGGGAACAGTGATGTATATGGAGATAAAGAGCTTTAGTGTATGTAACTTAGCCCAAACAATTCAAGAAAAAAAATATTAGAGCAAATGATAAACTGAAGGGGAAAAAATACTACTAATAAGGAAACAACGTGGATGTTCTTAGCACTATCCTTATTCTTTCAACTTTTCCATAAGCGTGGAACTTCCATGGTGGTCCAGTGGTTAAGAATCTGCCTGCTAATGCAGAGGATCTGGGTTTGATCTCTGATCCAGGAAGATTTCACATGCCTCAGCAACTAAGCACCAACTGTGCAACAAGAGAAGCCACTGGAATGAAGAGCAGCATCTACTTGATGCAACTAGAGAAAGCCCACACACAGCAATGAAGACCCGTGCAGTAAAAAATAAATAAATGAAAATTTAAAAAGAAGTAATTACGACACAGCATAAACATATCAATGAAACAAAATGTAAGGTCTAGACTCATAAGTGTACAGTCAGGTGATCTTCAATACAAATTTCAAGACAATTCAGTAAGGAAAGTCTTTCAAAACAAAACTTTTCTGTATGTGTGATTATTACCACATTTTAAAAAAAAAGGGAAAACTTTTAGTCTACGAAATCATCTTTCACTTTTATCTATTTTAATATTACAGATTCCAACACATAGAAAAACATAAAGGAAACTCTAATCAAATTCCATATACGTACTTTTTACAAAGAAAATTTAACAATAGATAAAAGTCAAGCTGATTCTTGGATATGGTCTGAAAACTTAGTAACTCACAAGGTAGAAACATTGATGGGTGCCTGTGTTCCTAACACTGATCAGATACAGATAGCCAAATATTTCTCCTGCAAAGAGAAGTTTATTTGAGATCAGCAGAAAATTGCAATTTGAGGTCTGCAACCATGGGGGACTACATGCAAGTCCCTGCACAAAAGGGGAGGAGCCCTATTTTATAAAGGGGAAGGGAAGTGGGGAGGGCAGGCCATAGTGAACAAGGAGTTTAGCGCTTGTCATTGGTTGAGTCCCCAGCAGGAAAGAGAGAGAGTCTGTCTTCTTCCCTGTGGGGCTCTGCTGTCATCACAGGGCGTGAGAGTGCCCCCTGCTGGTCTCAATTCTATTTAAATCTGATTATTGATTTTTTTAAATTTTACTAAACTTTATATTTTTAAAAAATGTTTTAATTGAAGGATAGTTGCTTTACAGAATTTTGTGGTTTTCTGTCATAAGGAGGCCACTTCCAATACTCTGATTATTATTATTATTTTTTTACATCAACAACAAGGGAGCTTGCAAAGTGATGACTTGGAAAGGACTGCCTCTGTCATCTTTGTGGGCGAGCTCGCCGGGTAGCAGGTGCTCTGTGGACTTTGTTGTGTGGATGAGTGACTGGGTAATGAGGGCACACTTGTCCCTCTGAGCCCTGTCCACCCCCAGGCAAGCTTCGAGGCAGTGCTATATAGTTTCTCCATTGTCACATCACCTCGTCTCCAAGTTCACCCACTGCACGTAGGAGGAGGAGACTTTCTGGCCTCACCTCTTTTCTTGTTGCTCCTCCAATAACTCTTCCAATCTACAGGGACTTGCTCTAGAAATTTTAAGTTACTCAGAACTGAAATGCTTTTCTGCATGTTTAGGTCAACAGAGTTCACTAGTCAATATGGGTAGTTCACATATATATTCCTTCAAGACTAAGTCTTCCTTCTTCTAATGAGTGATATTTGGACCTGAATTCAGGAGGTACGTTGGTCCTAAACTGCACACGCAAAACAGAACAGTTAAATAGTGATTTCGTGCAGGTCCTCTGAGAAGTGGATGCCAAGCAGGGATGTGATCGATAAGAGATGTACTGGGGAAACACCAGTGAGGGATGATGGGGAAGAAGCAGGAGGAGGTAGGAAAGCCAGAAGACCCTGAGGCAGGTCTGGCACCCATGAAGGAGAGAAGGAAAGGAGATGGAGTAGGAGGAGGAATAAAAGTGCTGAGGAACGCCATGGACTGCTCTGTGGTTCTAAGAAAATTTCAACCAGTCTGGAAGGGTCACTTGAGCCAAAGTCATCCATCAGAGGAGCCCCTGCTCCCAGGAGTGATACCCCTAACGTGCCTGGTCACTGGCCAGTGCAGCCTGTAGGAACATTAACCTGGCTGCCAGCATGTCAGCAGCCACGACTGGAGGCCAATTATACCTCCTGCCCTAGAAAATCTGAGAGGCACATTCTTCTGGCCACGACGGACAGTAATTTGCATGACTTAAAAAAAAACGATTTATTTTAACAATTTTTATTTATTTATTTTTTGGCTGCACTGGGTCTTTGTTGCTGCTCATGGTCTTTCTCTAGTTGCGGCAAGTGCGGGCTACTCTTCCTTGTGGTGCACGGGCTTCTCACTGCGCTGGCTTATCTCGTGGTGCATGCAGGCATACAGGCTTCGGAGGTGCAACGGCAGGGGCTTCAGTAGCTGTGGTGTACGGGCTTAGTTGCTCTGTAGCATGTAAGATCTTCTCAGACCAGGGATGGAACCAGTGTCCCCTCTGCATTGCAAGGCAGATTCTTAGCCACTGAACCACCAGGGAAGCCCCAGTAATCTGCATTATTTCGACTTCAAAACCCTCAGATTTCACCTGAAATGGTGGTTTAATCCAAGGCAAGTTTGGGACTTAGGCCTTAATCTTCCTGGACCCTGGTCTCAGCTCCACTTGGCTGTGAATAAGACTTGCAGTTAGAGCACTGTAAGTGGAGAGTGAATAAAGGATCCACATCTTGCTGAAAATGTTAAACTATAGCCCTGCTGGAGAGTGACTTCTGCTTTCATTTCAAAATGCGGTAGGTTCATCACTTCCCTCCAGTCTCAGAAAGATAGCAATTCAGGATGTTGGGTGTTGGATGCCTGTTTGACTTTCCAAAACTAGTGGCTGTCATGTTGAATGCTTACTTAATTATTTTTATAGACTGATGTATAGACCAAGAGAGCTTCAAATTCGCCTTTGCTGCCATATGAGAAGGGGTTTTCCCAGTGGCTCAGTGGTAAAGAATCCACCTGCAATGCAAGAGAGGCTGGTTTGATCCCTGCATTGGGAAGATCCCCTGAAGGAGGCAATGGCAACCCACTCCAATATTCTTGCCTGAAGAGACCCATGGACAGAGGAGCCTGGTGGGCTACAGTCCATGGGGTCCCAAAGAGTCAGACATGACTGAAGCAACTTAGCACACATGATATATGAGAATGGCACCTTCTGAAGAGCCACCTTTGCCTCCATGATCCACGATTCTCAGGATCTCCGCCACCAGTTGGACAAATAGAGCTGACTTTTGCCCATAAGGTGATGGTTTAGGAAGCCGGTATTCTCAGGAGGGCTTAGGTGTA
This sequence comes from Aepyceros melampus, assembly GCA_006408695.1. Lineage (NCBI taxonomy): Eukaryota > Metazoa > Chordata > Mammalia > Artiodactyla > Bovidae > Aepyceros > Aepyceros melampus. The sequence continues at coordinate 248,231 of SJXQ01001430.1, read as the reverse complement.
GGTACTGGATACACAGTCACTAATCAGTGATATTCAAAGGCACAAGACATGCACTCTCCTGGATGGGCTGGGGAGGGAGAAATGCCCATTTGTGGGGGCTGGGGGTAGAAAACCATGGAGAAAAGCAGCAACAAGTTCCCCACCTTCTTAAGGAAAACGTGAACACTCAGGTGCAGACTGTAAATGGGGAGCCAATCTCCCAGAAATACGGGGGTAGAGTCAGACTACAGTAATTAGAGTCTGATTTAATGTTGGGCTGGTGGTCTGTGGACTTAAGGCTCTTTGTGTAATTTACATAGCATCTGACTTATTCCAGAGTCTGGAACTTTCCTGCTTTGCAGGCAGGATTGCTAAGCAGGCCTGGAAGCAAACTCCTAGGGTGTAGAACATCATAACCTCAAGAAGCTAGATGTATAAATTTATGTACTCACAATTTCAGATGAAAATTTCCCTAATAACACTATATGATAGAAATAGACATTTCACACATTGAATGTCAATTTACTAAAAAGTAAGAGACACACAAAATAAAACATACAGTAGGGACTCCATTATCAACAGGAGACTAAAATAGGATCATAGAATAACTGTAAATTGGTCTATACTCATGTGTCATCAAAACCACTGAGAAATTCTCAAGTTTTCATTACCTTTTGATAATGTGAGGAGAGTAGAGTCCTTCCATATCATTGATCTGTTGTCTGCCATCTCCAGGCACAGTACAAGCACTAAGTTAATGCTTCATCAAGGCTGAATGTAGGCTTCTGCGACATTCAGAAGAGAGTAGGCTTCTGCTACATTCCTGTTCCTTTATAAGAATTTAATCTCTATCTGATAAATTTCACAGTAGAGGCACTTCTTTAAAGATTATTTCTTTAAAGGTACTTAATCCTCTAATTAGCAAGATTAACAGAGATACTTCCAGTCTTAGGAATGCATGGTAAGTTTAACAATCTTTATTTTTCTTTAAGCTTTTTTTCCCCAAAAAATATGGATCGTGAAGTGCATAATGCAGCAAACTTATAGGGTTTTTAAAGGGAAAAAATAAAGCTTTATATTTAACTTACTCTTAAATACATAGGGAAAATTACTAAATCACATAGCTAAGATAAGTTTAAGGAATTTGGGACTTAGGGGAAACTGTGTTTTGTATATTTTGCCTTCTTCCCTGCCTGTAAAAAAATACTGATGGAATATAATGTAGTTAAAATTAGGTTTTGAGGGGAATAGAGATGGGGAAAAGAGATAGAGAAAAGCAGAGGCTTTGAGAGAGAAACAAGTAAAAGAAAAGTAGGTGTGGGTTTGGCCTAGAGACTGGGAGGGCATTTTTTAGACTCATTTTATTTATGTGTGTCTAGTAGTGCCCAGGGTCCTTGTTTCGTATCAGCTTACTATGAAAGTGAAAGTGTCCGACCCTTTGCGAGTCCATGGACTGCACAGTCCATGGAATTCTCCAGGCCAGAATACTGGAGTGGATAACCTTTCCCTTCTCCAGAGGATCTTCCCAACCCAGGGATCGAACCCAGGTCTCACGGATTGCAGGAGAATCCGTTAGAAACTGAGCCACCAGGGAAGCCCAAGAATACTGGAGTGGGTAGCCTATCCCTTCTCCAGTGGATCTCCCCAACCCAGGAATTGAACTGGGGTCTCCTATATCACAGGCAGATTCTTTACTAACTGAGCTACGAGGGAAGCCCATCAGCTTACTCTGATACATCCCTTTCTCTAATTCACTGCCTTCTTGAGTTTGATGCCTGGCGTCTCTAACGCCTGGGCTCTCCGGTGACTGTTTTGATGTGTTTTACCCAGAAGTGGCTCTGTGCACAGCATGTTCTTCTCTAATAAGTCTGACTTGTTCCCAAGGCACATCTCTCTGTCATGCTGATTGTTAAGACAATGGATTGTTTATTAACGAGTTAGGAATCAAGAAACTGTTTCTAGCTGCATTATCTTAGACAAACCATTTAATCCTTTTGATTCTGATTCCTCGTTGTTGAAATGAAGAGGTTAATCTTTCAGCTTTAAGTGTTAGTCAGTATATTTAACCCTGGAGAAGGGAATGGCAATCCACTTCTTGCTTGGAGAATCCCTATGGACAGAGGAGCCTGGCTGGCTAGTTTATAGGGTCGCACGGTCAGACCCGACTGAAGCGACTTAGCATGGCACTATATATTTAACAGTTACCCTTTACAGGTATTTGTTCAAGGTTGATATTTCCACTGGGAGCTGGGCTGATGAGAATAACATGTAAGTGTAATTAAAAGATTCATTAATTGCCACTACTGTAAAGAGAAGTAAAATGTATTTGTTAGAAGTGGATATTTTCATTTTGGAGTCGGCTGATAAGAGTACTTACCCATTGTGGACTCTTTCAGACTCAATTCAGAATCCATATATTTTACTCCTATGCTGCCACTAGTTACTTCTGTTATTTATGAGTCATTTATGAAATGAGTATTCATTATTAGCCAACCTCTGTAGATCACTGGGTATGTTTCTGATAAAACTTTTATAAAATTTAGGAAAATTATTAAGCATTTATTAATGTTTAAGGCTCTATTTCACTAATATATCTTAACTGTGACAAGAGAAATATAAAATATTGAGAATTTAGATATATCTGAACCTGACTTCTTTTTATTCAGATCACATTCATGAATTAAGAATCTAAGTCAACATAAATTTCCAGACAGATAAAAAAAGAAATGAAAGAAAATTTGACAGATTGAGAGAGATGTAGGATCTTTCGAGGAGGACAGACACAATTTCAGAAAGAGAAATAGTAACCAAAGCAACAACAGAGGAAAATGTAAGTTTGATGCAGCCATCATATGCCAGGCAGAATACATTTTGAGAGACTGGTATTTAGTGACATCCTCCTAAAATTTTACGAGAATGACAAAAACTCTTAGAAGCTTTATGACATAAAGAAAACAAAATGAACAATGAGTTCTAAGGCAAAGGACCCAGGGATTTCCCTTGTTGTCCAGTGGTTAAGAATCCACCTTCCAATGCAGGAGACGCAGGGTCAACCCCTGGTTGCAGAACTAAGATCCCACATGCTGCAGGGCAACAGCCCACATGCCGCAACCACTGAGCCTGCATGGCGCAACTAAGACACGGCAAATAAATGCACAAGTGTTTCTAAAAGTGAATAATAAGGCACAGGACACATGCTTCCA
>SJXQ01001430.1:145047-244949 GCA_006408695.1 Aepyceros melampus | reverse complement strand
GCTGCGGGGCTGGCGGGGCCGGCGGGGGAGGGAGGAGCCGCTACTCGAGCGCAGGCTTCACAGGTCGCTGCAGGCCCTTCGGGGCCACAGACGCGAAACCCGCTTGGCGGGGCCGGAAACCCTGCGCTTGCCTCCCGGGGCGCTCGCCGGCGAGGGGTGGGGGCTTATTTTGACAGGTGACGGGAGGAAGTTCAAGTTCTTTTTGCGGGGTGGGGGGTGGGGGGAAGGGAATAAAAATTGATTCTTGTCCTGGAAGGACCTGACTCGGTTATTGGGGTGTGCGGGACTCGGTAGGACGAGGTGTTCAGTAACTCTGGAATCACCTTCATTTGTTGTTTTGGGGGAACTAAAAGTTAACTCAGAGGTATCAGAATTAGACGGAAGGGCAGGGAAGAAGCCACTAATGGGTTTGCAACTCTTTAAGTGTGTTGTAAACCATTACCCCTTCCCAGTTTGTTTTCGGTGTACATAATTGTCTTTCGTGAAAGATGGCGCTTTTCGTTCTGTAGAAATTGAGATCTTTGAGTACTTGGGTAATTCATTGTCATGAAAGGAGTTTTAGGTACATAGTTTTCTTTTTGTGACAGCTTTGTGTAACATTGTAAAAATTTTTTTGAGAGAGTTGGCCCCTGTTTCCGGGGGGAGGAAAATTCATTAATTTGTGACTCTGGGGTGACCCTAGAAGTAAATACTTCTTGCATCTGACCATTTAAAGGATAGGAGAGTGGCGGGTTTCCAAGCTAACGGTTGTGTTTCTGGATAGCATGAGTTAAAGTTCCAGTTAAAAATCTAGGTTCCTTGACGGGTAAAACATTGTGCATTACATTTGGATAGGTCATCGATTAAACTGTTGAATCACACTCTAAAACATGGTTAATTATGCATTAAAAAAGACAGCTATATCATGGTTGTCTTAAATATGTTAAATGTTTTTTGAGGGAGTTCCATTAAGTTCCATTAGGATAGGTCAGACATAAGAGCCTATGTTTATATACCTTAAAATTGTTTCCCATGCCTGCAAGGTAGTAAAACTAGATCTGAAATGCCTTACTTACCTGAATCCAAGAATTGGAGAAATTCTGATGAGAATTCTTTGAATTCTGATGCTTTTTTTGGGTCAAATTGAAGAAACGTGTTTATGCTTATTTGTATTTGTGTGTAGCATAGTTGCAGAGCAAAAACATTACAGTAGTACTCAGTGAATACTTAAACTTTTTAACTCGCAGAAAAGCTTGAGTTAATTTGCCAAAGTGTTGATTTCTTGTGTTTATAAGATGATTAATGGAAGGTTTTTTTAAAAAAACATTTTGATATGTGTGATGAACCTTACAATAACTTGTGTTTAGATCTTGTGTGAGTAACTTAAAGGCAGAATTTAAAAAAAATTTAAAAATTTTACAAATTCGTAAAACTGAATGTAGTTAATATAGCAAATTTTATGATAGAACTAACTTACGAAATTAAAGTTTGATTTCTTTTTTATTTTGGGGGGGTGATGTTTTACAGGCACTTAAGTATTCATCGAAGAGTCACCCCAGTAGTGGTGATCACAGACATGAAAAAATGCGAGACGCCGCAGATCCTTCACCACCAAACAAAATGTTGCGGAGATCTGATAGTCCTGAAAACAAATACAGTGACAGCACAGGTCACAGTAAGGCCAAAAATGTGCATATTCACAGAGTTAGAGAGAGGGATGGTGGTGAGTAGCTTTTTTTATTGAAACTTAAACATTTATTAATAATTCTATGTAAGACAAAAAGTTTTAGTCATATTTCCAGCTTGCAAATGTTACTAAATGTTTATGTCATCAGAATATTTTGATTCCTAAACAAATTATGTAGAAATAAGATGCTGACCCCAGCATCCACAGCTGGATCCCAGTGGGTGATAATTGGAGGATGCATTTATGAATGTAGCCTATCAGTGCTTTATTAATGGTGAGTGACATGCAGGACATTTCTCCAAGAAAGGAACTTTCAGCTTTTCAACTTTCCAAGATTGCAGTTTGGCTTGGTTAATTTTGAGATCCTTGTTTCTGTTTATTTTATTTTTTAAGGAGTTCAGATGTGTGTTCTTGTGGTAAAGTATGAACTTAAAAATTTAGAAGGTTTTTGAGACAGTTCATGGGTTAAGAAAGTCATTCATGATACAAGAAATTTTTGTTAGGTTTATTAAGAAAAATACTATTTTTCATATTTTCTGGGGTCTTATTAATGTAACTTCTGAATCTACTCAGATACTCACCTTTTTAAAAGTTCATTTCAGTGGTTTTACCCTTCAGCTATTACTTTGCTTCAGGTTTTTTGTGGTAGGCTGAAAATAAATTGTTTTCAGATTAAATGTATCCAAAATTTACCAAAATAATCAGATTTCCTGTCTACATTTGGCATTCATTGAGGAACAAACCAATTTTGCTAAGTCAATTAATCATCTCTGTTGTTCATAAGATCTTAAATTGCATAATAGAAAATGTGTTTGAAATAAATACACCATTTTGATTGTGCTTTTATAAGCTTATAAGGAAACTCAGAGTCTCTCATGGCTTTCTGTCTCTGATTTCCAGCTATCTTCAAATTCTGCTTCTTCTGGTTCTCTTTTTGCCTCCTAGGATAGAAATCAGCTATATTCAGTGTGATGAGATATTGGAAAACATTGGCCTCCTCTGTATATCATTGCTGGGTTGAGGAAGTCAATAGTGGGCAGAAGATTGCATGAAAAAAAAAGATTGGATGGCGATGGAATATTTGGATGGTTACTGAATGGGAGAGGAGTATAGTTCTCTGTTAAATATAGCATAGCTGTACGCTATTTACACATATAAACATATTTGGAAATAACAGCAGGTGGATTTGGTTAATAAGTGTTAGAAATTATGTTTAGCCTGAGATTCTATTATCAGTCACTATTATAGTGGATTTCATTTCAAATGTTGGATCTTAGAAGGCAGTACTGTTTGTACTATATTGTGCTTTGTCTTTACAATTTTGGTGATTGTGACTAAATAGGATGTGGCACCTCATCTCCTTAAAGATAAGTATCCCAGGTTCTCTTTTAGTGATTATGTCTGGTTAATCTGTCATCTACCCCCAGATCCAGAAAACGGTTGTTTTAGGTACTCTAGGAAACTTCTGTAAATGCTTTCATGCATTTACAGTGAACTGTGTCTGATTAAGTTCTTTTACAGGTGAAATAACTCGCAAGAACATTCTGTTGCTTAATGCTTAAATATTGAGCAAACATTGGGCATCTACTGTGTGTTAGCAGTTGTGTGGTGTGTGTGGAAGTAATGCTGAGATGTGGTCCTGTCCTTTAAGCTCTTACTAAAAGCTCTGACTCTGGAGAGCTACTTGTTTTTAGCTGCTTGCTTTTTTTTTTCTGTACTTTTTTTTTTCCCCTTCATTTTGATTTTCATTTTCCTTCCTCTTGTTGGCTTTTAGTTTCCTTTTTATTTGTATCTGCTTGCTGATGTTTCTTTAGTTCGATTTGTAAGAAATTTATCTTTCTGATCTAGTCATTTGCTAAGTTAAGCCCCTTTTCTGATTTGCTTTTCAGCTATTTGCTTGTCTTCCTCTGGAGCCTTTTAACTAAACTTCAATCCCTGGTCTATATTATCTCTCATATACTTGGCTGCCATATTACTTTACACCACGGAGAAATAATAACAGATACTATAAAATGAGATGTGTGTTCTTGAGTGCAGGGAGCATCTTTGATGTTAATTCTGTGTTTTAAAGATATGAAGTGGTAACTCTTCCCTCAGTTAATTCTTAGATATTTAAGTCGTTATACTTTGACTCCAGCTGTTTTTTTCTTAATGTGAGTTTGAAACTAACATTTTAAAGTGAATATGTGTAATTTCATTATAGATGTGTTTGTATTCCCTGGTATTGTTATCTTTATAAACTCAATTGTATATGTAGATAAATTTTCACATAAAGATCAAAACCATTATTCAAAGTCAAATGCAAGTGAGCTGGATTCTCTGTGTACTCAGCATGTGTGAGTAACAATATAAGAACAGGTTACCATGTTATTGAACTAATATAAAATTGATTTTTATTTCAAGATTTTAAAAAATCTAATGATTTAATAAATGCCTAACTCAAGTGTCTATATACTCCCTACCCTACCCCACACTGCCCTGCCGGGCTCTATTGGCATTTGTCCACATCAGTTTTTTTTTTTGTTCTTCATGTCACCTTAGATTTCCTTAAAGTGCCAATTTAGAGTAATATATAAAAAGACTTTAAGACATAGTAATACTGTAAGAAATCAGAAAGTAGGGATTGAGGATTGTCACTCCCTGCAGACGATTGAAGCTTGCAGTTTAAAAGGATTTATTCCAACTAAGTTTGTACAGTTAAAGGAATTAGAGATTTTTATCCCGTAGGATTTATGAAAGGGAGTTTAGATTATTTATTGTAACTAAGGGAATTTTTGTGACATAACATTACCTAAAAGTTCATTACTTGGTGGAAAATTATTTTTACATATATTGTGATCAACTTGCAAAATATAATCTTTTGCTTAAAAATAACCAAAAGCAAGAATCTAAGGTACAGTCATTTGATTTTTTTTTTTATAGCTTATGTTCAATTTGTACTTAATGGAATTTTTAAGCTTTTTCCATTTCATTAAAGTATGTTTTTGTTGACTAGTTCTAATGATAATTTTACCAAGTAACTTTGAGGATAATGCTAGTACCAGTGAGTTTAGGAATGAAGGGTAGCTTTATAGGAATTATGTAAAGATGTTCCACAAAAGTTCAGCCTCTTGGGGGTTGTCCCATTTTTCTTATCTTCCCTCTAAGAATTAACTGTTAGAAATATCTTTTGGGGGGAGATAGCTTAGCTCAGTTGGTTAATCGAAAAAATTATTCTTATGGGTTCCCTGAATTGTGGGAATTAAGTGATTTTCTATAGCTTTTAAAGTTAGTATTCAAATATTTTTGAGTACAAAGGAAAAATTGCCTTCGTGCTTACATTTCTAAATTTTTTAAGAAAGTTTTTCACTGCATAATGAATCCATATTTGGAGAAATTGGGAAATTTAATCCAATATTCAAATGACAATTACTGTAACATTTGAAGGAATTGTTATTCAGTAGAAGTATTTGAGAATAACTTTTTATAGTTTTTAAAATATAATTTAGTAGTATTTTAGTATTCTCACATTAAATAGACTGATAATTGCATAGTATGACTTTTGTGGTTCTTTGAATAACTTTACACTGGGATAAAATGAAATATGCTTTGCATTTGTAATGTTAGAAAGTACTATAAAAATGAACAGTCTCATTTGATCCTTGCATTGACCTTGGAAGGTAGGTAGAACAAATAGTATCCCTGTTTTTTAGTTTATGGATGAGGGAATATTTACTCGTGTGAAAGGAACCAATAGTAAGATTCGTCTCAAACAGGCTTCCCAGATGGCACTAGTGGTGAAGACCCTGCCTGCCAGTGCAGGAGACATGAGAGACATGGGTTCGACCCCTGGGTTGGGAAGAGCCCCTGGAGGAGGGCATGGCAACCCATTCTTGGTATTCTTAAAGAGGTGGTTATTATGATGTAATGGATTTCAGTTCACAGTCAAAACTATTTTGGTATGGTTTATTTTAAGATCTTAAATTTTAAGAAAGAAAGTGAAGTTGCTCAGTTGTGTCCACCTCTTTGCCACCCCATGGACTGTAGCCTGCCAGGCTCCTCCGTCCTTGGGATTTTCCAGGCAAGAAGACTGGAGTGGATTGCCTAAGGCAGTATTAATTGAACTGATTGAGTTATGCAAGATGTATTTAAAGTTCTTGGTGAACATGCTTAGGATTTGGGGTTCATAATTCACAGAAAATATGTATTCTAGATGGTATTTCTGTTAAGCCTCTTTTTGTCTTATTGTTTTGTGCAGGATGGTTTGGGTTAAGTTGTTAATCATTTTGTTATGGTGCTGAAAAGAGTGGAGTTAGCAGTGAGCTGGGGTATCTTTATACCCCACATATGTACCTGGACTCTGCTTCTGGGACCTTATACTAAGTATTGGAGGAGTTGTTTGTCAGTCATTTCAAAACCAGTTTTTTAGGGCTTGAAAATACATCCCACGAAGAGTCTCCTTTTTATGATTTATTTGATACACGGTATTTTGAAAGCCATTTTATATCCGGTCCCACAACCCTTTGAATTAGGCTGATCAGGATTATTCCTGTTTTACGATGAACATATAATCCAATTATGTAGCCTACTATTAGCTATTGAAAGTAGAAAGCAAGTGTTTTTGCTATATCTAAAACCTTATCTCTACCTTACAGTTGTACTCCAACTGTAACCACTTGGTTACATCTCAATAAACCCTTCAAAAGTTGAAAATGCCATAAGTTGGGAATGCATTTAATACACCTAAGTTCCTTAAATGTTCTGAGAACACTTACATGAGTCTGCAGTTGGACAAAATTACCTAACTCGGAGCCTGCTTTATAATAAAGTTTTGAATATCTCATGTAACTTTCTACTGCACTGAGCCTGAAAAGCAGAATTGGCTGTAAGTGTAGGGGTTGTTTACCCTTCTAATTACGTGGCTGACTGGGAAGTCCATCTCCCTGCTGCTGCCGCCCCATCCTTAGGGTATATCACTAGCTTGGAAGAGAGCAGAATTCACAATTAGAAGTGTGCTTTCCACTCTGCATGCCTGTTGCTTCCACATCATTGTAAGGCCAACAGATCCTAAGTTGAACTGTGGTATATACTTATTGCTATTCTCTCCTCTTACCTGGACTCTTCAACAGCCTCTTAAGTGGCGTCCCGCATCCTTTTTGCTTCATACTGTTGTTCACAGCACATAGCCAGAGTGGTCCAGATGAAATGCCAGTCAGCTTACATCACTCAAGTTCAAGACCCTCCCTTGACCCTGTTAGTTACCAATGCCTGTAATAGGCTCTTTGTAAAATCTGGTGTCTGGGTGTTTGTGCTGCTCTGTCCGCATTGGCCCTCAGGAAGTTTGTTCTGGTCTCAAGAGTTCTGCTCCTTGTTTCTGGAATGCTCATCTTTCTGTATGTCTATCTGATGCCGTCTCATTCCAGTAGGGGTCAGCTTCAGCACCCCCTCCCCTAGAGGCCTGCTTACCCTTCTGATGACTCAAACAGCTCCCTGTCATCCTCTGTCCTGTTGCTGCTTTGTTCCTTCCTTATACTTAAAGTGACCTGATGTTATTTATTTCTAGTCATTCTGTTACAGCACATGTTACTGAAAGTTACCATGCTGTGCAAAATTGCACCCTGGGATTTATAGGGAAAATGTGATAGGGGCACAGTATTCAAAAACATTGTCAATGACACATTAAAAGAGGAACTTTACAAATATCTTGATATAACTTTGTTAAATGGTTAAGGAGTAAACTAACAATATAGTTAATAACAGCATTTTACTTTGCTAATGACCTGAAATTAGCTTGTGGAAAGGTTGCAGTTTATGAGTTATTGTGAAATGATGGAAGGAAGGTTATCTGAAGTAACCTTCTGAAAATTGTAACCAACTGTGGGTGGATATCATTCCTAACTGGAAGAACTGGGGTAACTGGCAGGTATTTGAGGTGTGTGTCTATCCTGTGAATGTGTATGTAGCTTGGTCAGCTGGGTGCAGCTGGTGTTTCTCAGCAGATGAAATTGTTTGTAGGTAAGTGGGAAATTTGTGTTATGCTCAGATAGTTTCCTGATAAATCAATAGGACTCAAACAAACTTGATTTTCCAAAAAAAAAAAAAAAAGCTATGTTATAGTAGAGCTGACAGTTGCTTGTCCTCTGGAACACACTCCACCAGAATAGGGAGTGAGTTTCTTAATGATTTTTTTCCCCTAATATCCCAGTGGCCTAGAACAGTGCTCCACACTATGGATCATTTTAGTAAATGGGTAGATGAAAGAATACTGGGTTTGGCATTATGATTTAAGGAAATGAAATTGTGGTTTTCTGGAATAGTGTTTCTCAAACTTGTATGTGTATACGAAACATCTGGGGATCTTGCTGAAATGCATGTTTTAGTTCGACAGTCTAGGGTGGGGCCCAAGGCTCTGCCTGTTTAACAAGATCCCAGATGTTGCCCATGTTGCTGGTTGCACGTGAGTAACAGGGTGCTAGAGCACACTGCCCAATGGAGATAAAAGCTGAGCACAAAGCAAGTCACCTGTGGAGATTCTGGTAGCCATGTTGAAGTAACAGCGAAGTGAGTTTTAGTATATTTTATATAACGTATTGTATATAAAATACTCATTTCAGCACATACTTGATTTTTTAAAAACTAAACATTTTTTTACAATCCAATTTTTTGTAAAGTCTTTGAAATCTGTTGTTTTGCGCTTATAGCATATTGAAGTTGGGGCCAGCTACATTTCCTGTGCCTACTTGTCACATGTGGTTAGTGAATACTGAATTGGACAGCAGAGTTCTGAAGAATATGATCACTCTGTTGACATACTTAGCTTTACACATATTCCTGTTTTTCTAAAATTTTTTATCCACTTGAGTTCTGAAATAGGAAGTTTATTATGCAAGGCAAAGTTGGGAGTTAATGGGCCCTTGGACTGTATAGTGCTGCTTGTACTAAAATTTTTCTTCGTTTGTACAAATTTATTATAGTAAAACCAGGAAATGCAGAAGAGGGAAAATGACATTGCCTCAAATCCTATCAGTTTTTATAGGACTCCTTCTTGTGCTATAAAATACCAGAAGAGTTCTATACGTAGCCTTTGTAGAGTTTCTATTAAAAATGGTTATATTTTATGGTTTTATTTGACTTGTCTTTAGTATATTTTCTCAGTGGATTCAATACTTGGTATTGACAGTATCAGTCTGAGAGGCCTGACGAGGTAAACTTTTAGTTAGTGCTCAGAGAATGTGCGTGTTTACCTTTCATGGTTAACCAGTGGGTGAAGCCATTTTTCAGTTAGCTGTTTAAGGCCAGGCGCTGATACTTGTAGTGGGGTAGTGACTTTAGGCCTATTAATGTGTGTTTTTGTGTCCATTCCCTGAGCATTGTTGTGGGGTTGAATGAAAATTATGGTATCTAAAACACTTGTAAAGCATTTAGCTGAGTGTTCAGACTGACATAGTGAATTATTAGGTTTATTCTTATTCCTGTGACTAATTAGGAAGAGTTGTCAGTCAGATCAACAGCCCCAGGCCTCAAGCTACTCTTTCATTCTTTCTTTTTCCTTAGAAGGAACATCCTGGATATTTCACTTGCCAGTTGTGGAATCTGGTCAGTGAGAGTTGCATGAAGGGGCCTGCAGGGCTGTGCTGACTTGCTCCCTGCTCATACCCAGAACTCTGCAGTTGAGAGATTTTTAGGATTGATGGAAGGTGAAACGTAAACACATGTTTATTATGATTACCCTAAATTGGACTGTCTGTTCAAATCACCTAGGAAGCTTTTGAAGCTGGAAGTTCCTGAGTCCATCTGAATTACCCTGAATCAGAGCAATGGAGGAGGATGGAGCTTAGAAAACTGAATTTTTAAAAACAAACACTGGTTTAATTTCAATATTTACCAACTGCAGATAATAGGGAGAGTACATACAAGAGGAGGATCCTCGAAGAAAACGAGATATTAAGGAATGTAAATTTTATCATTAGGACTCTAGAAGTAGGGTGGTTGTTTGCCAAATCATACTCTGCTTTCTTGAGTTTGAAGGAATTTTCTTCTGTCACTTTCTGTCTGAGTCACAGATAATAGTATAATTTGTATGCACTTAAACATTAAATAGTGAAGTTAGCATCCTGTGGCATCTAATGTGGTAGTTAATGCCCTAGAGTAGAACAGGTGTGGCCACTAGAGTTTCTTACCAGTATTAGTAGCTCGACAGACCAGTAGGATCTCTTTGGGTAGTATCTGAAGCCATTGCTATTTTTTCAGATGAAATGTCTTTGGCACGTCATGTCTTCCCCCACCCCTCACATTCCCATTGCCATCAGGCTTTCCTGAGACAGTTCAGTGTTAAACTTGATTTAGTTTTTGTCTATTTGGAAAGTAAAGCCTTTACCCAAGTTGGTATACTCAGATTGACTTCAGGTGTTAGCAAACAGTTTTCTTGAAATTGATCATTAGGAGTAGGATTGACCCTTGAACAGTATTTGGGGTTGGGATGGCAACAGACCTCCCCAACTCCGTATTGCAATTCTGTGTGTTAACTTTATACACCCCATCATCCTTACCCATGATTCCACATTTCAGATTAAATAACCTCTGGTCGTGTAGTACTATCAGTGCATTTATTGAAAAGACATCTATGTGTAAGTTGACCCATGCAGTTCAAACCTCTGTTGGTCAAGGGTCAACTGTAATTGCATTTTAAACAAAACTTTTAAAAATTTAAAGAGGCCACTTAAGTCTAACATACACTATGTAATGAAAATTAAAATCATTTAATTTCATAAGCATGGCTGATGTATTTAGATAATGCTAGTCTTTTGGTTTAATCTCTGATTCCTTCTGAGTTACATGACAGTATGCCCAAAAGAGCATGGCATTGTGTTGGCATCTTCTGAAGAGTTTTGACTAAACTCTATTATATTCAGAACTGGTCCTTTCTGGTAGCCAAAAAGCAACTCTAGTAAAAGATATTATTTTGGAATATTTGGCTCAGATGAGATCATGGTGAGTATTTCTGCATTTAATAATACACTTAATGAAGAAGAACTTTTCTGACTTCTCGAACTTTTGTGCGCTAGTTGATTATGCAAACTTTTGTTGAAGCCCTGAGGGAAACATTGAATCTGTGACACAGTAAGATGGGCAGTTAGAAGTGGTGTTTTTTGCTGTCCTACAGCCTTTTCTGTGATGATTTGTCCCTGCTGATTGTTAGCTCCTTATTCAGGTTTTAAAGCCTTCTTATTTAATACTGTATGTGTAGAGATTAAGTCTTGTTTATCATGAGATGTTTAAGTTATAAGGAATATTGTTAAGGGTTAAGTCACAAGGCTATTCTTTCTAAAGCTGAAGACTGACCTTAACTTTGTATTTTTGTGTAATTATGGTAGTTCCTTTTTAATATAACTTAAATGTCAGTGTTCCTTATTTTGCAAAAGTAGACCAAGTTACTTGGTCCCTCAAAATCTCCTCTTTGATTTGGGCCAGTTTTACTTATCATTTCCTCAACAATCAGTTTAGTAAGTCCCTAATACGGACTTTAGAATTGGGGTGTTCTTGATTCTTGGGAAGAACAGATTTTAAAATGTAGCACTCATTTTAGTATTTAAATGTAAACTATTATTTTTAGTGCAGAATTTATAATTACTGCTTAATTTATGTATGTTGATTTTCATTTTCATTACATAGTGTATGGAAGACTTAAGTGGCCTCTTGAAAGCAGGGGAACTACTGGGGGCCCTTATTTGCTAGTTGTTGAGTTGGACTTTGTTAGCTCTGGAATCACATGCTTGTTCATGGCTTTCCCTCATTATGTCCTTGTTCATGGGGACACTGTACAGTTAACGTTTTTTTTTTTTAATTTATATTTGGCTCTGCTGGGTCTATCTTTGCACATGTGGGCTTTCTCTGGTTGCGGAAAGCAGGGGCTACTCTCTAGCTGGAGTACTTGGGTTTCTTGTTGCGGTGACTTCTCTTACATTGGCTCAGGCACTAAGGTACCCGGGCTTCAGTGGTTGCCGCATGTGAGTTCAGTAGCTGCAGCACGTGGGCTTTGTTGCTGCATGGCATGTGGGATCTTCCCAGACTAGCAATGGAACTGGTGTTCCCTGCATTGCAAGGCAGATACTTAACAACTGGACCACCAGGGAAGCCTTACAATTAGGCTCTGAGGTTGTCCTTTTGTGTACTGATTTGGGGCACATTTGCCAGCCTTTGGTTATATAAAGCGTTGTATGGTTAGCCCTGCTTGTTGTACTGTAGATTTGAGGTGATTGGGTTTTGGCTTAAGGTGGTAGAAGTAGAATTTAAGAGGGATTGCACTTGATTGTATTTTGAAGCAAAAACATTCTGGTGTCAAATCTAGATAGATTGGTTTGGACATGTATTTGTCATTGGGTGACCCATTACAGTCTTGTTTGTGAACTCTTATCAAATTTCTATAGTAGGGAAACTTCTGAGTCATACGTTGTAAAGTAAAATGGATTGACCTGTAAATTTTCTAAACTTTGCTGCTTTATTCATATTGCATTCATTTTAATGCAGAGTTATAGAATGATTTCATTTTAATTCAAGCCTAAATGTGGTTTCAGTTTTGATTTTTTTTTAAAAGCTAAAGTATGTTTAAAAAGTATGCTTCAAGTTTCTGAATGAATTTTATAAATCTGTATTTTAAAAATTGTTTGACTTTTTGCCATTCCGATTTTACTGGCCTTTTGAAATTAAGATTTTTTTCCTGTTATCTCAGAATACTTTAATTCTAGCAGATGTTTTTGAAGTGTTTGAAAATAATGTATTTTTCTCTTTAGATCTAGTTTAGAACTCTTTAAATCAAGTTCTAAAGAAACGGATGCAGTAGATTACTATTGCTATACTACATAGATTCTATCATATAATACTGTCCAAGAGAAACCCTTTGTATTTTTAATTTTTACTTGATCTGTTTTTGACAGGTGAGAAAGTTTTCCCGTACATGATAGTTGATTGTACTTATTTTTTATTTTTTTAAAATTTTACTTTACAATACTGTATTGGTTTTGCCATACTTAAATGTTCTTTTTTTTTTTTAATTTTACTTTACAATACTGTATTGGTTTTGCCTGTACTTATTTTTTAAAAGCATTTTTTGCTCTGTGTGTTCTACCTTTCTGTACACGTAAAGATTCATAACTTATTTTTTGATGGGTGGTAGTCTGAGGCTTTGCATGCTCAAACATGTCTTCATTTTGTTTCTGTATATGGAGAATGATCTTTTTGCTAGATTAAAATCATTTTTCCTTGAATCTTTAAACATTTTATTTTTTGAAGCTACTTCTAAATTGATAACTGATCATAGTTGCAAATGAGAGTCCACATCAAACATAGTTCTTGTTTATAAGTGGCTTATCCTTTGGGATGCTGTGTCTTTCCCCTGCTCTCTGGTCCAGCTTGAGAATCTTGGATTTCACCTTCATCAGTCTCTCCCTGTGTGTGGTCTTAATTGGGTACTTCTGCTATTTTAGCCTGAGGATAGTGCTTAGAAAGAGTCTTCGCATCCTTTCTCCTCTTCCTGCCACCGTGCCCCCCTCCCTTTAAAGTTATTTCTGATTCTTCTCCCTTTGGAATTGGTGTTAGGTGTGTTTTCGTTTCATTTTTACCTCTTGCTTGGTAAAAAGTAGGTTTGGGATAACTTTTTGAGTGAGAACAGGGTACATTATACTCTGGGGAGAAGACTCCTATGACAGGTTCTTCTAGTGCCAACTGAAAGCTGTGTTCATTTTATTCACCTGTTAAAAGTTTTAGTTTTTTGGATGATTTACTTTTAATTTTTAAATGCCTTCTTAAAATTTGATTCAATAGAAACTCTTGAGATTTTATATAATATTTTAGTTTTTTTCCATGTCAAATGTGTATCCTCAGAAAGTTTTCTGTCTGGGTTTGCTGCCTCTCTTGTATGTTACCGATTTCCTCAGACATTTGCTGTTTGAAGTTGTCTGTTCATGTTTGGAAAGGAGAGTTTAGGTTAGTTAATCACTGTCCAAAAAAATGTGTAGTTCAAAGTGTTGAATATCTGAGCTGTCCGGTGTGGCAGCCACAAACCACATGTATCTATTGAATATTTGAAATGTGGCTAATGTAGCTAAGAAGTTTTAATGCTTTTAAATTTAGCCCATTGCTGTTACGGCGTTTTCTCTCTGCAGTATCGCGATTTTTCCTTTTGCAGTTGCTGTTAATCTTCTGGCTGCCAAGTCCACTGAAAACCTTCCAGATGTTCCTAAGTCCTTTAAAGTGATTTTGCCTTTCTTATTGATAGCTTCTTGATGTTTAATTTTCTTGGCTTTTCTTTCATTGCAGCTGGTATCAGCTCTTCCTGAGCTCCAAGTCTCATTTACTTGCACTGACACGTCGGTGTTCTTTGCGTTGTTCTGTCTTTGGTGCACCCTACCCTTGGATTTCCAGGCTCACAGGGTTTCTTACTTACTAGGCATGTTTCAGAGGTTAAAGCGTCTGCCTCCAATGCGGGAGACCCGGGTTCGATCCCTGGGTCGGGAAGATCCTCTGGAGAAGGAAATGGCAATCCACTCCAGTATTCTTGCCTGGAGAATCCCATGGACGGAGAAGCCTAGTAGATTACAGTTCACGGGGTCGCAAAGAGTCGGACACGACTGAGCGACTTCACACACACACACACACACACACACAACACACGCACGCACGCATATTTCATGTGATGTTACATGGATTCCTGAAGTCTGTTCTTAACTTGAGTATTCCCTGACCTGGTTAGTACTTGGGAAGTTATCCTTGATTCCTTTTTCTTTCCTTTCCTCGTGTGTTTAGGAGGTATTCTAGACCACATTACTCTTCCTAACTCATTTTTACAGGTCTGTCTATTGTCTCTTTCCTTATGCATTGCTGTCTGAGTAAAGACTTGAGACTAGAAACATACATATTTAAATTTATGAAATAATATAATATACATAACTATAATATTATGTGTTAACAGCATGATTGTCCAAATCTGAGTTTTCCTCCCTAATTCTTCATATGCTTTCTTACCTGGATAATCTTCCTATGTAGTATACATAGAAGACACTGAAATGAAAAGTTTTTACGTTCATGCTGGAAAGCTGGCAACTTGGAATAGATTTTCTGCTTGTAATGGTAGCTAGAAAACTTGAATTAAAAATCTTCTGGGGAAAAATATATTCTGAGTCACAACTTTTCTCAGCCACCCTCTCTTCTTTAGTACAGTTGTGTCCAGTCCTAGAACATCAAATACTGTTGTCCCCCTTGTCTGTTTTTTTTACAGCAAAACTGTCCTCTAGTCACTCCACTTGGCAGACCTCTTAATCCTTCAGGATCCCAGTTCTTTATTGTATGAGCCTTCCTTGAACCTATTTCTCTTAAAGTTCCTGTCCAGTGAATTGTAATTGTTTACATACATGGTTTGCCTACTCTTAAGATCTTCCCTGGTGGCTCAGAGGTTAAAGCGTCTGCCTCCAATGTGGGAGACCCGGGTTCGATCCGTGGGTTGGGAAGATTCCCTGGAGAAGGAAATGGCAATCCACTCCAGTATTCTTGCCTGGAGAATCCTGTGGACAGAGAAGCCTAGTAGGTTACAGTCCACGGGGTCGCAAAGAGTCGGACACGACTGAGTGACTTTACCTAAGCTCCTAGAAGGTAGAGACTATGTTTAATTTTTATTATATCAGGGCCTGGCAATGAATGTAGGTACTCAGTAATGTTACACTTACATGCCATTTGACACACATAGTACACGTGAGAAACAGGTGAATGATGGTAAACTAGTTTGTTCTCAGGTGCATTTAAGAGTAAAATAATAAGAATTTACTATTCCAGAATTCTTAAAGTGATTGGATTGAAGTTGCTTTTGTACTGTTTATGAAGGAAACAAATAATTCATTCACGTTTTCAGGAAACTAAACTTTAAAAAAATTGTGTACAGTAATTGGTATGTTAATTCCAACACATTATTTACTTGTTCTTTAAGTTACCTTGATAGTTCGACTGGTATCAGTTGCCTTATTCTCTTTAATATATTTAATTTGAGTAATGACAGTTACATTTTTATAGACGTCACCAATTTTTTTTTTTTTTACTGTTCCTCTTACAAATCATTGTTTCTCCATTCCTTTTAAATTCATGCCCCATTATTTAAGAACATCTCTTACAGTTTTACTTTCTGTGATATATTAGTCAGTATAAT
This sequence comes from Aepyceros melampus, assembly GCA_006408695.1. NCBI lineage: Eukaryota > Metazoa > Chordata > Mammalia > Artiodactyla > Bovidae > Aepyceros > Aepyceros melampus. The sequence goes on along the minus strand of SJXQ01001430.1, from coordinate 229,113 downwards.
AATTTGGTTTTGTTTTTGAGGGGCTTTACTGCTTTACTTCCCCCTTTTTTGGTTGTTGGTCTTTTATCCAAATTTTACTGTATTTGAATATTCAGTAATGTTTTTGAAGCTTATTGAAATTAAAAATTTTCCTAGAAATTCTCACATGTGGTGCTCTATATTTTTCACCCTTGAGAATTACTGCTCTAATTATTTTTAATTAGTGATTCATTGTGTTGTGATTTAATCCTTAAAGTGACTAAAATGTTAACTGAAGATCATTTTGTATCAGCAAAAAATAGAATACAGCTATAATATGGCATACTTTAGCTCTTGACAGTAAAATTTTGAGAGAATTATGACTTTTAAAACTCATTTAAAGAATGTAAACTATTTCAATCCAGCAATGGATTGAAGATCAGTTGAAGTCTTCAGGGGTTGAATTCTCATCTTACTGAAAATCAAGAGCCGTAATAACAGATTGATCTTCATTTCTCTTAAATCCCATTTGGTTTTGATCTGAAACAATACTGACCAACAATATTAGCCAATTTTACTTCTACCCCTTTCCTCAGTATTTTCATTGAGTTGCTAGTTGTTTTTAATAGGCAAACACATCTTTAATGATTAAAGAATTAGCCTATTCACTTTAGTGAATATACTCCAAGCTTTCAAAGGAGTTCTTAAATGCTAGTTTTCATAATTGGAGATGCCTTAAGGTGAATGGTTTAAAGGTTCCTATCTGGCTTTTTTTTTGGGGGGGGGGTATATGTGTATTCTAATGTTTATTTTTTTAAAATTATCACATTTGTCACCTTAATTTTTTCTCTCAGTGTTTATTCTTAAGGATATGTGTGGTTTTTGAAAAGCTGTCTTCTGGCTTACAATCACTAATTTATTTATGTTGGAACACTGTATCAATATGCTTTCTCCCATATCTAGACTCATGCTTGGGTGCGTGCTAACTTGCTTCAGTCATGTCCGATGCTTTGTGACTGTTTGGACTGTAATCCTCTGTCCATGGGATTCTCCAGGCAAGAGTACTGGACTGGGTTGCCATTTCCTCTTCCAGGGGATCTTTCTGACCCAGGGATCAAATCCATGTGTCTTAGGTCTCTTGAATTGGAAGAAGGGTTCTTTACCATTAGTACCACCTGACTCAGGATTGACCAAATCAGGTGGAGAAAGTCAGGATTTTTGGTCAGAGTGGTGCTTAAGTTTTGGTTTGTTGACTGTCTATTCTTGGACATACTAGATATTATCTCTCTGTAAACCTTTCAGTATCATTAAGATTGGTATTAGTGGAGGAAGCCAGGGATGCCTGTGGGGAGCTTCTGTTTTGCATTCTGCAGTGTTATACAGAAGATCCTTGTTGATTGGCATTTGGGTTTTTAATACACATGTTAAAAACCATCAAAGCATCATGTTAAAGAACTAGTACCTAATAAAATTTGAAACCTAAAAAAAAGAAAATGTTGTATCATAGAGCCGGAACCCTTTGGATTGAGTATTAATTGGATTCAAACTGCAAAAAAGTTCCTTTTTTGTACTTGGGTGTAGTATCTTTTAGAATGGCATGCTGTTAGAAGTAGAGCCTTGTTAGCTTGGTAACAAGGGTTAAGGTGAGAAAATGTAAGGTGAGTGAGCACCAGTCCTGACGTCTGGATTTGTAGTTTTTGTTTGCTGAATTTTAGCTTTTTGATTATGGGGAAACCTTATAACTTTCTGGATGCTTTCTCTTTCCTTACCTTTTTTTAAACAAGATTGAATTAATAATCTATAAGGTACTTTCCAAATAAATGGCTTGAAATGTGTGTAGGAGAACCTTCTGAATTTTTGTGCTTTAATCTATGCTTTTAAATATTTGCTGTTTGTCCTGTCATTCCATGGTTACCAAAACTCTCTCCCTGCTGGAAGTATAGACTACTTTTGTTTGTATAGGCTACTTTGGAATATTTCTCTCAGATGCTCATTTAATATTTTCATTACTGTTTAGGGCTTCCCAGGTGGTGCTAGAGATAAAGAACCTGCCTGCCAATGTAGGAGAAGAGTTTGATCCCTAGGTTGGGAAAATATCCCGGAGGAGGGCATGGCAGTCCATTCCGGTGTTCTTGCTTGGAGAATCCTTGTGGACAGAGGAGCCTGGCAGGCTACGGTTCATAGGGTCGCAGAGAGTCAGACACAGCTGAAGTGACTTAGCACGCACACACACGCATCACTTTTTAGAGAAGGATTGAACAGCATGATAGCTGGAGAAACAAGGTTGAGCCTTTTCAAGACTATTATAAACACAAACCCTGAAGTTTTCACTCAGGTGTATACTTTAAAAGTCATTTTTGTTTATACAAGAAGTGGTTTAGTTTGTAGTCCTGCCATACAGCTTCCAATTTAAGTCTTAAGATGCCCACCAAATAACAATATTCATTCTTTTGCATTGTCATGATAAAATCACTGTGACTCTCAAAACATTGAGTATTAATATTTTTTATTTAATATATTGGCCAAATACCATTTTCTGGTGGGTTTACTTTTTAAAAAGGGAAGAAACACTAATTTCATATTCCAGAAATTCTTATGTATTCTTGTATTTTGAACATACAGCCTTTTCTCATTTTTACTTTACAAAATTATAAAACAAAAGTGTCATGCAATTGTGGAGTGCCATTTAAGGTTGAGGGAAGAGTCTTAAGTTTAAAGTATATAAGTAGAGTGCAAATTTTTATACCTAAATTTGGGAGTTTGTTTTTGGTGAAAATGAGTATTTCAAAATGCACATAATTTAGCATGAGTAAGTATTTATAATGCTGTGTAGGTAGCTATGTAATTCAGTGAACCTTGAGGTGTGGGTGAAGTATCCTGATTGTCCATTTACTGGTTGTATGGACTTAAGTTCTCTTTGCATCTTGGTTTCCGTTCCTTTGCTCTTGACTTCCTTAATGCTGTTATCCTTCTGTTTCCCCAGTATCCATTTACTGAGTCTCTTAGATTTTACCTGTGAAATAGCTCTCGAAGCCACTCATTTTTTTTTTTCTAACTGGGATCACAATTCCCTCTTGGCTAAATGAAAGCAGTGGTCTATGACCCCTTCTCTCCCCAGTTCATTATCCACCCTGCTGCCAGAATCGCCTTCTAAGAAAAGCACATTTGCTCATTCTTTATGTAAAAATCTTTCAGTGTCTTCCCAGTGCCCCTAAGATAAAAGTACAAGTGTTTCCCTAAACAGCTTGCTGCATCTCTTTTTCTAGCCCTCTTCTAGTTGTTCGAAGATAATAACTGGAGTTCTGTCATACATGCTGTGTCTTTCTACTGTCTTTCCCTGCCTCAGTTTGTTGAGTTCATTCCTTCCTGTTATTCATTGTCAGTTTAGAGGTTGCTTCTTCAACCTCCCAATCCCCAGTCTGGGTTAGTTAGCAAATCAGATTATCCTGTAAAACACTTTACTTATGGTGATAATATTGTACTGCCCAAACTGAGCTGCTCATTTTCCCCCTAAAGCCTGCTTTTCCTGCTGCTGCTGCTGCTAAGTCACTTCAGTCGTGTCCAATTCTGTGCGACCCCATAGACGGCAGCCCACCAGGCTCTCCCGTCCCTGGGATTCTCCAGCAAGAACACTGGAGTGGGTTGCCATTTCCTTCTCCAGTGCATGAAAGTGAAAAGTGAAAGTGAAGTCACTCAGTCGTATCCGACTCTTAGCGACCCCATGGACTGCAGCTTACCAGGCTCCTCCGTCCATGGGATTTTCCAGGCCAAGAGTACTGGAGTGGGGTGCCATTGCCTTCTCCATCTACATTTTGTTAAGTAGAAACTATAGCTTTTCAGTTAGTCTGACCAATAATCTCGAGCCTCCTCACCAGACTTTCTGCTTTCCTATCTTCTGACTCTACAGTTTATTAGCCGTGCAGCAACCCTATCAAGTTACTCCTTTGTTCAGAACCCTCTCAAATGTCCTCAACAGTGGCCCACAGGCCTGTGCGATTTGTAACTCCAGCATTGTCACCTCTCTGACCTGTCTCTAGATCTTACAAAGATTTACAAATCTTCACTTGCAAAGATTTACCATACTGGCTTCCTTGTCTCCTCAAGCATTTCAGGTACATTCCTGCCTCACTGTCTGGGTATCTTCTATCACTTAGCTAGTTGACTAAAGCTAGTGCATTATTTAGGGTCTACAAAGGGCTTTTTTGAATAAAAAGTGACCATATACAATAAAATATACTGCCAGTAATTCTAAGTCTTCTCAGTTTTTCAGTCTTCTTCAGAACATACTTCAGAATGTCTCAGAGAAATCTATATTATGTTTTAGAGAAGCATTCTGGTTCTTCCCCCGCCCCTCATGGTCAGAAACATGTACCATTGTTTTTCACAGTGGTGTTCTAGACCACTTGCCCCAGAATCACTTGAGGTGTTTAAGAATGCCACTCAGTTCTACCTGAGTCAGAAACTCTGGGTGCTGAGACCTGAATGTCAGCAAACCTACAGGTTGGTGTGCATAAAAGTTTGACAGCCACTGCTCTGTGCTGTATGAATAATGGAGTTAACAGTGACTCCCATATTACGTTAGTGGCAGAAAGGTCTGGGTTAAGCTTTAATTAAAATTTTAAAAAAATATTTAAATATATTTAAAATTTATAAAGAACTATAACTCAAAACTGTGATACTAAGCGAACATGAGCCCTGTAAGTCTGCAGAAATATCCTTCATTTTTTTCTGGAAGCAAATGTGACCAACTTTGGGACTGAATAGGATCCAGTTGGAATTGTCAACACTTGCATGCCTTCTAACCCTTAGTAACATTTTATCTGTAGTGTGTCATACTGAGAACCTTGGGATAATCTTCAACTCAAACCACAGAAACATACATTCAGTGTGTAAAGATTTTTGCAAACCCTGGCTTTCTGGGCTTCCCTTGTGGCTCAGCTGGTAAAGAATCCACTTGCAATGAGGGAGACCTCAGTCCCTGGGTTGGCAAGATCCCCTGGAGAAGGGAAACGCTACCCACTAGTATTCCGGCCTGGAGAATTCCATGAACTGTATAGTCCATGGATTGAAAAGAGTTGGACACGACTGAGCAACTTTCACTTCACTTGCTTTCTAGGGAAATGTCTCTTATGTTGGTGCTTTGGTTGCGTCAGACAATTTCAGGTGTTTGTTACAGTGATTGTGAACTGTTCTACATTAGTACTCAGCTTTTGGCCTGGATGTGAATGGGTTATTTTGGGTTGTAGAAGACTTGTTTCCTGTCTGCTACCAGTTGTTTTGTTAAATGAAAACTTAGTACTTTTGTCATTATATGAAATGTGTAACAGTTTTAAGATGGAGACTGCCCTAAACATTTGATACTGGTAGTTGCTTACTTGTAGTCAAGGTTATTGAACTTGAAACAGTGTTTTTCTAAAAACAAGTAGAAATTTGAGTATACTCTTAGGCATAATTTATTTCATTTTTAGTGCCAGTTAAAAATCACATATTGATGCAGTATAGCAGCAGTGTTATAAAACTGTATAAATGTTACACATCAACATTACCTATATAAAGAATATGAGATTTAGCAAATTTTGTCTTTAGAACTTTATTTCATTTCTGTGAAATTATTTTTCTTCATTTTTTTTTCCTGCTGCCACCTGCTTTGTTCTCTAATGTTATGTACACAATCTACCTTTTATAAATACAAATTGTAATAAATTTCATGTAAGTGAGCCAACCTAGGTAAGTTCAGTTCACATTTCTGGCTTTCATTGTTGCGCTTGACAGTGTCCAGGACGACAGTTACAGGTATTAGTGAAAGCAAGTATAAGATAAAGAGTTTGCTTCAGAATCAGTAAGATCTAGTACACTGAAAAAGTTCAGGGACTCCCAAGGTGGGGCTGTCCTGGGGAATAAAGATATTCTTCAAAGAGTAAGACTTGATTTTTATGCAGTGTAGGCTTTTTAGTTGATATAATTGGCAGGCACCTAAAAGTCAAATGTAGATTAGAAGTGAAAGGTTAGAAGGTAGCAGAAAACTGTATAATTAGGAGTGTGTAGTTGTACAAATCAGTCAAGGTGAATTTGTTGATAAAACAGATGAAATGTGTAAGGTAGACAACCATTGCAGGAACATGGTACTTTTCTGAGACATTGATAGAGAACGCGTAAATACATTGAGCACCACCTCCTATGTGTCAAGTTCTCTGTATATTGCAGATAGTTGACTGTGCCCTGACAAAACTGACACTGTCTTGCGAGAGATAATAAAGTGGTAATATATGAGTCAGAGAAAAGTGCTCCTTGTTGAAAAGTAGAGTCGAATAAGAGGAAATAAGATAATGTTGGGAAGTAGGGGTTGCTATATGGAAATGTTGGAAGTAGGGAAGGTAATGATTGCTATATAGAAATGAGAAAGGTGAGCGTATGAATATAGAATGAAAGTGAAGATTGCTCAGTTGTGTGACTCTTTGTGACCCCATGGATTATACAGTCCATGGAATTCCCCAGGCCAGAATACTGGAGTGGGTACCCTTGCCCTTCTCAAGGGGATCTTGCCAACCCAGGTCTCCCACATTGCATGCGGATCCTTTAGCAGCTGAGCTACCAGAGAAGCCCAAGAATACTGGAGTGGGTAACCTGTCCCTTCTCCAGCGGGTCTTCCCTACCCAGGAATTAAACCGGGCTCTCCTGCATTGCAAGTGGTTCTTTACCAACTGAGCTATGAGGGAAGCCCCATGAATACAGGGAGTATATTCCAGAAGAGTGTCAGGGCCTTCTGATGAGAGCATGTTAGATGTGTTGGAAAAACAAGATAGGTAACCTGTTTTCAGAGTGGGGAAGTAATAGGAGATGATCTCAGAGAGGTAGCAAAGGCCAGATCATGGAGGCTTTGAAAAGGATTTAGGCTTTTACTCTGAAAAAGATGAAGAGCCATTGGTGGATATGGAGTCATTTAATCTCTGAATTAAAGAAGCAAGATCACTTACTGTATAAATTAAAGATTGGCAGTAGATTGGTGCATTAACAGTTCATTGATAATAAGTAGGAATATATACACACACATGCTATTATAGTATCTATGCATATTTTTATTTACCGTTTACTTAACTATAGCTGGAGATACCAATGTAGTACCATTGTTTTTGGTTAAATAGAAGGATTAATTTTAAATGTCCTCATTTTGATGTTTGTCATGAATTTGACTGTTCTGGTTTGATTTTGTTTCTTAAAGACACCTGTATAGATGTTCTTTTGACAACTACCAGAAAAGTTCACTTTTAACTGGTGCTTGTAATAAAAAATAGTTTAGAACAGTTTACTTTTGGATATGTGGATGTGTGTGTTTTAATGGTGGGGGGGATAGACTGGATTACAGACATGTAGTTTTTTCATTAGGTGGGATGGTGGGTGAAATAATTACAGCTTCAGTAAGGATGAGAGAGTATATGAGGGCAGGGAAGGAGGAAACGAGGAAGTGGGAGCTGATTGTGATCTGTGTTACTCTGCAGACATTTGTAAATACTTCTGTTTTCTGATAGATTTTTCTAAATGTTTTTTTTCGCCTCAGTTCCTTAAGGGCAATGATGTTAATTGAAAAACTGATACAAATAGAGTAATCCGATCATTTCCAGTGTGCTTTTTGGTCTGGTACATCTTGTTCCTGACCACAGTAGATGCTGAATAATATGATTTAATGAGCAAATAGTTTTGGTTGATAGTTGTTTTGAATTTGAATGTAATTTAACAAGATACTTTTAGGAGATCAGAAAGGTAAGAAAATTTAATAAAATTGACAGTATTTGGGCATTTCACTCTGTTCTTTATTGGAAGAGGTTAAAGTGATTCGGTATTGGCTCTCCTGTACCAGATGCACTTGTGTAGATTGCGCTGCTTTAGCAGTGGGTGTTGTGGTACAAAGAAAATAATGTAAAATTAGTGTGTCAGGGCCAGGGCTCTAACATCTGTCTCCCACACAGTGACTCTGTAGCCTTGGGCTCATTATCTAAAACTTTTCCATTTTTTTAAACTCTAACATAGGCATTTTTACTATTCCTTCAAAGATTTGCTTGAGAATTAAGTGGAGCAATATGCTTGAAATTGAAGGGATCAACAAGGATGCAGTGGTTAGATAGTGTCACTGACACAGTGAACATGAATTTGAGCAAACTCCTCGAAGATAGTGAAGGACAGGGAGGCCTGCTGCAGTCCATGGGGCCGCAAAGAGTCGGACATGACTGAGCGACTGAACAGCATGCTTGAAATCTGTAACAATTCTTGCCATATACAGGGTAGTCAAAAAATGGTTTTTTTTTTCTGTTTTATGATAGTATTTGATTTGTGTGTGCACACTCAGTCGTGTCCAACTCTTAGTGGTCCCAAAGATAATAGCCCGCCATAATGGAGGAGCCTGGTAGGCTGCAGTCCATGGGGTCACTAAGAGTCGGACACGACTGAATGACTTCACTTTCACTTTTCACTTTCATGCATTGGAGAAGGAAATGGCAACCCACTCCAGTGTTCTTGCCTGGAGAATCCCAGGGACGAGGGAGCCTGGTGGGCTGCCATCTACGGGGTCGCACAGAGTTGGACACGACTGAAGTGACTTAGCATGTTCCTCTGTCCATGAGATTTTCCAGGCAAGAATACTAGAGGTTGCCATTTCTTCCTCCAGGGGATCGTCCCAACCCAGGATTCGAACTTGAGTCTCCTACATCTCTTGCATTGGCAGACAGATTCTTTATGCTGACCTGGGAAGTCTTTTGATACTATCTGAGTAAAAATGGGGCATCCCTGGTGGCTGAGACGGTAAGGAATTTGCCTGCAATGCAGAAGTCTGGAGTTTGATCCCTGGGTTGGGAAGATCTTCTGGATAAAAGGAATGGCTGCCCACTCCAATATTCTTGTCTGGAGAATTTCATGAGCAGAGGAGCCTGATGAGGTCCAGTGCGTGCTGTGGTAAAGAGTTGGACAGTGACTGAGGATCTAACACTTTGGGCTTTCCTGGTGGCTCAAATAGTAAAGAATGTACCTGCATTGTATGAGACTCAGGTTCGATCACTGGGTCAGGAAGATCTCCATGTATTTGGATTTAGGCACATATTCTTTTGGCATTACTCTTCCAAGTAATCAGTCTTCTCCTATACTTAGGGTATTTAGTAATGCCTAATAATTTCTGCCTTTTCTTAATTTTGGCTTATAGCCAAACCATAGTGGTTGCATTTTAGAGATTTTGGAGTTGAAAGAAAGGAGGGAAGTTTTAAATAAGTCTGGGAATTTTTCACACCTGTGATAATTTAATGATAGCAACACAAGAGGTATTTTTAAGGAGAACACTTGAACAGGATTTTCTCTCTGAAATGGCATCAAATCTGGAAGTGTTTTAAAAAAAACAAAACTTAAAAATTAAGGAACAAGAATGGGGGAAAGAAAAGTGTTGTGTAGAGTTCATTGACAGAATTGGCTGATATTAGGGTTGTCTCTAGGAGGCAAAAGGATGTATTTGGAGAAAGTTTTGATGGTGACTGATTCCAGGAAATACGAGAAAAGCCATGGAAGTTCAGCGAGTAATCAGGAGTCATTAAACATACATTGTTGGAGATTAGGAAGTTCAGTGGGCAGAGTGAAGGCCAGTGATGTTGAAAGAGCACCTTCAGCAAGAATGACTTTGATTAGGGCAGTGAGAGAACAAAACCACACCACCCATACTTGTTAACAGGCAGAATAGGAGCGGTCACACTTGGGTTCTAATCCCAAACTGTTTGGTTTTGGTGGCTACCTTAAAAAATTTTTATTTTATTTTATATTTTTTGCATAACTATTAGTATACTAAGTGTACTGTCACAGCCATAAAATTGACGTTGATACAATCCCTAATAGCTCAGATGTCACCGATTTTATTGAGTACATGCACTTTTGGGTATGTGTCTGTTCTGTTCTGTGCAGTTGTAGCATATGAGTAGATGAACGTGACGACCACCATAGTCTGGATATAGAGCAGTTCAGCAGTTTCTTGTGCTGCTCTTTTTATAGGCACAGCCACTTCCCTCCTTCCACTCTTTCCTAAGCCCTGGCAACCACTGATGTCTTCGCAATCTGTAATTTTGTCATTTCAGAAGTGTTATATAAATGGAATCACGATGTGTAACTGTGAGATTGACTTATTTTTTTACTCAGCTTATTCCCTTGAGAAGCAAGAGACTGCATGTGCATGGTGTGTTTCTGTTTTGTTGCTGAGTAGTAGTCTATGGTATAATGTACTCAGTTTGTTTAACCATTCAGTCTTAAAGGACATTTGGGTTCTTTCCAGTTCTGGGCTATTACCAGCATTGCTGTACACTCATGTACAGATATTGGTGTGAAATAACTTCATTTCTCTATTACAAATATCAGAGTAAATGAATTGCTGCTTAATGACCGTTGCAAGTAGAAAAATCTTGTCACCAATTATCAAGCTATTGCTGTTGTTAGAATTTAATCTTCATTTATTACCCTCTCTTTAATCACATTTTTCTGTAAGTCATTACACAAATATCTGAATTTTTTAAAGGAAAGATGTTTAATTACTGTATGCTAATTTAATGTTTAATATTTGTATCCAGCGTGAAGTGCTGGTAAATGTATCAGGTTTGCTTTTCATTTTGCTCAGCTAATAACAGACATTTCCTCTAGATGACCTGTGCTACCATTGTCAAAAAACTTAAAAGTACAGTTAACAGTAAAATTACTCTGTTATTTAATCTGCCTTTGAAGATTTAGGTGACCAGAAGAGGTTGCAGTGCCTTTAATCCTTGACAATGCAAGGCTTTATCCAGATGTGGTGTGATTTATAGGTGGCCCTTCATTTCATTGGTTCCTCCAAGTCGTCAGATTCAACCAGTCACAGACCCTGTAAGACTGTAGCATTTGCTGTTGAAAAATATCCAAGAGTTCAAACCTGCCTTGTTCAAGGGTTAGCTGTAACTGGCAGACCTGTTGTTCCTCACCCTGGCTATCTGTCAGAATCACCTGAGAAGTTGAAACAAACCTGAAAATATTCAAATTATTAAAAGGGGTGAATGTGAATAGGTATTTTTCACTGTTTAAAAACCACCTTTTTTTTTTTTTTTTGGATACATAAAGTTTGGAAAACTATACTAAGGTTCAGAGAATGATTTCTATACTGTTAGGTCTTGCACTGCCTTTGACATATCGTAAATGTTCAATTAATGAAACATCTGTTAAATGAATGCTGTCTGTGTGTAATGTTGACTGCTTTTAACAACAAAGGGAAAGTTTAAAGAGTGTGTTTTGAATAAATTATTTGCTGTATGTCATTTGGTGCCCCCCCCAAAAAAAAAGGTGTCAAAGTAAACACTATGAAATAACTGGTGTTGATCCCAGATATTAAGGAGATGAGTTTAGCTTCATTCAGTGCACACTGCCTGTCTCGAAAGTACAGCTTGTAGCTTCTCCATTTGTGCATTGGTTATTTTGAATTTTCTTAGGATTGTCCGTAGTAGTCTACTGACACCATCACCTCCCAAGTTAAGACTACCTTAAGTTTTAAATTCTTAAAATATTTGAGTGTCCTCTTTCAGTTGTAACAGTCTACTTGGAAAAATAATTCTCTGGGTCATATCTATTTCTTTTCTCTTAGCACACTGTCTTTTGGCATTTAGTGTTTCTATGTGGAGTTCTGAGATTTGTAAGTGACAGGCTTCTGCCTGGATGATTTAAGAATTCTCCCTCCTCCTCTTGTCTGCCATAGTTCTAAGATATGTATCCTAACCGACTTTAGAGGAATTGGATGTTGGCTTTTTATTATTTTTTTGCATTGAGCATGGATTTAAGTTTCCTTGAAATCATTTGTCAGGACCAGTTTGATGGATTACTTGTTGAATTTTTTAGTTTTTTTCTTTAGTTAATTTTGATAGGTTTTTATGGAGGGCACACATAGAAAACTGCTGCTGCCTTGCTTCTGGGTTCTTTGTTCCCCAACCAGGGATGGAACCTGGGCCCCTGGCAGTGAAAGCACAGAGTCCTAACCACTGGACTGCCTGTATTTAACACTGTTTATCTGAAAATCTTTCAGTGTAATTTTCATTGTCAAATTTCCATGATGTCTGAATCATTTAGTTATTAAAATATCTTATTCCACTCATTGAATTAATGATTTTTAAAATTTTGAAACAATCTCTTAAGATGAATTTTACTTCATTCTTTTTAGATACTGCTCATTCCATTTTAGTGTGGATGGGAATTCCAACACCTAGGTGGTAAATAGAGAACATAAATGTTCTTAGGATTACTTACATTATGCAGTGCAATGTGGACTATAATGTTGCTGTTAAAAATGATGTAGAACCACATTAGTGAAGATGTTCTTGGATATTAAGTAGAAAAATCCACATGTAAAGTAGGGTGAATCCATGAGTATTAGATCTACATGTGAGAAAAAACCTAGGAAGATACAGTTACCCTTCTTAATGCTTTTCTGTAGCTTCTGACTATAATATTGATATCTATTCTTGATTTTAGAAAACCAATAGCTATTGCAATTAAAAAAAAGTAAAAGACTCAATCGGAAATATGGTTCTTAGGGTATTAAAAGGGTATTGCTTGGTGATGGGATGATCATTATGTAAAGACTGTTACTTATTTGAAGCTTTTCCATCTATTTGCTACAGTTAGTTGTTAACACTTTAAGTATTGATTTAAGTTTGTCAAATGTGCTTGTTATTTGTTGACAGAGTGTTTAAAAAAGTTAAAATTTAAGATTCATATTCATGCAGGACTTTTCATATTAAGCTGTTGTGCATTCCTGGACTGAGGTGTGTATATAGATGTGAATCCTTTCTGCTATTTCTCTTTGATTCTTGTTATTTTTGCCAGGATTTTCTGGTTGGTTACTTTAATGATTGAATCTGATTCTGGAACAGATGATGTACTTTTTCCTTGAAAGTTTGAAGCAGTTCCTCAGTAAAACTGTAATATCTGAGTCTGGCTAGAGCTGTGATTGGACAGGGTGGGTGGTGAGGAACAGAGGGGAACTCAAGGGAGAGTGAAGAGATAACATAGTAATAATCTCTGTAGAAGGCATGTTGTGGTAAAATTGGTATGCAGGTTAAACATTATCTGTTTCAGTTTGTCTTATCCCTAATCATTCTGAGCTTCTGTTTTTATTTTTAAGATATCTCGTAGTATTTTGCATGCACCATTTAAATGTTTATAAAACTGGTTTAGGTGATACAGCAGCATTTACTTTTCCCTTTAATATACAACCATGTCCCAGTTGGAGAAGACCTAAATACAAGGTGTCCAATCTTAGATCACCAGTACCCCACCCTAAACTGCAGACCTGTCTAAATACAAAGCAGGATGAGTACACAGCAAAAACAGTTGGGGTTTTTGGAGTAAATGCTGTTTGTGTGTATATGTCTGTATTAAGAGACACAGTTCAGTTCAGTTCACTCACTCAGTTGTGTCCGACTCTTTGCGACCCCATGAACCACAGCACACCAGGCCTCCCTGTCCATCACCAACTCCCGGAGTTCACCCAAACCCATGTCCATTGAGTCGGTGATGCCATCGAAACGTCTTATCCTCTGTCGTCCCCTTCTCCTCCTGCCCTCAATCTTATGCAGCATCAGGGTCTTTTCAAATGGGTCAGCTCTTTGCATCAGGTGGCCAAAGTATTGGAATTTCAGCTTCAACATCAGTCCTACCAACGAACACCCAGGACTGATTTCCTTTAGGATGAGATCTCCTTGCAGATGGTTGGATCTCCTTGCAGTCCAAGGGACTCTCAAGAGTCTTCTCTAACACCACAGTTCAAAAGCATCAATTCTTCTATGTTAGCTTTCTTTATAGTCTAACTCCACATCCACGCATGACCACTGGAAAAACCATAGCCTTGACTAGACGGACCTTTGTTGACAAGTGTCTCGGGTTTTCAGTATGCTGTCTAGGTTGGTCATTAACTTTCCTTCCAAGGAGTAAGCGTCTTTTAAGAGACACAGTAGAGCAGTATTAAAACTTGTCATTTATAGTGTTTTCCTTGAGGTAACTGCTGGAATATGCTGCCTTTTTTCTTTCATATAGCTTATAGGTTTGGGGAAAGCACTTTTCCTACGTAATGGAATGGAGAGTGTCAGTTTTAAAGTAAGTTTAAGTCAGACATTTTCAGTGATTGTTTCAGGTCCTGAGTGTCTTCAAACCTATTTGCTGTGTCATATTTAACAGGTGGATCTTGTATACCTGCTAATGATACATAGAACTACTATCCAGCCTTTTCGAGAGCTAAACTCGGGGGATTATCTATGTCATTTCTTTTTAAATGACACTGTAGAGAGCCTAGAGGTTCCAAGAATGTGACTGAGCTATTCACCCTTAATCCTCCACTACCACCATTATAGCAAGAGACACTCCTGTTTGAGGTATTGGATTTCCGTTCATGTGTCTGTTGAGAAACTCAAGCATTGTTCTAGTTACATCAGAGATTGTAGCATGGCATGGCAGCAAGGTTCCTATGCACAGACAGTTTCTCTCCTGGTGGAAGAGACATAATATAAAATAGACAGGAGGGTAACTTCATGTTGTGATTTGTGCTATAAAGAAAATAAATGATAATGGCAGGGAGGAAGGGAGGCAGGTGTAGGAGGTGGTCAGGGAGAGGCCTTTTCAGGGAGTAACGTGAATTGACATCTGAAGGATGAGCAGGCAGCAACATAAGGAAGAAAATCTGTGGCTTGAAGCTGGGAGAGAGTACTAAATAACCATTTCTCTAGAAAGAATCCTCTTAATCTTATTCTTAGTCTTTCATGTTTTCCTTAAAGACATTTTTAATCTGCTTTTTCATGATGTACCCAGTACTATTCAAAAGCACCACAAAAAAAACCCCCAAAGCAAAGATAAAAATCTCCACACACACCCTCTTTGTTTGATTTCCAGGGTCCTTGATGTCTTTAGCTTAATTTAGCTTAATATAGTTTTATCTCATTTGGGAACCACATGTTCCTGTCAAACTAGTTCTGCTCGTTGCCCTCTGAACCCTTTCATTCTGTGTTCACATCCTTTTATGCCACTTGCTCATATTGTTTGCTCTGACAGATTTCTATTCTCCATTTCATAGAGGACATGGCACTTGAAGATTCCTTTGTTCATCTGTTCATAGATTGAGGGGGTGCCATGAGGCTTCCAAAGTTAAACTCTGCCACTTCTTGTCCAGTTGATTAGAGTCAGGAGGTGAAAATACTTGCAGACCTAAAGGCGTGCCAGCACCTGCCTCTTTATTTTGTTTGCTGTACCGTCTCTCTAAAGGCATCAGCTTGGGAGAGGGATATTTTAAGTTTTTCAGCTGCATTGTCTCCTACTCATCCTTTTAGAGTCTCACGATAATTTTATAAATTTAACTAAAAATGCTTGTTATTTTTTATACTAACCTATATTTTTCTTTCAGAGGAATGCATTCTGTCTTAGACTAGCCAGTCAGCTAATATAAAAATAAGAAAGCATAGGGAGCAATTTGAGATGTAGTCTAATTACACTGCATAAAAATAACTATAAAGGACAGATGTGCTGTGATGTGGGCTTAAAAAAATTTTTTTTTTAAACTTTTTGTTTTGTATCGAGATGTAGCCAATTAACAATGTTGTGATGCTAAGTCACTTCAGTTGTGTCCGACTCTGTGTGACCCCATAGACGGCAGCCCACCAGGCTCCCCCGTCCCTGGGAGTCTCCAGGCAAAAACACTGGAGTGGGTTGCCATTTCCTTCTCCAGTGCATGAAAGTGAAAAGTAAAAGTGAAGTCACTCAGTTGTAGCCGACTCTTAGCGACCCCATGGACTGCAGCCCACCAGGCTCCTCCATCCATAGGATTTTCCAGGCAAGAGTACTGGAGTGGGGTGCCATTGCCTGATAGTTCAGGTAAACAGGGAAGGAACTCACCCATACATATACATGTATCCATTCTCAGTGGGGACTTGTTTTTAGATTGAGGGATCAGGGAGGGCTTTTCTAACAACTTGGCATTTAAACTGAAACTGAAGGATGACCAGGCAGTACGCAGACAGCAGTGGGAGATAGTGGTGAGCAGATGGAGTGTATGAAGGGTCTAGCGTAGGCAAGAACTGGGCATGTATTCAGAGAAATGAAAGGGGCCAGTGTGGTCAAAGTGTAGCGAGCAATGAGAAGTTTGAATGGCTTCCCTCTGTACTCATTGATATAATTCAAAAACACATGTCATGATCTGAGATACATGTTGAAAAGATTATTTTGATTATTCTGTGGTGAGTGTTTTGAACTGGAGATACGAATGAAAGTGGGAGGGCAGTTAGCTATTATGGTGAACCCAGTGAATTTCTACTGGAGTCAATAAGAAGAGGCGCTTTTAGTCCAGGATTCAGTCTGCATGGCCCTGTAGTGCTCACTGCCTGTTTACTCTTTGTGGTATTAAGGCCAGTGCCTGAGATTGCTGAAGAGTTGAGAGTCCTGTGTTGATAATTTTTTTAGGAATATAAGTATGAGGCACTGAATCCTGAGGGCATAAGCAGTTTGAAGGCCCTGGATTTTTCATTGTTACTTTGTTAATATAGCCCTCACCAAGAGCTAACAGAGGGAGGATAAAAATCTTACTCTAAAATCTGCATCAGTTACCTAGTAAAAAGTCAGATGGCAAAGGTCAAAAGAAGTTACCAATATTCATAATATGCATTTCATATTTTGGTGTCATTTTTTGCAGTCTTGCACACCATTGCCTTATTTGACAAGTAAAGATTACTACAGAAGTTGAGTGACCTCTTCATTTTTATTTGGTGAAGTATAGAGGCAAAATCTACTGAAGCCCAGATAGCCTTCATAAGGCCTGACTGAGTACTTTTCACTAAATGAGTGATTCTTAACTTAGTTAGACCCAATGTCCCCACACTACAAGAATTTTTAAAAGTATTTAAAAAAACATTAAGATGTAACTCACATTCCACGCAGTTATCACCCCACCCCTAGGGGGAAAATTTTTTTTCCATACTTATTAGCATCATTCCCATTTTTCTCCCTGCCCGCTCCATACTGCTGATCTGCTGTCTTAATAGATTGTCCTGTTGTGGACATTCCATATAAATGGATTGCATGTGATCTCTGTGACTGCCTTCTTTTACTTAGCATGGTGTTTAATAGATTGTCCTGTTGTGGACATGTGGACTTTGTGACTGGCTGCTTTCACTTAGCATGGTGATTTTGAGGTTCGGTTCATATTGTATCAAATTATCGGTACTTAATCCCCCCCCCACCCCGCACCAAGTTAAAGTTTATTCACCAACAATTCTCAGTGCTTTTAAAGTTCATTCAAGTTTTCTGTAAGACAGTATCATGTGCAACTTTTTCTGGATTCATGTGACCACACAAGATTGATTGTTCAAAGCATTTCATGGAGTAGGATTTGAGAAATGATGGCAGACATCTAAGCTAGACAAGTAAAAGTCAAATATAAGATATGGTAAACTTTGGTATCCTTTTTTTGATGTGTAATTCACCTGCCATACAGTTCCTCCATTTACAACCATACAGCCATCACCACAACCAGTTTTAGAACGTTTTTATCATTCAGAAAGAAACTGTAGCTGTACCTGCAGCCCCACTCCCCTGTGCTACTATATATCAGCAATCATTCATCTCCTTTCTGTCTCTATAGAAAGGAATTGGCCGATAGGGATGTTTTATGTAAGTGAAATCCTACAATGTATAGTCTTGTGACTGGCTTGTTCACTTAGCTTAATATATTAAAGGTTCATCATCTTTTAACGTGTAGCAATACTTGTTCCTTTTTGTTGAATAATATTCTGTAGTATAGACATAGGATGTTTTATTCATTTGTAAATCATTTGTGGGGCATTTGGTGTGTTTCTGTCTCTTGGCAGTTCCAAGTATTGCGCAGTAAACATTTGGGACCCATGCTTTCATTTTTCTTGGAACATACCTAGAGGTGTAATTGCTGTGTTATATGATAACTCTATCTATAAACTTTTCAGGAACTGCTAGCCTATTTTCCAAAGCAGCTGAATGTTTACTTCTGTAGCAGCAATGTGTGGGAGAGTGCCAGTTCTCTACATCCTCACCAACACTTGTTAAGTCTGTTTCTCTGACTGTAGCCATCCTGATGGATGTGAAGTTGTATATCATTGCAGCTTTAATTTGTATTTCTTCAATGGCTAATGTTTAGCATCTTTTCATGTACCTTTTGGCCAGAGAGTGCCTGCTAGCAGAACCAAGTAAAAGTCCTTTGCATATGATTTGCAGATATGTTCTCCCATACTGCTTGGATTATCTTCTCATTTCTTCATGGTGTACCTCAAAGCATGAAGTTGTTTATTTTGACCAAGTCTAATTTTTCTGTTTTTTCTTTTTTGCTTGTGTTTTTGGCAATGATGATGCATTTAAGAGTTTTATAGTTTTTGCTCTTACATTAATTTCTGTGATTTATTTTGTATGATGTAAGGAAGGGATACAACTCAGTTTTCCTTCTTGCATGTACACCTTTTGTAAACTCCCCATTTGTAGCCTGTAGACAAGTGTGAGTAATACATACCAGCTGCACATGTTAAGAGTAGGAAATAAAAGGGCAGCTTCAAAGGAAATGATGTTAAATGTAATTTGCACAGAGTAGTTGGTATCAGTGTGCTGCAAATATTTAGCATATTCATTTGTTATAAACATACAGGATAGCAGTACTCTTTTTTGAATAGTCTATATTAATACTTTTATTAAACAAATACTTTCAAAAACTTTATTAATCAGTGAGAGCTGTATCTCTCATTTATGTCTAAAGTTTAATTACTTTTGGTCCTAACTCATGTCTCCCTGATGCCAGCAAGTGTATTATATGGCATTATTGTTGGTGATGAGATTTTTTGTAAGAGTTTCGAACATTTGGTAAAAGTTCAAAACAAAACTCAATACAGTAAAATGTGTGCAACAGTTACATTTCTAGAAAATGAGCAGGTTGAATAAAGCAGAACCAGTTTCTAGGCTCAGTTAATTAGAAGCTGATTTTTTTCAGATATAAAATGGTTCTTTGAAAAATGTCCTGTGCAGAGTATTTAAATCCAGTTAGCTACAACTTTCACTTTTCATCACCAGGTACCTCATATACAGTCGGTAAATTGGAGAATGGCATCAATATAATGAAGTTGTCTTGATTCATACATGAAAAATTTTTTTTTAGAAAATGCAAATCAGAATAGCAGGAGTAGGATATAACTTTCAAATTGAAAGGGAAAGCCCTTATCTAGCTATACAGGCAAGACCTCTAAAGAAAATTCAAGCCTGCTTTCCTTGCCTTGCTTGGCTTCCTCTCTGTGGCAATTTACTTTTCTGTCCGTTTTTTTTTATAGTAACCTTGTTACCCAGAATTTCATTTCCATGTTCTCAACCCCGGTAATTTAATATCCCTTGAAGCAATCTGCAAACATACTGAACTGCTTGTCAGTTTTTGTTAGTGCTCCAGTTATGATAATGTGTAGTTTTGAGTGATTTGCTCCTGTTCTATTTTCCCCATAAAACATATTTTTAGTGTGCAATTTTGCAGAATTTAAGGTGTTTCAGGAAAACATTGATTGTTATGCAGAAATACCCATTACAGGTAGATGACTTTTTTTGTGAACTCCCCCTGACCTTTAAGCGAAGTCTTTCTCTCTCACAATATTTACGGCTGCATTGGATCTAAGTTTTGGCACACGAGGTCTTTGTTGTGGCTTGTGGGCTTTCTAGTTGTGACGTGCGGATTCAGTAGTTGCAGTGCAGGGGCTTAGTTGCCTGACCAGGGATGGAACGCTCGTCTTCTTCATTGGAGACCTGGACCACTAGGGGGATCTAAAAATCCCCTTATGTTTAAATATCTGTGGTCTCTGATTCTAACTGATGAGAGGACGACACTTGGAATAAAGTGTAGTCTGGATAATATAAATATATATGTGCATGCTCAGTGTGCCTGACTGTCCTGTGACCCCACGGACTGTGCCCGCAGGGCTGCTCTATCCATGGAATTTCTGAGGAGGGAATACTGGAGTGGGTTGCCATTCTTCTCCAAGGGATCTTCCTAACCCAGGGATCAAACCCGCGTCTCTTATGTCTCCGTCATTGGCAGGCGGGTTCTTTACCACTGGTGCCACCTGGGAAGCCCTGGTCTGGATCCTGACCACCAAAACCACCTTGACAGAGAAAGTGCCTGTGAAAAATTCAGATCTTAAGATCCCATCTCATAGAATGTGAATCACTGTGAAACTAACTTTGAATTCTACATTTTTTACTAGATTGATATTTGAGGTCCACTGCTGACCCTTATTCAGTCATGCATATTATCTGCTTGTATTAGTTTGAATAGCAGTTTGGGGTGGTGGATGGACTTGAGATCTTCGTTTATTATAGGTGTACCTTACATATTTTTCCCAGTTTCTTGGAGAAAGCATTAAGACTTAATTTCTAAGTTTGAGGATGTCATAGGGAATTCTAGTGGTTATCATGTTCTGAATAAGGACACAATGCCATATTTTGCCCCTGAATAGACTGGAAACTTATTTCATCTTCAGAAAAGCTAGTTGCATTTCCTAGCCTTGTTTGTTTATATAGAATTGTATGTACTTCCCACTTTCCATTTAATATCCAAGTTCCCTTTTCTAAATGGGAGGGCAGTCTAATTGCTTAATGCCCATTTCTTGCTGAGTCAGATGAGTTTTCGCTACATTTTTGGTCCCATTTCCCATGGTACTCTTAGGACTTCATCTTTCTCAGACTGTAGGTTATAGCCGTCTCACTCTTTAAGATCTAGCTTCTGAAGTTTAGAGGTTGACAAGTAGGAGGGGTTATTCTGCCCTTTTAAATAGTGAAGATTCTGTCAGGGAGGAGGGCAGTATCTTGCACTATTAACATGAACTGTCTATCATTTGCCTGGTCCAGGAGTTGGCAGACTTTTTCTTAAAGGGCTGGATAGTAAAAATTCTAGTCTCACGGTCCACACAGTCATTGCCACAATTAAAGAGAAAAAAGTAACTATAGATAATACTTAAATGGCTGGCTGCACCTGTATTCTGAAAGTCTTGAATACTTGCTTCATCAGACTTTAATTTCTTAAAGTTGGTTTAAATTTGTGTTACTTAAAACAGTTTCATCCCACTTAGTCACAAATTCTGCTTTTCTCAAGGAGATAATTTCTTTTTTCTTTGAAGTGGAGAGCCTTTTTCTTGGCAATGTAAAGAAAGCAGAAAGGTCATCAGACATGTAAACAGCTGTTGCTTCCATTGCTTTGTTGAGCCAAGCAGCATCTATGAGACAGGCTCTCACCAGCATACATATATATGTATGTCTCGAATTTAGTGCTGAAAGTCTGAGTTCAAGGTTTATGTGTGGCTGTATTTTTCTTTGGATATGTTACCATCCACAGGTCATTTATTCTTTCTCTCGGCTTTAGACTATGCATTATACTGCTATTATCAAAAAACACTTTTCTTATCCTGAAACATACAAATCCCATCATGGAGTGGGATATAAAAATTTATGGGAGTTTTTAAGATGAAGTACGAGTTTTCAAAGAAATACTGTTTGTAGCACTCTGTAGGTATGGCTGTGGAAAATCATAACCATAATCATTGCTCTGACCTTGCTTTTCTGCCTGCTTGATACTTCAGTTTGGAAAGAACTATATGGAGAAATTAAAAGTCTCAATGGGATGCTCACCCCTCCCACCCCAAATACTTTGGAAGATAATACAAACTGTAGCTTTTGTAATAGTTACCTTTGGTTCAGCCAATTATAGTCATATTATTCAGAGCAAATCTTCCCTGCCCTGAGTTCCTAAGTACATCTTTCTGACCCTAATCTAGAGAACCTGTTGCCTGCTTTATGATGTTTCCTGTACAACCTCTTATTTTGGGTTCTATTTAAGAATATCAATTTATTCTTAGTTTTTCAATAAAATATCTGTGTCTTAATCTTGCTCCTCACTTTTTTGAGGAGCCACACCTTTCTGCTTATGAGGTCTTACTTCCCCAACCAAGGGTTGGAACCTGCCTTCAGCAGTGAAAGTGTCCTCACTACTGGACCGCTGGGAAATTCCTTCTCACTTCTTTTTTTAAGTTGGTAGTTTTGCTAAGTGTTCTAGATGAATCTGTCTCATAGAATGTGGAATCTAGTCCCTGTCAAAAAGCTCCTGTTTATGAAAATAGCTTTCCTCTTAAAGGCTGATAGAGTTTTTTCTCTGGATTCTATTAAAGTCTTAGACTAGTGTGTCTTGATGCTTATGGTTTTTAATTGTTATGTTGTGCCCTCTGAAAACACTTAACGGACCTAAAAGCTATCTAACATGTCATTTGTTCAGTGGTTAAGCACTTTAGTATTATCACTTTTTTTGAATTTTCATTGATATGAACGATAATACTAAAGTGAATTTCTGTGTCTTAAACTCGAGAGATCAGTAGATCTCATTTCTGATATATCTTAGGCTTATAGAGGACTCTGCCTATCATGTCTTTTACCACATCTTCAGTGTGGTACTATTCTTTCATAGATTTACACCTTGCTCAAGAACGTATGCAAATAAATGTCAGGGCATCTAACCCAGGCTTCTTAGAGAACTACTCTGGGGATCATTTCAGTTGGTAAGACTGGCCATTCTTTCCTTCATTATTGCAACATATTTATGGAAATTTCCATGGGATTCTCAAGTCATAGGGTATAAATGTGGTGTTCTCTCGGCCATATTACTGGTTCTCTTTCATTTGCATGCAACTATAAAGCTGAGTTTTTAAAAATAGTTTTTAAGTTACACCTGAAAAGTACAAATTTTGGTGTAGATCTGAGATTTTCTTTTTAAAAGTCTTAATTTGGATTTTTTTTCTTTTTAACTGAATGTGTTGGGGTCCCCAGACCACCCCCCAGGCTTGGTGATTGTCTTAAGAGGAGTCACAGGACCTAACATTCATTACCACGGCTTTGTCTTAATAACTGCGAAAGAACACAAAGTGACGTCGGCAAAGGGAAAAGGCATGTGGTGCAAAGTCTGGAGGACACCAGGTGCAGGCTTCTGAGAGCTTGGCCCAGCAGAGAGACACAGCACACCCTTCATTCCTCCAGCAGCGGACTGTGACAACACTGGTGAAATGTTGTGGACTGTGGAAGCTTATTAGAGATTTGGTACCCAAGGTTTTTATTGGATTTGGATTCTTATGTAGGCATCTCTGCCTGATTTGAACCAGAAGTCTGGATTCCCAGTAGGAAAGCAGGTATTCAGCATAAACCATATCGTCTGCAGAAAGGCTTAGGCACAGAGAACCACTCTTAACAGATACTGTTGTGGGAACCCTCCTGAACAGTCATTGTGCTAGCCGAGGACCAACTGTGCAAGCCGACTTTTCTAAGAATGGCAACCTCAGGCTGGCATGTTAACATCCCTGTACATGGAGCTTATCCTTGACTGATTGGTTCTTTTGATTGTGTTTAGTTTTAGAATGTTTATTGAAGAATTTATTGACCACTGTATTTTTAAAAAAGTTGAGGATGTTTTACATAAATACATACTATCCAGCAAGGTACATTTAAACAAGTAGATGAAGAAACCACTAGACACCTTAAGCACCAGTCTTGTTTTGTTGGGAAATTTTCCTCTCTTGTACCCCTTCATTTTCCTAGGTACATATCTTTTGTCATATCATTAGCTTTATTGGGTCTCTAGGTCTGCTTCTAGCTTCCCCAATAAGCTGTGTTCTAGCCAACGTTAAGTCTTGGTTATTCCCTTTCCTCTTGCCTTGCTGTTACTCATTCTGAGCTCATGATGCTTGTTTTTCATGTTACTATGTGTGAGTTCCCTTCCTGTCACCTTTCTAATGGAACAGACTTCTTGCTCCACTTCTGACTTCTTAGATCTGCTGACCATTCTAGTTGAGTATGTGAAACCTTAGGTTGTCTTCTGTCCTAATCCACCCTCTTACGCATTTGGAGGCATACCTTGAGGAGATTGCCATTTTGGTTCCAGACCATTTCAGTCAAGTGAATATTGCAATAAAGTGAGACACAAGTTTTTTAATTTCCCAGTGCATGTAAAAGTTTACACTGTCTATAGACTGCTAAGTGTGTAATAGCATTATGTCTAAAAAAAAATGTACATACCTTAATTTAAGCTCCAGTACTTTGGCCACCTGATGGAAAGACCTGACTCATTGGAAAAGACCCTGATGCTGGGAAAGATCGAAGGGAAAAGGAGAAGGGGACAGCAGAGGATGAGATGGTTAGAGAGCATCACTGACTTTAGTGGACATCAATTTGCATAAACTCCATAAGATAGTAAGGACAGAGGAGCCTGGCATGCTGCAGTCCATGGAGTTGCAGAGTCAGACACACCTAAGCGACTGAACAACCACCTTAATTTTAAAATAGTTTTATTACTTAAAAAAAAAATGCTATTTTGTGAGCCTTCAGGAATCCTAATCTTAAGGTCTTGCCTCTATGTTGATGGCCCTGACAGATTGGGGTGGTGATCACTGAAGGCTGGGCTGGCTGTGGCAATTTCTTTAAGACAATGCAGTTTGCCGGCTTGGCTGTTTTTTTCACAGATGTTTCTCTAGCATGCAGTGCTGGTTGATAGCATTTTGTATCTTTCAAAATAGGAGTCAGTGATTTCCAAGCCTGCTGTTGCTTTTATCAATCAAATTTTTGTAATATTCTAAATCTTTTGTCATTTCAAACAGTCTTCACAGCATCTTCACCAGCAGTAGCTTCGTTCTTAAGAAACCTTTTTCTTTATTCACCCATGGGAAGCAACTCCTCATCCATTCAGGTTTTATCATGAGATGGAGCAGTTCAGCCTCATCTTCAGCTCCACTTCTAGTTGTCTTGCTGTTTCCACCACATCTGCAGTTCCTTCCTCCACTGAAGTCTTGACAAGTCTCAGAATCACCTGTGAGGGTTGGAATGCGCTTCTTCCATACTCCTGTTAATGCTGATATTTTGACCTCTTACCATGCATGAATCATAAATGTTTTTGATGGCATCTAGAATGATGAATTCTTTCCAGAGGGTATTTAATTTACTTAGGTCAGTCAGACTCATGTCTATGGCAATTATAACTTTATGAAATGTTTTCTAAAAAAGAACAGAAAGTTGAAATGACTCCTTGATCCATGGGCTTGCACAATAGATGTTAGCAGGCATGAAAACAACGTGAATCTTGTATGTTTCCATCAAGCTCTTCGGTGACCAGGCACATTGTCAGTTAGCCCTAGTACTTTGAGAGGAGTCTCTTTTTCTTAACAGTACATCTTAACAGTGGGCTGAAAACATGTTGTAAACAGATGTGCTGTCATCCAGGCTTTGTTCCATTTATAGGCAGAGAAGATTTAGCATAGTTCTTAAGGGCCCTGGGATTTTCAGGTGGTAAATGAGCATTGGCTTCAACTTCAAGTCACCAGCTGCCTTAGTTCCTGAGAGAGTCAGCCTGTTCTTTTAAGCTTTGATGCCAGGCATTGACGTCTTCTCTCTGTGAAAGTAATAGAAGGCTGTTTCAATCCATGTTGAAAAATTTGTTGTTTAGTGTAGTTACCTTCATGAATGTAAGATTTTAGCTTGATCTCCTGGTGACTCGCTGCAATTTCTACATCAGCACTTGTGGCTTCACTTTGATGTTACAGAGGCAACTTCTTTGCTTCAGCCTCAGGAACCAACCTCTTGGCTTCAGACTTTTCTCTGCAGTTTCCTCACCTCTCAGCCTTCATAGAATTGAAGAGAGTATGTGCTCTGCACTAGGCTTTGGCTTAGGGGAATGTTGTGGCTGGTATGTATGATCTTCTCTCTATCTGAACTCAGACTTTATCAATATCAGCAATAATGCTGTTGTGCTTTCTTTGTGTGTTCACCAGAGTAGCACTTTTAATTTTCCTGCAGGAACTTTCCTCCTGCATTCACATTGGCTAACTGTTTGGTGCAAGAGGCCCAATTTGCTTTCTGTCTTGGCTTTCAACCTGCCTTCCCTGGTAAGCTTAACCATGTCTAGCTTTTCAGTTAAAGTGAGAGAGATGTGACTCTTCCTTTGACTTGAGCACATAGAGGCCATTGCAGGGTTATTAACTGGCCTAATTTCAATACTGCGTCTCAGGGAAAATGACGCTCGTGGAGAAGGGGAGACATGGGGGAGCAGTCAGAACACACACATTTATCATTTCGGCTTGCCACCTTGTGTGGGGGGTGTTTGTGGTGTTTCAAAACAAATTCAATAGTAAATCAAAGATCACTCTCCACGGATTGCTGTAACAAAGATAATCACAGTGAACAAGTTTGACATGTTATGAGAATTACCAAAATGTGACACACAGATAAGTGAACCAATGCTGTTGGGAAAATAGCACTGATAAGATTGACACAAACCTTCAATTTGTACAAAACTCAGTATCTGTGGAGTTCAGTAAAGCAAAACCCAATAAAACAAAGGTAGGCCTGTAGTTGTTCTTGTTGATTGAAATAGTTAATGCTTACTAAATTCTTCTCATAACCACCCTGATTCTGACTGCTAATTAATTTCCAGGACCACTGGACCATCTAAGTTGCTCTTCCTGCTTCCAGCTTTTGTTCATTATCTTGTAGCCTCCATACCACTTGTTTGTTCATTTTTTGGGACAAGGAGTAGGTGGGAAGTTGAATTATGTTACCTTTATGATGAAAAATTCATGAAATGAAACTGAAATACTAACAGTTAGACTTTGGTAGTGGAGCTTTTGTATTACTAATCAAGTCTGGATTTTTAGATCTTGGCTTTTCTTAAGATAAAATGGCATCCCTGATGGTCATGGTTCATAAAATTCATGAATTACTTTAAAGCAACTGGTCCTGTTGTGAGGAGATATGATGTCATTTTCATCATCTTGAAAGCAAGCACCTTCCCTGAAACTTAACTTTTTGAAAACTTTATACTGTTTTAGTTAAAATTTGTCAAAACTTTAAAGAACAAGTGTGGAAACTGTTAAAGAAGTTGAAAAGTAATTGCAAAAACTTACTAGATAATTGAGGCTTCTCTGGTGGCTCAGATGGTAAAGAATCTGCCTGCAATTCAGGAAACTCGGGTTTGATCCCTGGGTTGGGTAGATCCCCTGGGGAAGGGAATGGCAACCCAGCCCACTATTCTTGCCTGGAGATCCATAGACAGTGGATAATTGGGTAATTGTCACTTTTGTTCTCTCATTAGTGGAACTTTTGGCCTTTTTTTTCTATGTATGTTGTGTCTTTAATACAACTTTAAATTAAAAAAAAAAAAAAACCTACAGTTTGCTAGAAATGATAAAAATTCAGGTTTGCAATGATGAATTAGTGATATATCTGTAGTATTAGAGCCTGGTATAAACATCAGCTATGACTTACTTAAAATTCTCTTTGCTTTTTATTTTTTAAAGGGACCAGTTATTCTCCCCAAGAAAATTCACACAACCACAGTGCTCTTCATAGTTCAAATTCACATTCTTCTAATCCAAGCAATAATCCAAGCAAAACTTCAGATGCAGTAAGTATATAAATGTTTGCAGTTTTTTTTTTTGAATATATTGCAAAATTAAAAAAATCAAAGTTGATCTTAATGTACCTGAACTAATGAGCTAGCTTTAATATTAAAACTGAGGATAGTCTGAATATGCCATCTTGATATTGTTTCATTAACATCCTTTTGTAGAGCAAAATTTACCGTGGTGATACTTGAGATACAAAGAACTTCAGATTGTGAAACTTGTATCTTGACTTGAGCTGGGGTTTTTTTTTTTTTTTCAATAAAATTCTGTTTTTAAAATCTGTAAGTTGAGTATCTACTATATATTATATACCCTGCAAAACATTAGTGATAATAGAGGTCTCGGTCCTGAAAGGCATGAAACCCAGTGAGAGACTGTAGGTTTTTCTAAAAATGGAGTAATTGTTAATGAATTAGTTTGAACTTTTTAAAGTTAGGATTCAAATGAAAGTTCTAATACATTCATGTAAAAATAAGATTTCAACTTTACAAGCAGATGCTAGATTTTTGATGTATAGAACAAAAAAAATACGGAGACTGACTATAGGTCGGTAAATAGTTAGATCAGTGCATGTTAAGGTCCTGGGGGAGTCCTCAAGAGGGAACTGAGCCTGGATGAAGAAGCTCTGCTGGCCAGCAGGCTGACTGGAACCCATGTATGGAAGAGATCTGGAATTTGTGTAGCATGGAAAGGAACAGCACCTACAAAGACATAGAAGTGTGAAAAAGCACTTTGGAGAACACAGGTTTTGCTGGCGTGAAATGGTAGGAGCTCAGGTTACAGAGAGAATGGGGCCAGATCACACAGCGTTTTCTGCTTCCCAGGGATCCTGGACTCCAGTGAAGGCAATGGAGAGCAGCTCCTCAAGGGCCTAGTCAGGGAAGTGCTGTATTTGCACTTTAAAAACCATCTGATTGCAGTGTGGAAAATCCATTACAGGAA
This sequence comes from Aepyceros melampus, assembly GCA_006408695.1. Classification (NCBI taxonomy): domain Eukaryota; kingdom Metazoa; phylum Chordata; class Mammalia; order Artiodactyla; family Bovidae; genus Aepyceros; species Aepyceros melampus. Next base: position 200,719 of record SJXQ01001430.1, on the reverse strand, counting down.
GGACTAAAGGACAACTAACTGAAAGGCCAGGGAAGTATTGATTGAATCCTGCAGGCATTGGTTATTCAGGTGGTTATCAGTATCTTAAGTGGTATTGAAAACTCTTGGGGTTTATTATTTTTTGTCTCTTGCTGAATCAGTGTGATTAGTACATTTCCAGAGAAAATTGAGACATCAATGATTTTCATAAAACAAGTTTGCTTAGTTTTAAGTATTAGGGGTCTATTCATGAAAACAAATCATACTGGTTATTTTAGCACAGAGAATTTCAAACACAGAAAACAAAGAGTAGCATAGATAATGATTACCCCTGAAGACTGGAAACAAAAGGAAGAGGTTGGGGGTTATCAGAACCTAATTGCTCAGAGGAGGAGCCTGGCACAGTTCTCTGAGGGATATAATGAAAGTTTCTTATTCTGGATTGAGAGCTGGAAACTGGGATCCGCAGTGGCTGCTTTCTCCTGCCCTTCAGTCCTCTAATGTCTGGTATTGGCAGACTTAACAGAAAGCCAGCTGCTAAACAGAATGTAATTTGCATTGTCCCAGCCTTAGCATCACAGAGCATAGAAGGATGGTATTGAGATCCAGACGGCAGCTTGATAAACTTTCACAGGTGTTATCATCACACTGCTTCTGCTGAATCATTTTCACTAAGAAATATACTGAATATTTTACAATGAGTATCCATTTTTGTGAAAAATAGCCCCATTAATTTAACAGTCTAGCACTAACCTCATGTCCTTTTTCATCACTGACTATTTGGATTTCGTATTCATCTGCTGTTAGGACAGAGGCAGGCCATGTGGGCATTGTTTTGGTGAAAAAAAATTCTTTATTCAGGAAAAATGGTTTCTGATTATCTTGATTTTCAGGAAATAGATTGGCATAATGAAATCAGCATAAATAATGGGCATCAGAAAGTTTGCAATATCCAGATTCTAAAGAGTGTCAGGGGATTTCACTATGTGAGTGACAACAGGGATTAAATGTCACATGTTTTTAGAATCAAGTTTCCCCTTTCTGTAAATTTCAACTCTAAGTAAGTAAGTAAGTAAGTAAAGTCACTCAGTCATGTCCGACTCTTTGTGACCCCATGGACTGCAGCCCACCAGGCTCCTCAGTCCATGAGATTCTCCAAGCAAGAATACTGGAGTGGGTTGCCATTTCCTTCTCCAGGGGGATCTTCCCGACCCAGGGATCGAACCCAGGTCTCCCGCATTGTAACCTCTGAGCCACCAGGGAAGTCTAGGTATATAATTAACCTTCAAGTGATGGTCTTTTTCATCATAATGTACCCAGTGGGCATGGCATTTTTTTTACAAACCGAGTTTAATGTTACCTGAGAAGCTGGCTTTTGAACATTAGTAATCTGAAGTAATCTGAAGGTTACTTTCAAACTATGTCTTAAAATCACTTCTAATGACATTTTTTTGAGTAGTAAAGTAAAATATAAAATCACCATTCATTAATATTTTTGTAATGAGACGGCACTGATGAATATTAGGTAGCCTAGGTTAAAAAAAAAACACACATTTTAACCCAGGTTAAATAAAATATCTTAAAATTATATTTGTCAATCACACCTCAGTAAAGTGGGAAATGATACAATGGGAAGAACATTTAACACCTGCTTTTGCATATCAGCTTTTAAATAATTTCTTTAAAAGGTTCCTTTCTTGTTTTGGGGGATAGAAATAGGGTGGAGAAGATGAACTTAAATTACTAGTATGTGATTGCAATGCTGTACCCTGGAGCACATTTGTTAAGTAAGATATTAACTTGTACTAACTTAGGATTTGATAGACCCATGCTCTTCAAGCTCCTGGTCTATGAACTTTTAACTCACTGTCCTGCAGGTTGTGCCACAATGGAAATTAGTTGTCATTAAATACACTCTTTAGTTGAGCTATGGTATATGTTTGTTTTTTAAAGCAAGACCTTTGGCTCTGGAAGCAGTGTGTTGATAAATATTCTGATGCAAGCTCCTTGTCTCCTCCAGGACAGGTCACAGTTTGCACTGGCTTAGACCTCTCTGTTCTACTCTGATGTCCTCTGTCTGCCTTTAGACTAAATCTCCTTCAGCATCTTTAGACCAAACTAGTAATCCCATGTAATCACCTGCCCAACAAACCAAATCTTGCAGATACATCGATAGAGGGCTTTGTTGGCATAATAATTTAGATCTTAGGGGGATGGTAGATGGTAGAGAAGAACCCTTTTGAGTTTTGCCTTCTGGATTGGGTTCCTGTAGCCTGGTGAAGCCTTCTCCTGGCTAGAGTCAGGTAGGGTATTGAGAATTAACTCTCCCCTGATCTTCTAGAGGTTTGGAAGCACTGGGCTGATTTCCAGCAGCTTCACAATTTTGAAAGCCTGAGAGCAGAATCTGCAGTGTTTCTTCAGCTATGCTCAAAATTGTTGTGACATTTCCAAAATTGCTGTTGATTTAGTGGAAATAATAGGTACCCGGAAACCTGAGTTTTGATCTTTTCTTCCATCACTCATTAGTTTTGTGATGTATGGACATGTTCTCTTGTTCCTATGTGCTAAATTCAAGCTGAATGGGCAGTGCATAAGAATTCATTTCCTGAAGTGTTCAAATTGTGTCCCTCTGCACAATGGTGAGCAAGGAAGAAGGATGAACTCCCAAAGTATAACCCTTGCTTCATTTTAATCTCAAAGCTCCTTGGTAAACAGTTATCAATAAATTCATGTAATACTAGGATTTCTACCAGATTTCCTGGAGCCAGTGCAGGCAGTTAAACATTACATTGTTGAGATTAGTCATGAGCACTGGGCCTTTCAGGTAATTTTTAATTTCATGGTAATTTTACAGTGTCTATGAAATGACCAGCAAGAGACTGTATCTGAGAACTAAGACAGACCAATTTTAGTTCTGGGAAAATGAGTGCTGTGCTGCTGATGCTGTATGTTGTGTGAGACAAGTTCAGTTAATACTTGACATGTCTTGTGGATTGTGAAGCTGGAGCAAATTCATAGCTTTTAATATCCTGTGTTTATACTGAAGCTTTCTTGTGTGTGCTTTTATCCCCCACTAAGTAACAGTGAATACAAGCAGGTTGTTCTCTGTTACACTGATTACTGTTGTGCCTTAAAGTGTTCAATACTGATGAGCTCTCATGCCATCAAGCCAGTCAGTTGAGAGTGTGTGACTAGACTTCAGCAGTTAAAATTGTGGTAATGGGGGTTTTGTAATGCTTTTCTAAGGTCAGTATGATGTTAATTTCATGTCTTTCTTCTTGTACCTAGTAAAGATACTGAACTGTTTAATTTGATACTTCATGGAGTGTTCCATTGTTACAGTTGAAGATTTTCTTAGACTAAGAGCTCCTTAAGTGTACATGCAGATGATTCCATCTCAGATGAGGGCACCTTTGTCTCAGGTCTTTTCCCCGTGTGTGCTTATAAAACCATTTACATTCTTGATATATCAAATGATTAAATTACATTAACATTTTCTAATTTTTTTTAAGCCTTATGATTCTGCAGATGACTGGTCTGAGCATATTAGCTCTTCTGGGAAAAAGTACTACTACAATTGTCGAACAGAAGTTTCACAATGGGAAAAACCAAAAGAGTGGCTTGAAAGGTACTTGTGCTTAATCGAACAGTGTTTCTCATTCTTGATTCTACAGGCTAACACCTTAGGGCACTAAACACTCTAAATTTAGGTTTCTTAGTGTGCTGTTCATCACTTCTTAATTGAAATGTTGAGCATTGTCTGTGTTTTCCATAATTTCTCTTAAAAAACAAACCTAAAAACAAACATACTGATCTACATTTATTATCTTTTCTATAATTTGTATTAGAAGTGTTCATCTTGTAGGACAGTGTTTCCTTCATGTAAAAATGTAGAATTATTGTTACCGTGTTGAGTTGTGGGGTTCATGGCATGTAAATAATCAGTGTAATGTTGCTGTCAGTGAGAAGCATTACTGTTGTTGCTGTGTCCCAGGTCCCACACCAGTTACGTGACATCACTGCCTTGTTCTTTGACCAGAAGTGTTGTGTAGATTCATTGTATGTTATAATTTTTATGGGTTTATCTTTCATTTTTAGAGAACAGAGACAAAAAGAAGCAAACAAGATGGCAGTTAATAGCTTCCCAAAAGATAGAGATTACAGAAGAGAGGTGATGCAAGCAACAGCCACTAGTGGGTTTGCCAGCGGAAGTAAGTATTAATTTTTTTCTTTGAAGTAATGTATTGTTTGATTCATTCCAGTAGTTCATTTACTTTACAGATAACATGTGCATTGCCACTTATAATGTAAAATACTTAGAAACATAACAGGTTTTTTCTTTTATGCTGGATCTGCCCTTGTAACCTACATTATTTTGTTTCTTGAAAAAGGAAAGAGTATATAATAGTACATAGTAGAATGAATACACCTGTGTATTCATCACTACTCATAATGGCTATGATGCCACTGAGTTGGTTAAAAAGTAAAATTTTATGTTGTGGATTAACTTCTTAAAACGGGAGCTGCCGCAACACCCCCCTCCCCCCATTTAAACTGGACACTGCAAACCTTCCTGGATTTCAATCTAATAATTAAACCAAAGGTACACAGATAGTGACATGAAGTGCCTGTTTTTGTGTTGGCAGTGAGAAAACTTGTTTATCCTTGTATTTGGAAATGGTCTCATAATGATCATAGATCTGTGTGCTATCTTGGTACTGTGGGCATACTTTCATGTTCTCTTAAGGTCAGATTTTGTCCAAGTTGAACAATATGGGTAACATAAATTTATTTTTTTAATTCAAGTAAAGTTTTAATTTAAAGATTTTACCACATATGTTCTATTCCAGTGACTTGCCTTGCCCAGAATAAAATTTAAATGCCATATAGAATTCTTAGGCTCTTTATCAAGTTTTCGGAATTTTAAGATGTGTTTTGGAAATTCTTAGACTTAAGCATATTTGAGTTCTCATTCTGTAACTCAAAAAAGTAGGGATATATTTAGTCCCAATAAAGGATATTGAACTTTTGATGGGAAAAATTATTTAAGGTGAAACATAGTATAGTTTTGTAGGGCTGAATGTTTAAAATGTGTTTCTGGAAACATTAAATTTGTTATATTAAATTGTACTTGAGTTTTAGAAAATATAAATTGTTCAAGGTACTCTAAGAAATTAAGAATATTGTATTTTGATACAGAAGACTTTGGTTGTAGTCTCATTTTACTTAAGTAACTGACTTTTGGTGAATAACTAAAAATGAGTGGCTTTTCCTTCCAGATTAAAAAAATACATAGTGCCCAGTTTGTGGTCCTCTTGATTAAATTATGGGTATCCAGGAAGAGTGGCTAGTTTGGTGTAAAGATAACATATTTTAGTTAGTAGGGAAGGCCTCTCCACATAAGAGGCTGGTGATTCCCAGAGAGGAAAAGATTACCGTCTAGTGTGTCTGTCCCTTTCCAAATAACCTAGGCACTTGTCCTCTCTTGCGGGTAATTAGAGATTTGACAGAAGTGAAAATACAAGTTTTGTCTGCTTAAAAATATCTTTAAGAAAATAAAACTGTAGTTGTATTTTAAAATTATCTGTCTTGTTTTTACTTTCAGAAGTGAAGTAAGTTTTCTTCTTTATGATTTCAGAACTTAGATATGTTTGTTACTAAAAATGAAAGAGGGAAAATATTTTAATCTCATGATTCAGGAACACTTGACATAAACTTTTTCTAGCTGCATATAATAGTATATAAAAATTACATATGTATGTATTTTATATCAGAATCAGATTGTGTTACTGTTCTTAACCTTTTCTTCTACTCAATAATGTTTCAAGGATATAGGACTTCCTAGGAGATCCAGTGGTTAAGACTCGTGTTCCACTGCAGGGAGCGGGGGTTTGATCGCTGATTGAGGAACTGTGATTCTGCATGACTTAAGGCACTGCAAAAAAAAAAATTTTTTTTCCAAACATATGTTTGCTTGTCATTTTATAATTTAACTTTTATTATGTTGACTGCACGCTGTTCTCTTTTTTTGGACATGCTCATGTCCAATAGATAATCCTCCTATCTGTGGAGACTGGCGTGGTTTTCAGCTTTTTCCTGCAGTGAACAGTGCTGCTATTCCTATGTTTGCCCATTTACCTGATTTCTTCCTTAGTTAAATTCCTAGAAGTGTAGAGGAGGAGAGTGGTCTGTGTTTGTGTTGAAATGTAGTCATATATTATACTTTCTGAGTTTTAAGTAATGTTTGAGAAAGGATTTTAGCTGTATTGGTGCTACTACTTTTTTTTTTTTTTTAATTGGTCAACTGACTGTACCTGCTGTGAGAGTAATAGTTACTAAGCCTTTGAAGTACTTAACTTTGTCTACCAAAAACTGCTGGGAGAGTTTCCTCTGTGTCTGGTACATTGGTATGTATGTAAGGTGGCACTTAAAGCTTTGTTCTTCCTAACAGCCCACTAAAGGATGTGTGGAGCAGGGAGCAGGAAGGATTGGGAACACTTTACATGTAAAGAGAGAAAGGTAGAAGAAAGGATTTTTAAGAGCATTCTTGGGTTTTGGGTTTTTTGGCAGTGTTGCAAATAATCCACAATTTGACACTGAAGTTGTATAGGTGAAATTTTAAATTTGATATCACTGCTACTGTAATTGCACTGATGTGGTTGTATTGTGTTTTGTTTGATTTTTAATCTTTAATCTGTGCCTCGTAGAGTGATTGCTCTGTGGTTAGAGAAACTTTAAGTTGGTGTTCTTCAACAGTGACACTACTGACATTCTGGGTCAAGTCATTCTTGGTGGATTCTGTCCTCTGTTGTAGAATGTAGAGCTTGTTCCCACCTACACACGTAAGATCCCAGTAGCACTCCTCTCCTCGCCCGAGTCGTGACAACCAGAGTGTCTCCAGACACTTGCTTAGTGTTCTTGTTGTGGGGATGTGCAGATCAAGTCATTTTAACTGTGTTTCGTCTTGAGTTGTGAGTAATAGAAAGCTGTTGGGGCCATAGTGTTCTCATTTGCTCTGATTTTGCTGCTGTGTACCCCACTCACCCCCAGAGTTTACACATGTGAGAAGTATCTTTAATTTTCATCTGAATACTTGATACATTTTGTCTGTAGTCATACAGAACAAAGGGCATTTACTTCATGAGGAAAGTGACAGGGTTGATGGGAATTGGGCATGTTTTGTTTTGTTTTGTTTTGTTTTTTAAACTCTTAAATCTGTCTCTAAAAGCTTGTGGTAGTGTTATTTCAGGAAGGAGCTCTAGAATAAATTAAGTTGAATGTACACTCAAATTGATAGTTTACTGATAAGTTAATATCATGGAGCAGATGTTTGTGATCTGCTGTGGCAGCTCAGTCTGTTTATTTTTCTGTTACAGTTATAAATGCATCTTTTGTAACCCTGATTTTCATTAAGTCTTCAAGTCAAAAGACCTTGTTTCGATAATGACTAAAGTTTTTTTTTGATAGTATTCAGTACTATACCTAGTACCTTTTGTTTGGCTCTAATGTTAGAAGGTGTACATTGCCAATTTGAAAACTGACTTGTAGTTTAACCGTACTTCCTTCTTTGTGCTCTTGTGGTCTCTAGACTTGGAGGAACCATGAATTGGAAAAAAATAACACTGCATTCAACAGGGAGGGCATCCTTTGGTAATCACGTGCTTGAATCTTAAAGATGTTTTCCTACATGGAAGTTGCTTTCATCCTTTAGTTACTGGGGAGACTATTGTAATTTAGGCTGGAGAATTTTTGATAAATATAAATTTTCTTTAACTGTGATTGTTCAGATTTTCCTTCTTTTGTACTTACTTTGCAGAAGCAAAAGTATTTTGAGTTTAAAACTTACTTTTGTGGCTTTAAGTTGGAAGAGAATCTGTTTTTAACATACCTTTGTATATTTTTCTGACTTTGCTCAGGTATAGGGCTTCTATTTTCAGATAGCATTATCTATAATTTATTTTATAACTAACTCTGGTATTTGTTGGCATTTTTAAAATGATTTACTTACTGAATGCAGAGTTCTTCACAAATTCAGCCATCCCTAAATGAGGTTGTTTTAGCCCTAGTACCAACAACTTTAGAGCCCACTAGTTAGCTGCTTCAGTATTCAGAAGAATCAAGCTAACAAAGTAATAATTCTTTGCAGTTGAACCACTGTGGATGATAGTCAATTATTAGAGCCAAGATCCATATTTTAAAAGAATGGATCATTTGCTTTTTCTGTTTAAAAAAAATTTTTTTTAATTTGAGTAAAATGTTATAAATCCATATATTGATTTTTAAAAAAAAATGTTCTGTTTGAACTATGGTGTGGTTCTAAAGAATCCCCCCAAACTAGTAGCCCACTTGAAATCTGAGTATAGAACTAATATTTGTAGTTGATCTGAAATTCCGCTTCCAGTATTTGGCTGTTTATGTGCTAGTGGTAAAACTGCAGACACTAACTGGGCTTGCAGTTTTATAGAAAAGATGTAAGTACAAGTATGTTGCTAAATTAGCTGATGTTAAAGACAGGATTCTAACGTAATCTTTTTTCTTCCCCCTTCCATCATTCCGACATCTCTTTTTCCGAACTCTGAACTAAAGTGGAAGACAAGCATTCCAGTGATGCCAGTAGTTTGCTCCCACAGAATATTTTGTCTCAGACAAGCAGACACAATGACAGAGACTACAGACTGCCAAGAGCAGAGACTCACAGTAGTTCTACGCCAGTACAGCACCCCATCAAACCAGTGGTTCATCCAACTGCTACCCCAAGCACTGTTCCTTCTAGTCCATTTACGCTACAATCTGATCACCAGCCAAAGAAATCATTTGATGCTAATGGAGCATCTACTTTATCAAAACTGCCTACACCCACATCTTCTGTCCCTGCTCAGAGAACAGAAAGAAAAGGTATGCTGTTATTACTAGATGCTGCACGTTGAACTGTAGTTGAGTTTCTGATTATATGACATTATTTCCGTCAGCTTCAGTGAGACTCTGAATTATAAATTCGTTTAAAAGTCTTTTAGAATGTTACTGCATAGATTAGATCTTGAGTTAGCTGTAATTAGTTTTTTTCTCTTTATTTTATTAATTATGGAGCCTCAGAACTGGTTTTGTGTTTAACACTTTGAAGTCAAGTGCTTAATTTATAACAGTAATGGATAAAACAACTTATTAAAGCTAAATGAATGTCCCATCACACGTGTATACAAGTAATTTTGGGTGTTCTGTGATAATTGTCTTCATGATTTAGTCTAGAAATTGTCTCAGTTTTCACTTAAAATTTAATATGAAGAGAGACATTTTAAAACTTGTCATTTCCACATAACATGCAACTATTGGTTTCAGTTTGTGAATTAGACAGCTGAATTATGGGCCGTAAGATAAGGAGTCTTACGTCTGAATTAGGACTTAGTGAAAGAGTAGAGGTTAAAATTTGCAACCCAAAATCCAGTTCTGTGCTAATAACCATAGAATGTTCCAGAAAGTTAGAAAAAAAAATTGGGAGATGATGGATAATGGGAAGCATGGTGATGGGATAAGCATATTTGCATAGACCAGTCCCAGTCCCAGACTTTTAACACTGTTTTATGAAACTAAGGAAATTTAAAGGCATTAAGTAAACAGATCACTCTAATGAGTAGACTCATTAGCAGATTAGCACCAGTTAACTGTTGAGGAATTTTTCTTTCCTTTGGGTTTAGGAGATGTGACATGGACCTATTGAGTGTTCAAGCTTTTACTGTAATATCTGGCCCACTGTTTCACACTGACTTAATTTGTTGACAAAGGATTTAAGTACTTGGGTTTCTTTCACTTCTAGTTTCTTCTCCTTTTATGTATGTTGTTTGAATTTCCCCTGTAGCAGTTTTTGCACATTATTAAATCATACTTTATCATATAGTGCATAGTACATAAACAGGATATTCCAAATGTTGTCAAATTCCCCCAAAGATGATGTATCAGAATCATTGTACAAGTTATATTTTCCCTGATGCAGAACTTAATTTCCAAAAGAGAATTTCCTAGAAAATCTGATTTAATGCATTAATTTGTTAATTAGTAGTACTTTCTAAAGGAAGTTTGGTTTTCCAGTTTTGTCAGTTTTATTTTGGTTACAGAACATTTTATTTTTAAAAGCCTTTCTCAGTTTGAAAAAAAAAATCCTTTGGCCTTAAGATCTTTGGTATTTATCTCATTTTACCTCTTGTTCATTTAACAGCCTTTTTTTCAGCTCTTACCTTCATCTTGGAATTCTTTTCTTCCCTGACTTCTTGAGTACTGCTGCTCTTTAATTTCCCCACTCTTCTCTTCTTGCTCCTTAAATGTCAATAGAGTTTAGTCTCTTAGTGTGTTATTTTTCTTTTTTCTTCCCCCCTAACATGTTCTCATTTGCTGGCTGCCAATTCTTAGGACTACTTTGTCTACATAAGTGACTCCCAAATTGTTATTTCTAGCTCACACACATGTCTGCTTCCGTATCTAAGTAGTTGGTATCCAGAAGTTAATGTGTACCAAATGCCTCCCTTTCCCCTAATTTGTAGGTTCTTAGCGATAACACTATCCTCCCAACTACTCCGTGTTCTTTAACGTTCTTGCTCTTCTACCCCTACCCATCCATCAACAACTCTTGGATTCTTCCGGATTTTATTCATGTGTGTCCTCCCTCTTGCTGCTGCCACTGCCATGAGACTCAGATCATGGCTCTTGAAATAACCTCTAATAGCTGCTGGGCTTCCTTCTACCCAGTCTGTGCCCTTAGCAGTGACATCATCATACTGGGTTGTGTTTTTTTCTTGGCTTAAAATATTCTAGTGGTTTTTCCCAAAGGATCAAAGTTCATACTTCTCAATAAGACAATAGCAAGTCCTTGACAGTCTGATTGCGACTGTCTTAACTAGCTTGATCTCCAGTATTTTACTCTTACATTCTCTGTATAATTGATCTGCTAAAAACTTGTACTTCTTTTTAGATCATGTTATGCTCTTTTAGGTTTCATCCTTTGCTGAAAAGGATATATTCTTTCCTCCATTCCCATTCTGTTGAACTCAGGACTCTTTTTTTTTTTTTTCAGAGCCAGCTATGATGTCCTTCTGTTCCCAGTGTCAGTTAGCCTCTCAAATACTTTTCTTTTGGTCTGTTATTGCACTTACAACTTTATTTTAATTCTTTCAATTAGACTGTCCTATATAGGGTTAAACATTATGATTTATTGCTTTTTGTACCTTTTGTCACTCCCTGCCATCCTTCAAAACTTTAAGCACCATTCCTGAGAAAATTAATATAATAAAAAGTAAACTGTATACCTAGTTTGGTGCTAAATATTTTGTATACATTTTATTCTTTAAAACAACATTGTGAGGAAAAGAATTATCTGTTAAGATATGAAAAGCTTGAACATAGCTGAAGTCTAAGGCAATGGCGCCCTACTTCAGTACTCTTGCCTGGAAAATCCCATGGACAGAGGAGCCTGGAAGGCTGCAATCCATGGGGTCGCTGAGGGTCGGACACGGCTGAGCGACTTCACTTTTACTTTTCACTTTCATGCATTGGAGAAGGACATCTCAACCCACTCCAGTGTTCTTGCCTGGAGAATCCCAGGGACGGGGGAGCCTGGTGAGCTGCCGTCTATGGGGTCACACAGAGTCGGATATGACTAAAGCGGTTTAGCAGCTGCAGCAGCAAACGTATTGTGTTAAGATGCGGTGTCTCCATAAAATTGTATGCTATGAAAGAGATTACAAATCAATTCATGTTTAAATTCTACAGTGTCTTTGCTGATTACAAACTTTATGTGAGAATTTTACATATAATTTTAAGTTTCTAGGAAGCAACCTGATTACCTTGGAATTGGCTGTGTATATGAGGAAGATAGTATTTCCCCTTGCATGTGAATTGAAACAATATTATTCCCTTAAATAAATTGTGTAATTATTTGGATCTTTTCAGATTGTTTTCCAGTTAACCTTCCTGTTGACTCTTCTCATCAACATAGTGATTTCCTTGTTTGGATTTCCTTAACAAATAATTAAGAGGTTGATGGTTCATATAAGATGAGTCTTGGTCTTAAGTGCTAATAGTGTAGCTAAGCTGTATTTTAAGGGTGTCAGCAATAGAATGCTCTAATAAAGAATACAAGAGCAGGATCTCTGTCCTGACCACTTATATATCCCTAGAATAGGCAGTCGGTATTTGTGATATGTGAATAAATAACTGACAGAATGGTAATGTGCTGTTGAGGGCTGAGGAAGCACCTGCCTTGGTCATGGTTTAAAAATGTATTTGGAGAAAAAGTGTTACATATGTTGTGATCTAATTAAAGAAACCAGAAATAGATTTAGATCTGTGTAATGCCAGTATATCTTCCATTAAAAAGAACGTAAGGCAAATCAGACTCTGCTTGCTTGAGGGATAGAAGTGTGGAGGTGCTATGAAGCTGTTTGGTTTTGCAAAGAATAATAATTCTAGTATTAGGTAGAGTGAAACAAGGGTGTCAGGTTACCTCCTTACAGATTTATATCTTTGTTATAGTAACATTTGAACATCTGTTGGCAAGATTACTTTATTGGACAACAAAGTACAGAGAAACTCTGTGCTTAAAAAATGATGAAATTGAAGTTTTACAGATTGGTAGCCCATTGAACATTCTAAACTGATCCTGGCTCCACCCTCCTTTCCAGATTTGTATGACAAAATAGGCAGGAGACATGGGTCCTTGTTTTTTGATTTGGTGAAACAAGTGCCAAAGTCAGAAGAGATTAAAATTTCTTATTTAATAATTTTGAGTTATAGTTTATTAAATAAGTTTGAAAAGTAAATAGTAGCTGCAGAAGCAGACCTAGTCAGTGGCCTTAAGTAATTTCTCAGAAAATTTAGCATGTCTAAAGAGTCAGTTACATGCTGATTCTGTAGTCTTGTGCCTCAGCTAGAAAAGAATCCCCTTGCAATGTGAGAGACCTGGGTTCGATCTCTAGGTTGGGAAGATCACCTGGAGAAGGGAGGGCTACCCATTCCCTTATTCTGGCCTAGAGAATTATGGATTGTATAGTCCATGGGGTCGCGAAGTGTCGGACATAACTGAGTGACTTTGACTTTCTATAGTCTTAATCTAATAAGAAAGGGATTAGTCATTCTTAATATGAGGTATAAGTTAGTCACCTAAACTTCCTTTTTGGGTTCGATGATGTTTGTAGACTGGGTGAAATTAAAATGAACTCAAAGACTTTGCAGTGTATGTTAAGGCAGTAAGCCCACAGAGGAGGTCATAACTGGTTTTAAGTGGGCCACCATTCAGCCCTTCCTTGCTTTGCTTTAAACTACTTTCAGGATTACTAAATACTCATATAAAATTAAACCAGTTGGCCATAGAGGTACTCAGATATTTGAATAACTGGGGACATTAATGGGGATGGGGTGGTTAGTCTGATTTAGTCAGTTAGTTTACTAAAATTACGTTAATAAAGATGGCATTTTGAATAGTAGGACAGAGGGAATACTGGTGGTGAAAGAATATTAGAAAATATTTATTTATAACTTGAGAGTCAAGGAAGATCTTTTAAGTCAGACTCAAAACACATTTGCCTTAAAAAGTTCATAAAACTTCTCTATGACAGAGATACAAGAAACAAAGGTTGAAAGCAAATACCGAATTAGGAGAAAATATTTGGAACATATTTAAAACACAGTACGTTAAGGATACATTAAGAATTCATCAAAGCAGTATGAAAAAAACCCAAAACAATCCAGTTGAAAAATGAGAAAAGGATAGGAACCAGCAATTACAGAAGAAGAATTTTAAATTGCCTGTCTTGTTTTAGAATAGTTAGAGAAATTTACTCAAAATGAGACAAAGGCCTTAACTTAGGAGATAAAAGCTATAAAACTCTTGGAAGAAAACAAGGTAAAATCTTTATGACACTGAATTTGGTGCCGATACCTTGGATATGACACCGAAAGCACTGGCAACAGAAAGAAAAAATAGATAAATTGGACTTAAATTGAAAATTAAAAACTGTGCCTCAGAGGACGCTCTAGAGTGAAAAGACCCCACCCATGGATGGAAGGAAGCATTTGTTAAGTCACATTTGATTAGGGGTTAATATCCTGAATATACAGTAGTATGACTCAATGAGAAAGTGGACAGCCCAATTCAGAAATAGGTAAAGGAGTTCAAAAGACATTTTTCCAGATAACATAATCTAATGGCCAGTAAGCACATGAAAAAGGTGTTCAGCATCATTAGTCAACAGGGAAAGCAAATAAGACCACAGTGAAATATCACTTTATACACATTGAAAAACAGCTGCTGTGAAATACAGTTTGGCAGTTCCTCAACGGGTGAAACATAAATTACCGTAGGATCCTCCAGTGATTCTTGCTTAAGTGTAATCAGGAGAATTGAAAGCCATGGAATCAAATGGATATTTATACACCAAGGATCGCAACAGCGCTGTTCACAATAGCCAAATTGCAGAAACAATCCTAGGGTAAACAAAATATGATATATATATATACACACACACACACATGCAATATTACTCAGCCTTAGAAAGTAAGATTGTGATACACACTGCAGCACGGATAACTTTAAAAACATGCTCAGTGACACAAAAGGACAACTAATTGTGATCCAGTTCTATGAGGTACCCCAAATGGACAAATTCATGAACACAAACTAGAGCTGTGCCTCCTTAGGGTCTGTGAGATGGGGAGCTATTATTTAATTGTTTAGAGCATTTGTTTGGAAAGATGAAAAAGTTCTGCAGGTAAATTACGATGGTTGTGTGTCAGTGTGAATACACTTACTACTGGATTGTAAACCCAGAAATGGTTAAAATGATTAATTGTATGCTGTATGTTTTATCAGCATGAAAGTTCAAAAGAAAGATTACCAATTCAGTATTGGAAATTAAAATGACATTTTTTTTCACTCTTAAGATTAATGACAGATGGTAAAAGTGTGTATTATGGAGGTCACTTAAGTAAAATCTGTTAAGCTTTAAAGTAGGTTTATCCTTTGTATTATCAATGATTTCTCTGATTGAGTTAAAAACCAAGTTGCAAAAGCATAATTGTTATAAACGTCAATACCATACTTACTTTTATGTACATTTTAAATGCCTAGAAAAGTTATGAACAGACATAAGATTTAAAATTATGAATTATAAAATAAAGTCACAGATTATATACCAGGAGGTGTCACCTAGCTAGTTCACGGTTTGTTTTTTTTTCTTATTGTACACACTTTGTTTTCCCTTATTTCTCCATGTTGTATCCCCCTGTGTAACCATTCCTACACAGTGGAGTATGGAGGCTGCCCTCGTTGCATCAGTTGATAGAGCTTTGCTCCTGTGTCCTGTTCAGTATTATTGCAGCAACTATCAGAACATTGTAGGAAATTGTTTAGTAATGTAGTCAGTACCTTTTATTCTTTAAGTGCAGTATCTCTTTAGAGATCTTTTTGCAGATTGAGGAGTTATTTGGCATACCAGAAAAATATGGGTCAGAAAATTTTGACTTTAGTATATGCTGTCTTGAGTATTTTGAAAGCATATCTATAATTAGAAGAGGTGAGTGGATATTATTTAAGCCTTGAAAAGTTAGGTTGTGATAACATTTCTATGTGAATGGTCTAGTCTTTGGTAGATTACTCCCTCTACTGGTAAAAATTGGAAATATAAATGATTAATTCATAAAGAGACAAAAAAGTTTTATCAAAGCGAATATATCCAATTTAAAATCAAAGGGTAACATACTTATTTCATGGCTTATATAATAAAGACTTGGTTAGAGAATTACAAATGATTGAAATATCAGTTAGGAAAGTAACTTAGTTCATCTTAAATTTAAAATATGGTAGGATGACATTGCTACATTTCCTTAAAAAAGCCAGACACACAGAATAAAAATGCTGGAGCTAAAACTAGATACATTGCTTTGCCAACAACTGAAAAAAATAGGCTTAAAGCAACCTACAAAATTAATGCTTGGAAAAGTTGGAAAGTTTCTCATTTAAATAATGAGACTAGAGGCTGATGTTAAAAAGCAGAATAACTTTTTGAAGTGGCTTTGTAATGTAAAATACTGCATTAATTTTCTTAATTCATTAGTTGTCTTTATTTTTTAAGATTCAGATTTTTCAAATTAAGTCTAAATAAGTTATATTTGTTTCTAAGATTACGCAGTATTACTTGGCTTCATGAAAAATAAAGCAAGCTGGTCATTGCTTTATCAGTTGTTTTTGGCGATCTTGGGCTTTTCTCCCCCACTTTAAGGTTTGAACCTAGGAAGGTTCACATGTGTATGTGGAAGATGACTTTGTACACATGCACCTGCGCCTTTCTCGCCGAGTGAGGCATCAGTCAAGAAACATGTGATGCCGTTTTGGTGCTGGATCCCGTTTTGCTACCAGAGTTACAGAAATAAATACAACAAACTTCTTTTCCTGAAAGAGTCCCTTTTCTGCTAAAAGGGAGAGATAATAAGCTATCTAATAGAAGATGCTGAGTAATACCTGTGCTAGGGCATTCTGAACGTAAAGGAGCGGCACCCAACCAATAGCTTTCTTCTGTATTTTAGTGATAAGACTACCTTTCCGGGTAGCATCTTATGTTTTCATTATCACATATGATCTTTTGTTCTCAATTATACTTCTAGACTGAGACAAGTAATACTAAAAATGTACTTTGGGAGGACATTTGTATAGGTGTATCTTTTTTTTCCATAACCAACAAGGCGTGGCAGAATCACCCACAGAACTCTTGCAAGTTTACCATATTCTTGGACTCCCCCACCCCCATTCTGTTCTTTAGAACTGGGGTGGAGCTCTGTATCTTCTTTTTTGTTGTTGTTTTTAAACTCATGAGTAATTCTGCTACAGTCATTCTCAAACCTTTTGAAAAGAGAATTTCTGGCCTTTAGAGATGTTACTTCCTAGAAATACTGAGCAGTGTCAGCTGGTTTCCATAGTGTTCATCAGTAATCTCTTACAAAACTGTGAAAGACATGTGTCTATCCATAGGATAAATAAACATTTATTTACATTATTACATTATCTCTGTGAGGGTGATGTGTATTAGTTTTCTGTTTTGGAGTGTTCTACTTTTTCTGGAATGAGGAATAACCTGAAGAATTTTCGAGCCCCTGTTTATTTTTCCAGTCTGGATTTAGCAGCTTTGAAACAAATGTGGAAACAACACCTTCTCCAACTCCTGTCCTTGAAGGCTGAAGAAAACCTAAGTAAAGCAACAAAAAGGTCATTTCAGAGGGATATAAGTACTGACTTAATTGTTCATAAAGGAAGTAAAAATAGAACTTGTTTCATTCTAAACATCATTAAGATATTTAAACTGTTTATTCCTTAAGCCAAACTTAAGGTATAATGATCTGTAGAAAACTGCTGCTATTGTCTAGAATTGCCTCATGAAATGTAGTAACTTTTCACAAGAAAGATCTTATTTCCTTCAAGTTTCTTTTTACTTGTTTATGATTCCAAACAAATGTTTGAAAGCAAAGCTGAACATGGCAAGCAGTCTGCTAAGACTTACAGACCCTCCTTTAAAATGTGTGCTTTGTAAAATGAAAATATCTGTCTTACAAAAATGAAGATGTGGAGACCGAAATGGATCATAAGAGATCAGCATATACATGAAATGTACTGAAAGCAGCTCTGAGTCTGGATTTTAGAGAGCTACTGTCCCTAGTTCTTTTGACCATTACAGCAGTGTTGTTAAAAGGCTGGTAAAGGAGGTTTGGTTTTTTCTTATTTTGCAGTAAGCTTCCTATTAATTCCCAGCTTCTTTGGGGCCATGAAGATTAACGAATGTTTAGTTCCTAGAATTGGAATTAAAGATTTGTACTTACTAGGTAGCAATGTGATATTCAAATACAGTGTTCCTGAAACTTTTATATACCATAGTAGCAGTCTTAATTAAGTTGTATAATGTATATGAGCTTGAAAGTCTTAAGGAAATGGGTTTATAGGGGGAATTAAAACAGCCTTTCTGCCAGGATTGTAAGAGTGTATGGATATCTTGGTTAATCTAGTATAAATGTCGTTACCTCCTGTTTTTAATTCTTTGCTTCATTAAAGTGACTGTATTAATAAAATATGATACAAAAATACCAGTTTGTGTTCCTTTTCCTGTGGTAGACATACGGTTTGTTTCTAGTTTTGTGCTAAATTTTTTTTTAATCACAATACCATTTCAAGAATTATTGAATATTTTCTTCTAATTTACATACATTAGAGTTTCTCTAAAAGGGTGTATACCTAAGATGAATTAATTGGGTTATGAAGTACATGTACCTCCAGTTTTTCTAGAGAATGCCAGATTATCTTCCAGTGTAGTTATGTGAGTTTAGCTTCCACCTGAGATGCTGTTTCTATTACTCCTTATCAGTATTGGGTATTTTTAGACTTTTGGGGTATTTTTCTCAATATGAATGTAAAAGAATATTCTGTTGCTTTTTAATGTATATTTTCCTGATTATCAGTGAAGTTGAGGATCTTTTGTTTTTTAAGCCGTTCATGTTTTTCTGTGAATTGTCTTTTCATGTGTTTCATTCCTTTTTCTATTTGTGTTTCTTTGATTTGTAGACATTCCTTAAAGTATTTTGGTTACCAGTCCTTTGGGTGTAATTATTTTGCTCTTTGTCATTTTCTGCATCCTCACATCAAAGTTATTTTTCTGTGTTTTCCTCTACTATTTCTTAAGACTTAAATGTATATATAAAAGTTATATCTGCCTTAAATTGGTTTTGTTTTAAATTTTCACTTAGCTATGTTCTTTTTCTTAGAGTTTTGTGGCTTTTACTAACCCATACCTCTTCAAATGCTACCAAAAATGCTGTTGGGATTTTAATTTCAGTTATCTTAAATCTATGTAAATAATTTGCAATGACAGCTTTCAAATTATGATAATTTTTCATGCATGTTTTCTACTTTTTTTGTGTGTACATTGAAACACTGAGGTTGGGATTTTGTGGGCTTTTTTTTTTTTTTTTGCTATTAAAAGAATCTTTTTTAGTGCTGATAACCTTTAAATGATACAAATAGAGATAGTTCATTGCCTTCTATATTTAATTCCAGAAGAGGAGTATGTAATTCTAAAACTCAGTTAAGTATAAAAGTTTAGAGTAGGAGTCTCCTGTTATTTATCACATCCTAGTGCATTCTGGGGTTGCTCACCATCATGCCTATTCTGATTTTCATATTTAAGTAGACTGTTTTCATGGTGATGAACATTTTCACCTTACTTTATGATGCATATAAATTCTTAGAATTGTATTGTCCCTTTATATCTTAATGGAACCTTATTTGGAAGTGTAGTCAATACAGGACAGTACCATGGAGGTATTGAGAGTTCGGTTCCAGACTACAACAGTGAAGCAAGTATCACAAATGAATATTTTGACTTACCAGTGTATATAAAAGTTACCTCTGCGTTATACTGTAGTCTGTTAAGTGTGCAGTAATAGCATTATGACTAAAATCTGTGATAACCTCTAGGGGGTGAGATGGGAGTAGGTGGGAGGGAAACTCGAGGGAGGGGATATAGGTATATAGTATATATATGGTTGATTCACAGTGGTGTACAACAGAAACACTATTGTAAAGCAATTGTATTCCAATATTTTAAAAATACGTGCCTTAGTTTAAAAAGAATGCTGTTGGGAAAATGTGTGGGTAGACTTGCAATACAGAGTTGCTGTGGAAAGCTTCGATTATTTAGGGGGGGGATGAAAAAGGTAGTAACTACAAAATGCAATAAAACAAGATGTGCTTGTACATGTATTTGAGACATTATTACTAATAAGCAGAGTGGTGCTTTGAAACTCAGATACAGGTTTGGTAGCATCACTTTTTTCCCTGGTGACTTTAAGCAAGTTACATAGTCTTTTTTGTACAGTTTTGTCATCTGTGAAATCAGTGTGTGACATATCTACCTCATATCTAGTCAGCCAACTATTTCCTGATTCCCCTCTGTGCTACCTTGGGAATGAGATTACTTGAGTTAGGTGCCTGGCACATGCATGGATCTTGCTTGTTTGATGTTGGTTCCAATTTCCAGTATTCAAGTTACGGTTTTCAGCCTTATTGTCTGCTTTGTCTTTAGAATCTACATCAGGAGACAAGTCTGTATCACACTCTTGCACAACTCCTTCCACATCTTCAGCCTCTGGACTGACCCCACGTCTGCACCTCCAGCATCCGCTTCAGCAATCCCTGTCTCTCCTGTTCCACAGTCACCAATACCTCCATTACTTCAGGACCCAAATCTGCTTAGACAGTTGCTTCCTGCTTTGCAAGCCACGCTGCAACTTAATAATTCTAATGTGGACATATCCAAAATAAATGAAGGTAAATTTTCATGGTTAACAGTTTCTCAAAAGGTCATTTGCAGTGTGCAAAATTACATAATTAGTAAAATTCCCAGTATAAAAATTAGCAATACTTTAATTTTCTATATATTCTCCAGGACTTGTCTGTGTACCTGGTAGTTACCAGAGATGATTATAATTGTTCTGTTAACTTAATGTTTATGGTGAATTAAAAAAAAAAAAAACAGAAAAAAAGAGTATTTGCTAAAATTGATAGAAAACACTTAGTCTCTAACATATTTCAAAAAGCCTCCTATATAATTTGAAGTATTTTAAATATGCTAATTACTAGGACTAAGCTAAGAGTAGGAATTCAAGTAGTTCTTGAACTACTTAAACATCTATGAGAAGGGAAGTAATGGATATGTTATGCTGTTTTCCCTAGTTTAATTGCATTGTTAATTGCAATTTTGCTTTTCAGTATACTACTAAAGTATTTAGACAGCCACCTCAAAGAAGTCTGAGTAAAAATGGATATAGTTTGTAAGCCATTCAGATTGAAGTATTAAATCTTAGGAATATTGCAAAATTCTGTTTGCATGCATTTTCATATAATATATTTAACAGTACTGTTAAGTGGTTAAGTTCTTCCTTTATTATAAAAATAGAGCTATTCCAGGCTAGTTGGTCATTAGTCGTCCAGTCTTCTCATCATTTCTGTATTCTCTTGTTTGATAGGTAAAGGTTTTACTAGACAAAGTAGGAGTTTTAAATAGTTTGAAGAAACCATAGCCTAAGAAAATGTTGATAATAAAAGATCTTACGCTTCAAAAATACATAGTATTCCAAAGTACCCAGCTTTTTAATATCCATTTTTGAAAGATTGTTGGGGTAGGTGTTGATGTAGGATTTGAGTGCTCAGCTTATCTAATAAAGCAGTTGCATGAAACAGCTGCTGTTTATCCCGTTCATTCCAAGTAATATACTAAGCACCTTGCCTGTGTGTGGATAGGTTCCTGGTATAGTCAGAAGTTCCAGTGAATACTCTACTGTTTTAAACGTCTCAAGGAGTTTTCCTTTAACTGAATACCTAAATTTTACTGGAAAGGAAACTCTACTGTTTTATTGTATATGCCCTTTCAGTTTCTTTGCCTCTGCCTCAGATCATTCCCCATGTCTAGACCTGTTGTATTACTCCTGTCTTCTAGACTCAATTTGGGAATTCTAGTATGAAACGATTTTTTTCTGGGTTCTTTTTTGAATTTTCAAGTTTTTACTAATACTACATATGCTGCTGTGTTTTTATTTGAATTTAAGATGTACTGTGTTTCTAGTTCTTACAGCAGCTGTGACACAAGCCTCATTGCAGTCTATAATTCACAAATTTCTTACTGCTGGACCATCTGCTTTCAACATAACTTCTCTGATTTCTCAAGCTGCTCAGCTTTCCACACAAGGTATTTATGTAATTTTAGATACCTCTAGAGTTGTGTCTTTAAGGCAGGCAGGTGGGATTAATAACAGATTTCTTTTAATCTTTGAAGAAAAAGTAACTGATAATTTTATTTTGATTTTTTAACACTGTTTTATACAAGTAGCATTTTTCTTCACCTTTTTAGATGAAACAGTCTTTTCACATTTATCTTATGCTGTATATATATTTAATTCAGCATGTAAGTCGTTAATGAGGTATCCTGCTCCAAAGCTAAAATAAACTACTGTATGCTCTCAATCTTTGTGAATCATTGACTCTGTTTTCAGAGTTGAACTTTGGTTTCAGTTGGTGTTAGATGATTTTTGGTCAGAGGATGTGGAAATGCTTTAGTCCTGCCTTGAGTTAACCAGCCCTCTTCTCTGTGCAGGTGTCTAGTTAGAGGTGACACCACGGAGCAGATGGGAAATAAAAGGGTCCTTGATTTATCCCTGAGCTCCAGTGCAGAAAGCTGCTCAAGTGAGCAGGACTGCTGATCAACCAGCGCAGTGAAAAAACTCTTGAGAGACCCTTTGGGTAGACTCATGGGGTGGGAATCTGAGGGGGACAAGAAGTAAGGCTGAAATCAGGATGCTTTCCTGGTGAGACTGTGTTCATACTTGGAGTGGGTGCTGTACTGGGTGGCTGGTCTCTGATGGGTCATGTGGTCAGTATGGCCCCAGTCGGTAGAGATGCTGACTTTTTCAGATAGGTGTTCTTTTGGGGGTTATCGAGCATGTGCAGAATTGTAAAGATCTGCCCCACGTCAATTACAGAGGTTTCTGGTTTATTTTACTCTTCACAGCCCAACCATCCAATCAGTCTCCAATGTCTTTAACGTCTGACGCATCATCCCCACGATCGTATGTGTCTCCAAGGATAAGCACACCCCAGACAAACACAGTCCCCATCAAACCTTTGATCAGTACTCCTCCTGTTTCATCACAGCCAAAGGTAAGTTCTGACAAAACGTGGTCCACTGGAGAAGGGAATGGCAAACCACTTCAGTATTCTTGCCTTGAGAACCCCATAAACAGTATGAAAAGGCAAAAAGATATGACACTGGAAAAATGAACTCCCCAGATTGGTAGGTGCCCAATATACTATTGGAGAAGGATGGAGAAATAGCTCCAGAAAGAATGAAGAGACAGAGCCAAAGCACACACAGTGCCCAGTTGTGGATGTAACTGGTGATGGAAGTAAAGTCCGATGCTGTAAAGGACAATATTGCATAGGAACCTGGAATGTTAGGTCCATGAATCAAGGTACATTGGAAGTGGTCAAACAGGAGATGGCAAGACTGAACATCAACATTTTAGGAATCAGTGAACTAAAATGGACTGGAATGGACGAATTTAATTCAGATGACCAATATGTCTACTGTTGTGGGCAAGAATCCCTTAGAAGAAATGGAGTAGCCCTCATAGTCAAAAGACTCCGAAATGCAGTACTTGGGTGCATCCATCTCGACAGAATGATTTCTGCTCGTTTCCAAGGCAGACCATTCAGTATCACAGTAATTCAAGTCTGTGCCCAACCACTAATGGTAAAGAAGCTGAAGTTGAGCGATTCTGTGAGGATCTATAAGACCCTCTAGAACTAACACCAAAATGATGTGCTTTTAGGGGACTGGAATGCAAAAGAACGAAGTGAAGAGATACCTTGGAGTGTAACGGGCAGGTTTGACTTCGGAGTGCAAAATGAAGCAGGGCAAAGGCTGACAGAGTTTTGCCAAGAGAACGCACTGGTGTTAGTAAACACTCTTCTTCCAACAACACAGGAGATGACTACACATGGATATCACCAGATGGTCAATACTGAAAATCAGATTGATTATATTCTTTGCAGTGGAAGATAGAGAAGCTCTATACAGTCATCAAAGACAAGACCAAGAACTGACTCAGATCATGAACTCCTTATTGTGAAATTCAGACTTATATTGAAGACAGTAGGGAAAACCACTGGACCATTCAGAAATGACCTAAATCAGATCCCTTAGGATTATACAGTGGAAGTAACAAATAGATTCAAGAGATTAGATCTGATAGAGTGCCTAAGGTCTATGGACAGAGGTTTGTGGCATTGTACAGAAGGTGGTGATCAAAACATCCCCAAGATAAATGCAAAAAGGCAAAATGGTTGTCTGAGGACTTCTTAAAAATAGCTGAGAAAAGAATAGAAGTGAAAGGCAAAGGAGAAAAAGGAAAGCTATATCCATCTCAATGCAGAGTTTCAAAGGTAGCAAGGAGAGATAAGAAAGCCTGCCTCACTGATCAATTCAAAGAAATAGAAGGAAACAATAGAATGGTAAAGACTAGAGATCTCTTCAAAAAACTTAAGAGATACCAAGGGAACATTTCATGCAAAGATGGCACAATAAAGCATAGAAACAGTATGCTGTGAAAGTGCTGCACTCAATATGCCAGCAAATTTGGAAAACTTGGCGGTGGCCACAGGACTGGAAAAGGTCAGTTTTCATTCCAATCCAAAGAAAGGCAGTGCCAAAGAATGTTCAAACTATCACACAGGTGCACTCATCTCACACACTTGGAAAGTAATGCTCAAAATTCTCCAAACTGTGCTTCAACAGTTCGTGAGCTGAGAATTTGCAGATGTTCAAGCTGGATTTGGAAAAGGCAGAGAACTGGAGATCAAATGGCCAACATCCATTGGATCATAGAAAAAGCAAGAGAATTCCAGAAAAACATCTACTGCTTTATTGAATATGTCAAAGCCTTTGACTGTGTGGATCACAACAAATTGGAAAAGGCTTCCAAGAGATGGCAATACCAGACCACCTTACCTGCCTCCTGAGAAATCTGTATGCAGGTTCAAGAAGCAACAATCATAACCAGACGTGGAACAGCGGACTAGTTCCAAATTGGGAAAGGAGTACGTCAAGGCTTTATATTGTCACCCTGCTTGTTTAACTTATAAGAGTACATTTCACAGAGTACATCATGCCGAAATGCCAGACTGGATGAAGAACAAGGTGGAATCAAGATTGCCAGAAGAAATATCAATAACCTCAGATATGCAGATGACACCACCCTTATGGCAGAAAGTAACGAGGAACTAAATAGCCTCTTGATGAAAGTAAGAGAGGAGAGTGAGTAAGCTGGCTTAAAATTCAGCATTGAAAATACTAACATCATGGCATCCAGTCCCGTCACTTCATGGCAAATAGATGGGGAAACAGAAGCTGACTTTATTTTCTTGGGCTCCAAAATCACTGCGGATGGTGACTGCAGCCATGAAATTAAAAGACGCTTGCTCCTTGGAAGAAAAGCTATGACCAACCTAGACAACATATTAAAAAGCACAGATTTTACTTTGCTGACAAAAGTCTGTCTAGTCTCAAAGCTGTGGTTTTTCCAGTTAGTCATGTATGGATTTGAGAGTTGGACTATATAAAGAAAGCTGAGCACTGAAAAATTCATGCTTTTGAACCATGATGTTGGAGAAGACTCTTGAGTCCCTTGGACTGCAAGGAGATCAAACCAGCCATCCTAAAGGAAATCAGTCCAGAATACTCAATGGAAGGACTGATGCTGAAGCTCCAATACTTCAGCCACCTGAGGTGAAGAACTGACTCATTGGAAAAGGCCCTGATGCTGGGAAACATTGAAGGCAGGAGAATGGGTCGACAGAGGATGAGATGGTTGGATGGCATCACTCTCTTGATGGACATGAGTTTGAGCAGTCTCCTGGAGTTGGTGATGGACAGGGAAGCCTGCCGTGGGGTTGCAGAGAGTCCACTGAACTGAACTGACTGGTAGGTACATCGCCTCTGAGGGGAATTGGGAAAGAACACACTTTAGGCTAAAACAAGTTTTCATAGTGTTCTAGACTGTGTATGGAGGAAGAGCCCTTCTTTGGGAGTGAGGTGGTGGTCGGATGTGTGGCTGGTGACTGAGAATAGATGCAGGTTAATCTCAGCTAATGGAGGGCTTGGAGGAGTGAGTTGCACCGGTGCCCCTTCTCTGCATTGATGCTGTTCTCTCTTTATTGACTTCATGGATAAAGGTTTACTAATAGTCTTATTTTTGTAAAATTTTTAGACTCCAAGCTGTGAGAGAATATGTTTTCCAGTGATTTCCTCATACTTTTTTATAGAAATTTCTGTGGCAAGAGCTTTGTATCTAATTTTCACATCAGCTACTGTTTGCTTCATTTGATAGAAACTTTTTCATTAAGTCTGATTTTTATGGTCGAGTCATTTTTAGACCCAGGCCTTTCTAAATATAGAACCCATTTTATGAAGCTATATTGCTTGTTTGTCCAAGTAAAACCTTACATTGTTGGCTCCTCACAGCACAGTTAGACTGTTGCTAGTCTCTGTTCTTATTGGGCTGTGAACAGGACCTTATGATGCTGCAGTTGGACTTTTACGCTGCATTCTTTGATTCTTGCTCACAAATTCATAAGCAGTTCCCAGTCATCCTCATTCTGTGCTTTTGTAGCATACCACCAGTAAAACTTGAGCTATTTGGAAGTTGAAATGTATGCGTTATAACTTTTTTTGAACCTTACTGTTAACTGTATGGGGAAATTGTTTTTCAAAGCTGTAAAACAGGGGGCTGTTTGACACCATGGCAGAGAATGCCTTACTTAAATAAAATCATAAGCAGAAGCCTAAAAATAAAAATGTATCGAAATGTGGCTTGAAATGGATGGTAGGCCAGCTCTTAGGTCTTCCTGTCGGCTCATCCCTTCCCTACTTGAGTCATGTTTCTGTGTGTGTTGTAGATTGCTGTTTTAAAATTTTGAGTTACAGTTGTTAGTTTTCTGTGTAGTTCCTTATTGTTTACTTGTATTTTGATGAGAGAAGAATTAAAATGTGAGTTTTAGCACAAGAGACCTATTCTTAGAGCTTATGACTTACCTTGTGGTATTCTAAGAGCACAGTGAAAGATGGCTGTACACAGCATGAGTGGTTGTGTTGGGTTTACAGTTGATCGTAACATTGTCACTTCAAGTCCTATAAGCAGATGGCTTGCAGTTTTTTGCATTATAAACCTTTCAGATTGTCTTTAAAAGTAAGTGGTCATTTGATCTTATATAGATCTTATTAAAATGTTCTTTATAAACTAACATGCTTTTGTACATATTTTGGACTTACATTGAAAACTGCTTGTTTTCTGTCACATGTGCGTATGAAAATATACGTGTCCACAGTGGTAACCATGGACCTCTTGGTCTACCACTGTAGGGTGCCATCTCTTTGAAGCCCACTCCAGTTAAATTGCATATGGGCCATAGCTCATTCTCTGATAGACAAGTCTATACATTCTCTTCATTTGTGATCGAATTTTAAGCATCTGTATTTGTATGATGTGGTGTAATATATTTATTGATATAGAAGTAATAGTAAATCAGAAAAGATGTTACAGTATATTGGGAAGAAAATGGGGCTTAAAATCAGGAAAACTAGTTTCTTAAGCTGGTTGGCTTAAGTAATCGTTTGGCCCTGGGCCATTTTATGAAGAAATGAGATCTAAGCCTCAAAACTTTCTTCTAACTACATGACCTTTGGAAACTCATTTGATTCTCTTCTTTAAATCTCCATATTTTATATTGTTCAAGATTACTAACTAGACTTGGAGGGATCTGAAGATTTGGGCCCTAAATGACAATAGTTTACATAATTAAGTGTGGCTGTATCGCTAATACTGATCTTAATTGTGAACATTTAAGACAATTCTTACCTTAAAAAAAAATCACTGAACAGAAATAATTAGAAAGTTTTCATTGGCAGAACTTTTGCTCTTACCTAGTTTCCACTGCTTTGTCTATGTGGTAGAAGCCTGTCTCACCAGATTTTGACATTCCAGGTTAGTACTCCAGTAGTTAAGCAAGGACCAGTTTCACAGTCGGCCACACAGCAACCTGTAACTGCTGACAAGCAGCAAGGTCATGAACCTGTCTCTCCTCGAAGTCTTCAGCGCTCAAAGTAAGTTGATTTTGTGTGTTGAGGCAACACTGTTTTTTCCTTCTATTACCATACTATTTGGATATTATATATGCATAGTAGAACTTGATCTTGGAAGAATCCATGGATAGCCTAACATAGTTTTGTGTATTATAAAATTTACAAAGGCAAATCTTACTAGATTGTCTCTAGTAGTGTATCCTGAGTTATTTTGAAGAAAGTGGCTCTCTGTTTAGAATTTTGCTTGATGGAATACAATGGGAGTAACTATATATGACACTTCACTTGTAGAGGCACATGATTTTGTACTACTTCATTCATTGGAAATGATAACTTCCCAGTAGCAGTTTTAGATTTGAGTTTATTGATAAAGCCAAAAACCTCACATCTGAAACTTGGGTCAGTATTTTCCAACTAATGTGTGTCAGGCCTTCACGATAGCCTCAACTCTGAACCTTTAGTCTTTAGGGGCTGCAATATAATTTTAAATATCCTCAGTGATGAAAACTCTTCATCTTTTGGGAGACTTCATTTTTGGAAATAACTGAAATTCATTCAGAGCAAAGTCTGGTGTAAGGCAGCTGGAAAGTCAGCTTTAGGGTATTACATTCTTGATTCTCATCCCCAAATCCTGGCCCAACCATACAGGTGAAAAGATAAGCAACCTCAGAGTGTTCCCCATTTTTTATCTTATTTTGCCACTGAACTCATTCATTGTGAGGCAGTTACAATGTCTGTTTTGCTTTACGCTATCTCACCCTTTGATTACGCACTTTACTCCGATTTTATTTTATTATTTTCATTTTTACTCTGATTTTAAAGAGTCAAAACCTGTGAACTTTTCACCCTCCATGTCTTCATGTATTTAAAATATATTGATGTGCCTTATACCTACAGCTGTTCTAATGTGACCATTGCTTAGTCACATCCTTATCAGTGTTTGTAGTATACAAAGTCACAGGTTCCACTGTCAAGTTTGGGTGAGTACAGATATTTTAAATTCAGCCCTGACATTACTGTTCAAAGGGCTCTTTTAATCTCCAGAAGTGTATTAGGAATATGATATAAGTATTCTTTGGATTTTAAATTATACTTAATATTAAAATAATGTTATTCTTAGGAATTTGGGTATCTTTAAGTTAATTAAAGGTATTGACAGGCAATGTTTAGGATACCTAGCAACCACTTTTAACCATGCTCCACGTTCGGTGATCTTTTCTCGTAGCAGCCAGAGAAGTCCATCACCTGGTCCAAATCACACGTCTAGTAGTAACGCATCAAATACAGCAGTTGTACCACAGAACTCCTCTGCCCGACCTCCGTGTTCACTAACACCGACTCTTGCAGCACACTTCAATGAAAATCTCATCAAGCATGTTCAAGGATGGCCTGCAGATCATGCGGAGAAGCAGGTACGCCACAGTCCCAGCAGGTGTTCTGCCTGTGGTTGGCTTGGCAGCTCAGTTCCACTTTGAGAAAATCTAACCTGGACCCTGTGGATTCGAGCAGTCTATAGAACAACTAATTTT
Organism: Aepyceros melampus; assembly: GCA_006408695.1. Lineage (NCBI taxonomy): Eukaryota > Metazoa > Chordata > Mammalia > Artiodactyla > Bovidae > Aepyceros > Aepyceros melampus. The sequence goes on along the minus strand of SJXQ01001430.1, from coordinate 171,498 downwards.
TCATTAGGTTGTCTGTGGTCACTTTGTAAAATATTTGATATGTACTTGCAGGATATTTGTGAGGTAGCTTTCTGTGGTTCACATATTTTAATTATCATTATAGCTCCCATTGTCAAGCGCTCAGTGTTTAGCTTGTGCTAAGTGCTTTATGTTTATTTTTTCCATTTTCTAAAACTAGTGACTAATGCAGATCATGAGTTTTTCGTTTTACTAATGAGGCCCTTAAGACCAAATGATCTGTACAAAGGTCACTCAATTACTAGATACGACTCAAAGCCAGCATGCTTTTCCTACTCAGCCAGCTACTCTGATCCTTTTAGTACAGTTGACCCTTAAACAACTTGGGTAGGGGGCTGACTCTCCACACAGTCAAAAATCCAAGTATGGTTTATAGTCAGCCCTCTATATCCACAGTCCCTCACCCCCAGATCAGCCAACCGTGGATTGTGTAGGACAGGGGTGTTGATTATTGGGAAAAATCCATGTGTAAGTGGGCCTGTCTGCACAGTGTAAACCTCTGTTGTTCAAGGTTCAGCTAACTACTGAAAATTAGAAACACTTGTACTTTGGGATGAAGGACCAACCCTAGCACATTCCAGTTACTGCTACTGCTACTGTTTCGTTTTCTCAAATGACTAACCATCTGAAGTATTCTGTGAGCTCATGGTCATGCATTGTGTATCTCTTGATACAGTGATACAGTAAGGCCTTTTTATCAGTGTTATACCTGGACTTCACTTTGGCTGATCCAGCATTTTTTATTAACCACAAATCATGAGTCTTTCTATCTTACTGCTGTACTACCATGAGACTGAAAATAGTATCTTCTCAAGAAGCCTGAGGGGCGAAATCTTAAAGGAATACATTTCACCATTAGAGATGGTTGTGTTTTTTTTTTTAAATCATTCCTTGCCCACCCCAGATCCATGAGCATTTTTGTGGATTTCAAAGAAAAGATTTATTCTATAATCTTGATATAAAGTTACATTCTCTATTTTTGTATGTGAATATGACTTACTTTTCATGAGATTTTCATTTCTTTTATAGGCATCAAGATTGCGAGAAGAAGCCCATAACATGGGAAGCGTTCATATGTCAGAAATTTGTACTGAATTAAAAAATTTAAGATCTTTAGTCCGAGTATGTGAAATTCAACAACTTTGCGAGAGCAAAGGTAAACTTTTCAATGAAGTAAATTTAATTTAAAGTTCTCTTTGATAATATCACATTCCATAATATTTTGAACTGTTTCATAATTTAGTAATATTCCTGATGAATGGTAATGGCATCTAGATTTTATTTCTTTTAACCTATGGTATAAATGCTTTATTTTTAAACTTTTTTTCTTGGATAATGACTACATAAGGTACTTGTTTTATTTAAAAAGTGAGATATTGACAGCGACCAGTTACCAGGAGTCCCCTCTTTTGGTTGAGAACAGTGCCCTCTTAACTGAGGGCACTGTATATCTCAGTCGACATTCAAACTACTGATTACGTTGTCCTTGAAGCATCAATAGATCCCTTGGAAATTACATGAAGAGTTTAGTTGTCTAGGAAGTTTAATGATGTATATGTACTTTCTTTAATTGTTTTCACCTTAACTCTGTCTTGTATTTCTTAATGATGTAGTATTTTATTCAAGTAGGATTTCTATATTGTGTTAAATAGTATAGGTTATTTTCTTTTTCAATGCCTGTTACAAAATTGAGGACACACTTTGAGTGGCTTCACATCCTGTCTGTGTTGAGTCAGTGTGTCAGATGTAATCTTGTCATGAAACCACAGATACCAAGTCATGGTTTATGGTAAACTTGGGAAAGTGAGTTTTTTCCTAACCTTTCAACGACTAAAAAGTCTGGAAACACTTCCTGAATATCAGTTGGGATTTTTTTTTTACTCTAGGATTGCTCCGAAAGTAGTTCTGACATATGTAAAACCTTACTTTGGCTTGCTCGACAGATATGCAGCTACTGAAACATAGTCACAAACCGCATTTGACCATATGGTATCAAGCAGTAATTGACACGGTTCACAGAAAAGGAGTAGTGTTACGAAGTTCATAAAAATCTAGTTAGCTGTGGAGTTTGTGTTTTTATATTTTGTTTTAAATATGCATGTCAGCTGGACTTTGCTCCATTTTTATGAACCTACATTTCTATTGAGAATTGTTCTTCGAATTATTGAGAAAGGGTTAGAAAACTAGGAAATATTTTAACTTTTGTCATCTCAGTACTTTAATATTTGTCATATTTTCAAATGGTTATTTTGTCCTAACTAAACTGAACAGTTTTAAATTACTTCATCATAGCTAGTAGTTAGTCATTTCTTTGTAAAGCTATTTTTATAGTTGAAAGTTTGTTTTTTCTGTAAAATTTATAATGACTGCATGGGCTCTAATGCCGTCTCTTTTTTTTCAGGATACTATTTTTGAGACAACAAATTAAGGAACTCGAAAAGCTAAAAAATCAGAATTCCTTCATGGTGTGAAGATGTGAATAATTGCACATGGTGTTGAGAACAGGAACTGTAAATCTGTTGCCCAGTCTTAACATTTTTGAGCTGCATTTAAGTAGACTTTGGACCGTTAAGCTGGGCAAAGGAAATGACAAGGGGTCGGGGTCTGTGAGATTCACTTCAGGGGAAAGATACAAGATTGATTTGTAAAACCCTTGAAATGTAGATTTCTTGTAGATGTATTCTTCACGTTGTAAATATGTTTTGTAGAGTGAAGCCATGGGAAGCCATGTGTAACAGAGCTTAGACATCCAAAACTAATCAATGCTGAGGTGGCTAAATACCTAGCCTTTTACATGTAAACCTGTCTGCAAAATTAGCTTTTTTAAAGAAAAATTTGGGGGGTTAATTTATCATTCAGAAATCTTGCATTTTCAAAAATTCAGTGCAAGCGCCAGGCGATCTGTGTCTAAGGATGCGATTTTGAACCATATGGGCAGTGTACAAAATATCATGAAACAACTGTTTCCACACTTGCACCTGATCAAGAGCAGTGCTTCTCCATTTGTTTTGCAGAGAAATGTTTTTCATTTCCCGTGTGTTCCATTTCCCTCTGAAATCCTTGATCTGATTTTATCCATTTTTTAAGGCTCCTCTTTTTCTCCTTTCTTAAGGCACTGTTGCTATGGCACTTTTCTATAACCTTTTCATTCCTGTGTACAGTAGCTTAAAATTGCAGTGATGAGCATAACCCACTTGTTTGTATAAATTATTGAAATCCATTTGCACCCTGTAAGAATGGACTTAAAAGTACTGCTGGGCATGTGTGCTGAAAGTACATTGATTGCTCAAATATGAGGAAATGGCCCAATGAACATGGTTGTGGGAGGGAAGAGGAAACAAAGCTAGTCAGATGTGAATTGTATCTGTTGTAATAAACATGTTAAAAGAAACAAAAATTGTTATTTTTCTTTACCTTCGGTCAATGCATATTAGAATTTGAACTACCTGGGGATTCTTTATCAAAACTATTCTTGTTGAACATTTATGCTTCATTGAAATAATTCCTTAAGGGAGGTTTTGTTTAAAGCATATTAACAGGAAAATGTGTATAAGACTATTTAATGAAATAAGAAATTCAACAAGAACAATTAAGTCACTTCCCAAGTGGTTGTCATTTGTTAAAACCCTGGTTTACCTGTCTTGCTATTATGACATTTCATTTTGAAGGATGTTTGTGTTGTAGCTAACTGTTCAAGTCTGGTGCTGACTGCTGTTCTTAGCCATCACAAAACGCTAAATTTGTGTAATTGGAGCTTCCTGCTGTTACCTGGAGATGGTGGGAAAGCTCAGCTTTGTATATTGTTTCCTAAAGTATATTAAAATAAAAAAAGAAACTATTGCTACTATAAAATTACCTTGGCTTTTTTTTTCTTTGCTAAAATATTGGTCTCGTGGCCTTAGCATGACACTGCCAGTATTAAATCAGATCACAAGGGTTTCTTTATGCAGAAAAATCTCCTAATTCAAAATCTTATCCGATTTAGAGACTTTTTTTCCTGTTGAGGCAGATGCATTCATGTGCTTTCAGAACTGCCAGCACCAAGGGCTTATTTTGTAATGTTAGACATTGTTGCTACATTCTGGGATGCAAAAATTCAAAATGCTCTTGTGCTTTAAGCATATTTAAAGTATAGAAGATAATGCTCAGACTTCTTAATACATTTAAAAAGGTAAATTGTGATAGTATGGTTGATATTTTCTAATACAAAAATATTCCAGTGTAATTAAGAATTAAGATCATACTGGAAACTGACTTTTTATTGTAACTTGAGGATAAAATGTAAGAAAAGACAAATGTCATAAATTATATCGTCATGAAATGTTAATACCTGTGAGATTGTTAATATTTGCTGGGCTTGATTAGTGCATGTATATGAAATTCGGAAGAGCTCTGTTAAGTTAGAACCCTTACTGATGTAGTCCTGTGTCTTTTCTGGAAAGATGATGGGGTAGGCAGATATTTCCCCATCAGATGGCAGCTTGGCTTGTGGTTTAAGGTAACTTTGAGTTTAATTTGCTAATTGTTTATTGATCTGTATCACCTTATTCTTTGGACTTTTAGAAAGTGTTTTTATCCCTAAATTAGGAATTGTTCATATATATATACACATATCTGTATGTGTGTGTGTGTATATATATATATATGAGAAGATGCCTAATTTGAAATTTCCCAGTGAATTTTTAAACAATTAAAAATTTTGTGGAAATGTTTTTACAATATTTGATTCACTTATTCTGTAGTGAATTATTTTAAATACTGCACTTTAATACTAATACAGACTTGGTGTCCAGCTACTAACCTTGAGGTAACCAGGGGATATTTATTAAAATAGATATTCTACCCCCCAGAATATCTTTTAGTTGTCCTGTTGCCATCGCTTTCAGCATGTATCTTATTTTGTGGACACTGTGGTTCAGAGAATTTGAGAATAGAGATACAAATTGCCCCTAGGAAACCTCAGGATTTTATTTTAAAAGGGACATTAGTAGTGTTACATTCAAATCTTAAAAAGTGATGTAATAAAATATTCTGTGAAGGTGGGTCTGTTAGAAAGTCTTATCCTTGAAGAGCCAGCCTCCTATTTTTCCCTTTGTTTTCTGCTTAACTAATTTGACTAACCTTTAATTTGATAATGAGCTGTACTGCCAGACTTTAAGCACACTGAAAACTCTGTGTCAGCCTTTTTTAAAAGACATTATGCTGCTTTTAATAGCCCAAATGAGAATTTTTATCTTCCAGATTTTATATATCTGCTTCATAATTGTAAAATCTTGGAAAGGAGGTGCTTAACACTTTGCAAAGAATTAATTGTTAACCCATGTCAGAAACAATCTGTTCTCTTTAAACACAACCTTTAAGGGATTATTTCAAAGGGGAGGGGGCAGGGGGCGAAGTCATTCACTGCAAACCAGAACTATTGTAGTTCAGGACTTAAAGCTACTGTATTTAGATGTGGGGTTTGAATATACGGATTTCTTTTCAATAACTGTAAATATGGCTATATTCTTGTATTTGTACTGGAGTGTACAAAATGACACTGAAAAGTAATAAATATGTTTTGACTATATTGTGCAGTTATTTCAGAACAGTCTGTTTTGAAAGTCAAAGTGCATAAATTACGCACTTGAGGAAAAATACTTAAAATACCAGGTTACTACAAAATTTTTAATAGCGGTTGTGTTCCAATCATGTTTCATATAATTTGGCTTAAAGTTGGGATTCTTTAGATCCTGTTCTGATTTGCTGTACCCTTTTCCCTGATTCTGAACTTCGGGAGTGCCCTCAAAATGCAGTCCACCTGAAGAATCCCACTCTTTGGTCGATTTCACCTAGATTATCTCCAGCCCTTGGCTCTTCTTGAGCTCCCAACAAGTGAGTTTAATTCTTGCCTTAACATGGCAAATTTTCTTAAAAGACGGCGAGGAGGGGGATCTTTGATCCTCCACTCTTCCCATTCTCAGTAGCTGACAGCATGGTTGCCCCAGTTGCTCAAGATCCAAATATTTTTGCTCTAATAGCATATGCTTACCCATCACCAAGAACCACAGGTTTGCCTTCAGAAGTGTGCTTGACACCTGAGAGCTCCCTGCACACACACACGCTGTCACAGAACGAAATCCGAAAGTCCTTTGGCTTACATGTTCAACACAACACGCCGTCACAGAACAAAATTCAAAAGTCCTTTGGCTTACATGTTCAAACCCCAGAGTGTCACCGTGATCTCATTTCTAGTTTCTCTGCTGTTGTCCCTTCTTGGCTGCAGTGCCCCTTTCCCCCTGCCCCCATGGTCTTCTCTTCCTCTCAAAGCTCTGATCCCAGAGGCCAGTATAGCTGGCCGCCCAGTCAGTCTCAGAGGCCTGCCCTGACCGCCCCCCACCTCCCCTTATCCGTAAACCTGCATGCAGTTTTCTTTGGAAGTGTCTTGTACAGAGTAAGCACTCCATAAATATTTGTTGAATGAATTATGAGTGTTAAAGGGCTATGGACAGAGTCAATTTACAAAGACAAGATTACATTTTTTTCAAGTTGTGATTTTGATCCTCACCTTGAGAACAGCAACTAGCTCTTTTTCTTTTCTAAGAAATCACTGTTGACTTAGTTATCAAAACCTAACTCCAAACCCATCTTAATTGCTAGTGTTATGAAATGTTTCTCTCAAATGGTCAGTCAACTGAATCAGTAATAGTCAAGAGTCTCCTGTAATACATTTGAGGAGTAAAGAATCCCCTGAGAGGCAAGGTGCTCTTTTTGATGTGATAAGCACAGGGAGATGGACCGCCAGGAACTGTCTCTGCTGTAGGGCATGACTGCATGACTGATGGGGTTGGGGACTGGGTCCAGGTTTCACAAGGTAGGAAGCCTTTATGGGGCCATTTGTTTGGTTTAGATGATACCTTAACTTCCAACTAGATGCTTGTAACTTTTAGGTTGGGTGTAGACCCACTACGTTCTAAGATGTGTCACTGGTAGAAAAATGTCCTTTTTACATATACCCATCCTAGAGGACCCTGATGCTGGGAAAAATTGAGGGTAAGAGGAGAAGGAGGCAACAGAGGGTGAGATGGTTGGATAGCATCACTGATTCATAAATAGGAGTCTGAGCAAACTTGGGGAGATTGTGAAGGACAGGGAAGCCTAGCATGCTGCAGTCCATAGGTCGGAAAGAGTCAGACACGACTTAGCAACTGAAAAGCAGTCCTAGTGGGAAACAACTGGGATGTGAGAATTCCCTGCTTTTGTGACTGGGTGTACTTCGTAAGGGCTTCCAGGTGGGGATAGTGGTAAAGAGCATACCTGCCAGTGCAGGAGACTTAAGAGACACGGGTTCAATCCCTGGGTTGGGAAGATCCCCTGGAGGAGGGCACGGCAACCCACTCCAGTATTCTTGCCTGGAGAATTCCACGGACAGAGGAGCCTGGTAGGCTAGTCCATAAGGTCGCAGAGTCAGACACGACTGAAGTGACTTAGCATGCACATACTTCATAACTCCAACTCGGAGTTGGTGATGGACAGGGAAGCCTGGCGTGCTGCAGTTTATGGGGTCGCAAGGAGTCAGATATGACTGAGGGACTGAACCGAACTGAATTTCATAACGGGCATCCTGTTTCCTGTTTTAATGTGCCTACTGTTTAATTGCCCAGTTTGACCAGCATATGTTGGTGTGTGATGATTGTAAGTTTTCTCATCCTATTTAGGTAGTTTAGGGTTTTTACCTTAGTGAAAAAGGCAGGATGCAAGAACAAGGTTTTTTGTATTACGTGTTTCCATCACCTAGAAAAAGCACCTAGAATGTGCTCAAGTATTTTTACATGAATGAATGAAACGTAAAACTTAACATATTTGCTTTCTAGGATTGCTCAAATTTGTATTTAATATTTAAGCATAATGCATTCATTTTTTAATTTTTTAAAATTCATGATTAAAGATTGAGCAGTCATTCTGAAATAAGTCAACAAGCCACTTCCTTAAATTTCACTTTATTTTTTCCCACTTTGATACCTTGACATTTATCATGTTATGAGCTAAAACTGTTAAAATGATAAGCAGAAGGCACTTCTGTGGGTGGAGAAGCTCTAAGTTGTAAACTGCGAATACAGAGTCTCTGGCTCCACCCATATCTCTTGTTTCACAAGCACAAGTGTGCCAAAGATACGACGTAAAATACATGACAGTGGAATTATAAGATAGATGATAAGATATTCCCCAGTGCTTAACCAAAGTATTGGAAGAGCCAAAATATTCCTTCACAAACTTCAATGAACAAGGCACAAACCTGTTTCTTTGAAAGGGATGGCTGGAAAGAAATGAAGATAGAAAATGTTGGTGGAGGTCAGCACATCTAGTCACCCCTTACTTAGGGTCCAGTCAGAAAGAAGTCACCCTGGGTATTTCCAAAGGCGGGAATGTGAAACTGGTGGACGATAAACCAAAGCAGTCCTAACTAGAGGAACCAGCAAGGCAGAGACCCAGGAGGATGCTCAGAGGGGCAGCTCCTGCCCAGGAAAACGGGTCCCCTGACTAAGCTGCCAATCGAGCAGGGTGGGAGAAACCCCACTTCCCCACCTCCCCTGCTTCAGAGCAGAGTTTTCGCAGAAGCAAGAGAGCCTGGCACACACACGCTCTGCAGCCCTGAGATGGGAAGACATGGGAGAAACGGGCTTGAGCACAAACAAGCAAATAACCAGCTTACCCTCTGATCTCACTAACAGAACTGAGAGAAAGGGTGCCGATTTTAGCACCATTTCCTGACAGGAGGGCATGGAGCACTCGTTTATGACGTTCTAAACAATGTTTGAGAAAAAGTGACCCAAGTGTTAAGAGTTAGTGAGTTGTTCAAATATAAGAACAGCAGACACTCCTGAACAAATCAGGGTCAGAGACCTCAAAGAAAGCAATAAATGACCAGATCTAATGAAAAGGTGAAGGGAGAAGGTGGTGGGAGCAACTGAGGGGTTGGGCCCCAATGACGGTCAGGTGATGTCAGAATAAGAAAATGGGAGGAAAGACAAGGGCTGAAATTTTCTTAGCAGGAAGATAACTTGGAGTCCCATCTGTAGAAATGTGCTCTGTACTGGGCGGGTCAAGTGCTTGCTCCAGGGAAGGCAATGAAGAAGGCATAAACAGATTGAAAATATAAATGCACAGAAAATTTAGAATTCAATGCAAAATGCTTAATACCTACAGAAATAGTTGCTTTGAAGGAAACAAAACAAGGCGATAGATTAGAGACCCACAGGGAGAGAGGTGAGGGGTTTTACATCACGCAGCCTGGAAAAGCCTCACGAACGATGAGCTCTTGAGCTGAGATGTGGGACGGAGAACAGGATATAGCATGTCAGGCTCCACGCTGCATCAGGGCTCAGTGACACTACACGGGAAGCAGTCCTGTACAGTCTCAGTCACAAAGAAAGACTTCATCACCTCTGTCACAGGCCTGTGTGGGAAATACTGCTGTGGTGGTTGTAACATGCTGAAGCCAAGCTCAAGGGCCCTGACTGTGCAATGACGCCCACTTAGTCCCAACTCTGTGTTTAATGACTTTCTATCAGCCGCTCGAAACTGGCCACAGTGATAATATTGACACCATGGAAATGGGCTAACCCTCCAACCAGGCTTCTCTCCCCCAGACCTATTTTAAGCATTCATTAGTGCACTGGTTAATGACATTAGTGCCTTACACGATGTCCAGTTAATAAATACATGGACAAGTCCCCTGGCCAGTCATCCCTGCCCTGGACACAACCAGGAGGAGGGCAGTGTGCAGCTAGCCCCACCGGACCCTCTCTCAACCAGGACCAGCCAGGTGAGGAAGAGAGGGGCTGCACTCAATCAGTGAGGGCTTTCACAGTCTCCATCAGTGACCTTAGGTAAACCGCACAGCAGGCCCTGGTGGCTCAAGGGTAAAGAATCTGCCTGCCAGTGCAGGAGATAAGAGTTCGATCTCTAGGTCTGGAAGAATCCCCTGGAGAAGGAACGACAACCCACTCCAGTGTTCTTGCCTGGGAAATCCCATGGACAGAGGAGGCTGGCAGGCTATAGGTTGCAATGAGTCAGGCACAACAGAGCAATTAGACAGCAATAACAACAAAGGCAGGCCTCGGGAAAAGGGATGTGGATTGGGACATAGAGGCTTGCTTATAAAGCCCTCTAGAACTATCCTGGCAGCCCAGGGGTTAGGTCTTCATGCTTTCACTGCCTTTGTGTCCCACTCGATGCTGCTTCCAGTTTTGCACGTTTTTGTTTTTGACCATTTTCTTTAGCTCAGTGTTTGTCCACAGCCAGAATGTTTGGGTGATGCAAGTGATAAACTTCAGGGGTGACACAGCCTCTGGCCACGTGTTCCCATCACGCTCTGGGATGGGAACGTGCATGTCCCCTGTGCCCCCAGCCCCACAGGAGAAGGGCTCAGCCTCCACTCCAGGGCCCTTCCCAGTGTCCCTGTTGTTACTTTCCGTGTTGTTTCTGACTCCTCTCCTGCGCTCGTGTGAAACAGAAGAGGAATGTCATCTGGATGGAGAAGGGAAAGCGAGCATTTGGAGGACACACATGTTACACACAGGTAACATGTGCACACAGGTAACATGTGCACACACATTTGGAGGGCACACATGTTACACACATGTAACAACCAAAAAAGAGGGAACCTGGGCTCAAGCTAGGGGGGTGCTTCCCAGTGGGATCCTCCCCCTGCATCCTCTCTGCTTCCTAATTCTCACTCATGTCCCTCACCTCATCTGTAATGCCGGGTAAGGTTTACCATATTCTGTTTGGTTGGAGCCAGCAAGCTTATCCAGCAGAGAAAGTCACTCATTTTCATTGGCTGGAATCCAGCCCCCCAGGATCTGATTTGTCCACAAGCAGCACGCAGGCCCCGAGACCCACACACGGACACACACTGTCCACATTCCTGAGTCTGGATGGTTTTTTTTAACACAACATATATCTGCATCTTTATTATTGAATTCCAAATGTCGTCATTAGGAATGGATAAATTAGGATATGACATCAACTGACTGTGACAGAGACCAATCATAAGAGAAATTTCAAAAAAGGAAAAGAAATTATCTGACACATGAAAGTGTGAGCTACAATGGCACCCCACTCCAGCACTCTTGCCTGGAAAATCCCACGGATGGAGGAGCCTGGTGGGCTGCAGTGCATGGGGTCGCTAAGAGTCAGACACGACTGAGCGACTTCACTTTTGCTTTTCACTTTCATGCATTGAAGAAGGAAATGGCAACCCACTCCACTGTTCTTGCCTGGAGAATCCCAGGGATAGGGGAGCCTGGTAGGCTGCAGTATGGGGTCACACAGTCGGACACAACTGAAGCGACTTAGCAGCAGCAGCAGCAATAGACACTCGGGACTTCCCAGGTGGCGCTAGTGGTAAAGAACCCACTTGCCAATGCAGGAGACATGAGACGGGGTTCAATGCCTGGGTCAGGAAGATCCCTGGAGAAGGACACGGCAACCCACTCCAGTATTCTTGCCTGGAGTATCCGATGGACGGAGGAGTCTGGTTGGTCTACAGTCCATGGGGTCACAAAGAGTCAGACATGACGGAAGCAACTTAGCATGCAGCATGCAATAAGACAGTCAGCTCCATAAAGTCATCTGAAGCCAGCTCCGTCTGTGTGTGACTTCATGATCCCTGTGGACTGTCTCTCATTTAGGCAGTACCAGATGGCTGACCACCAGGCTTTGTTGTTGTAAACTATTTTCTCTTGGGGTATAGCCGATGAACACTATTGTGATGGTTTCAGGTGAGCAGTGAAGGGCTGAGTCTGGATATTGACACTGGGACCATGCTTGGCCCCTCTTCTCACACATCCCAGTAATGCTTGTGACTTTTTATTTTGAAAAACAGCAAACTTATGAAACATGAAGAGGACTGTTCACTGAACACCTGTGTGCTGCCTTTGGGAGTTAGTCACTCACAAGGTCACTGCCCTGTCCCCTCCCTCCCCCTTAAACCATCTGACAGTCAGTGGTAGACCTTGTAGCACTTTCCTTTACACACTCTTCCACGAATAAGGATATTGCCTTACATAACCAGATAACATTGTATCACAAGAACAGATACAATGTGGTGGAGTTCCGGAGCAAAGGAAAATTAGAGAAATATCCATACAGGGGTCAAATCAGGGCCCCTTTGGCTTTGCCCTGTAGAAGTCAGTTTTCAGAATCATTCTCTACCAGCATACTTGAAAGTTTTACAACAAGCATCTTCTTTTGCAGTCATAGTGATAGTGTCAATCACTCAGCCGTGTCGGACTCTTTGGGACCCCATGGACGGGGCTGTGTAGCCCACCAGGCTCCTCAGTCCATGAAACTCTCCAGGCAAGAATACTGGAGTGGATTGCCATTCCCTTCTCCAGGGATCTTCCTGACCTAGGGATTGAACTTGGGTCTCTTGCATTGCAGGCAGAGTCTTGACCATCTGAGCCACCACCGAAACAGTTAAGGGACGGAAACTGCAGCAGACTTAGGATCTTCTTTAGACACTCAGTCATGTCCGACACTTTGGGACCCCATAGACTGCAGCCCACCAGACTCCTCTGTCCATGGGGATTCTCCAGGCAAGAATGCTGAAGAGGGTTGCCATGCTCTCCTCCAGGGGATCTTCCCAACCCAGGGATCAAACCTAGGTTTGCGCATTGCAGGCGGATTCTTTACCATCTGAGCCACCAGGAAAGCCCACAGCAGTCCTAGTAAATCTGTGTGCTGCGGGCTGGGCTGCCCGGCTGGTGACACTAGGTGGCAGTGTTGAGCTACACTCGGGCAGATCGGCCAAGCAGGCAAGAAGCTCCCCAGACTTCAGGGCCGGGGTGAGAGAGAAGGTCGTTATGCTTTCAAATAGCTGCTAGAACTGTGAGCGGACACTGAAGAGACAGGAATTTATTTTAGTGAACACACTTCTTCTGGGAGGATATTGGGTGAGCACTCCCTGGGAGTCTGACTTACTGAATTTAAATCCAGGCTCTCGGACTTCCCTGGTGGTCCTGTGGTTAAGAATTGCCTGTCAGTGCAGGGGACACAGGGATTTGATCCCTGGTCGGGGAAGATCCCACGTGCTGCAGGGCAACAAAGTCCGTGGGCCTCAACTCCTGAGCCTGCACTCTAAGAGCCGGTGCTCCACAGTGAGAGAAGCCAGTGAAATGAGAAGTCCGTGATCCAAAACCACGTATTCAGGACAGGACGGCACAGCCTCAGAGAGACTGAGTTTTTATGTATTTGCGGCCTCACTCCCTCAGCTTGAGGAGTAAACTCCACAAAGGCAGGCCTTGTGCGCATCTGTTTCCTGCAGGGCCCCCAGCCCCTAGAATAGGACCTGGCATGTAAGAGTTTAATTAATAAAGGTTGATTGAATGAGTGAACCCTCCACCTCTTAGCTGGAAGAATCACAGCTATGGTAAATTCTCTTGCCCTTATCTGAGCTCTCCTCCTCCCACTGAATCTGATGGTTCTGGACCTGTTGGAATGGTAAACAGTGCTCGCAACAATAGCTCAAATTTGCCTGCACTGAGATGCGTGCCTTATATACAGCAGTTCCTTTGTTGTTTTTGGCTATTTCTTTGACTGTAAGTTTACTGTTTGGTGTTTAAATCATAGGGTTGGAGTTTTCAGAGCTGGAAAACACCCTCAAGGCACTATTCTGGTGCCCCTATGGACAAACCACTTAGCTGTTCACTTGGAGATGAGCAGATTAGGGTAGAGCCTGGGAACAAAGGAGAAAATTTATCTGAGCAACACGGAAACTTCAGGAAGGATGTGCTGTTGTCGGAAGCCATCTGCCTACCCCCTCTATCTACTCTCAATAAATCCAAAGGCTGTGGCTGGCAGGGTTCAGGTTCTAGTCACCTATCACCCACTCTAATCACAAAAGTGAGCTTGACTGTCAAATGTGCCAGTGCCCCTGGGCTGGAGACTGGTTTGGAGGAGAAAGAAACTGTGCTAACTGGAAACAGGAGAAGGAGAGGGAGGGAAAAGGAGGTCATTTGATGACAGTGCCAGCAAGTGGGTGGGGCAGGTCAGGAGTCTAGGGGGACAGCAGCCCAAAGTGGAGAGTGATCCGGTTATACAGAAAGATGCCAGCCAGGGGCTGATGGCAGGACCAGTCCTCAGGGATGGGAGCACAGATGAACTAGGAATAATGGCTAGATCACAGGCAAGGACACCAGCGTCCAGCTCAGCAACCATGAACACTTACTGCCTTAGACCAGGGGCACGAGGGTTCTGGCTTGCAAGAAACTCGCAGTGGGGTTTAGGGCTAGGCTTTCTGTTCTCAGAAAGGGTCTGGATTGGAAGATGAAGAAATTAAGGTGGCTGCGTTCCAAGAGGACATTGCGGACAAACTGAGACTCAGCTTGGAGGCTCCATTCAAACCAGGAACGTGTGCATTTGTTTCCTCCTCAGTCAGGCTTCATTTTTGCCATCCTGTCAAGAGAAAGCATGATGGGGATGGGCAAACTGAGCTCGTTAGTTATTTTTGCATAAGTGACTGCTCAGGACATTGCATGCCTCTTGTCATTCACCTGCCCATGTAGTGATGTGTGATTGGGGGTTAGAGCAGGTCTGTGAATGAGACCAGAATGCCTCCTACTCTTCACTTTCTCTGACATGGAATTACATCGAAGAGGCTGTCTCCAGCAGCCCTCTTGCCCTTTTTCATATCTCCTTCCATCTTTGGCTTAAACCGGTGATATCAGTTTAATCCCAGCTGTGCAGCACTGCTGAGAGTCAGGCACACCTACGAGTTAGCAGAAAGGAGTGTTCTCGTGGAGGCTCTGGAAGGTCCGGCAGCATCAGCAAGGGTGGCTTCAGGGCCCACATACAAGCTGTGATGTCTTTGGTAAAGGGTGACATTCTTCTTGCCCATTCAGGAGGATATTTTGAGCTCCTTCTCGTATCCCAGAAAATGTCCCAGGTATTTGGGACGCGTCACTGAACTCAAAATTCCCTGGCCTGTGGACATGCGCACTTCCACTGGGAAACAGACACTAAATGGTCAATATCATTGTTCTTGTTGTTCAGGTGCTAAAGTCGACTCTCTGTGACCTGGTGGACTACAGCATGACAGGCTTCCCTGTCCTTCACTGTCTCCTGGAGTTTGCTCAAACTCATGTCCATTGAGTCAGTGATGCCATCCAACCACCTCATGCTCTGTTGCTCCCTTCTTCTCCTGTCTTCAATCTTTCCCAGCATCAGGGTCTTTTCCAGCGAGTCAGCAATTCACATCAGGTGGCCAAAGTATTGGAGCTTCAGCTTCAGCATCAGTCCTCCCAAAGATACTTAAGTAAATTACACAGTGAGTTAGAAGGTGATAAGTGGTAGGAATAAAGCAAAAGCAGAGCAGGGTAAGAACATCCAGATGGATGGGTGGTGCAGGGACGTAGTGCCATTAAAAAGATTTTTATAATTAAAAATTTTTTTGAGGGGCCAAAAGAGTGTGAGGTCTTAGTTTCCCATCTAGGGAAACTCAAACTCATGTTTGGCCACCTGATGCAAAGAGATGACTCACTGGAAAAGATCCTGAGGCTGGGAAAGATTGAGGGCAACAGAAGAAGGGGGCAACAGGAGAAGTGGGCAACAGGGGATGAGATGGTTGCATGGCATCACTGACTCGATGGACATGAGTTTGAGCCCATGGCTCCTTCAGGGGAAGCTCCAAGTCTTAACCACTGGACTGCCTGGTAAGTCCCCTGTTAC
Organism: Aepyceros melampus; assembly: GCA_006408695.1. NCBI lineage: Eukaryota > Metazoa > Chordata > Mammalia > Artiodactyla > Bovidae > Aepyceros > Aepyceros melampus. Next base: position 155,769 of record SJXQ01001430.1, on the reverse strand, counting down.
TGTCATTTTGAATAGTGTGGTGGACGTCAGCACGGTTGGCAGGAAACACAGAGTCGAGATTTGGAGGACAATGAGCTGGCCACATCTGGGGGGACATCAGGAAGGGTAAGCTGCTGTGAAGGCCCACTGGTGGAGCAGGCCTGGGTGCGGTGGGTGGAGTGATCAGCCGGGGAGACTGGCAGGAGACGAGGTTGGGTGGGTGGCCAGATCCAGACCACAGAGGGCCCGGGAGGCCTCGTGAGGACGTTGGCTTTAACTCCGAGTGAAACACGTCCACAGGAGGGCTTTGGTCAGAGCACATCACGCTGCCATCTTCAAGGGCTGTGTGTTGAGAACACCTGAGTGGAGGTGGTGTAGCAGGAGAAGCAGGCTCTTGGAGCTACTGCAGTGGTCCAGGCTTGAGGTGCTAAGGGCTTGGCAGAGACAGGACACAGGGTTCTGGGAGGACCAGGAAGGCGGCCAACCGAGATGCCTGATGGAGCGGATGACAGTGTGAGAGGGGAGGGGTCAGGGTGACCCCAGGGTTCTGGGAAGAATCAAGGAGTGTGGTGGGGAGGTTTCTGGCTGCGGACGATGCAGGGTCACTGTGGACGCCTGCCGCGCTGGCCACTGTGAGCTGGTGGAAGGACCCCTTTCCCCCACTCGGTCCTCGTGGCCCTCAGGTGGGTCAGAGGAGCAGTGATGTTGGCCTCTTGGGGGGTCCTCTAGGAAAGGCCAGAGGAGGTGCCAGGGAGGGGTTTCTGTCTTGGGCAGGCGGGGTAGGGATGAGACCATGGGTGCAGCCTCATTAGGACCTAGGTCCTCTGGGGGTGGAGAGACCCCTGTGGGGCAAGGACACAAAGAAGCACCATGGACCTGCCGAACTCATCAAGCGAGGTCACACACCAGAAAAGCCCACCTCTGTCTTGTGGGCTTCCCTGGTGGCTCAGATGGTAAAGCGTCTGCCTACAATGTGGGAGACCCGGGTTCATTCCCTGGGTTGGGAAGATCTCCTGGAGAAGAAAATGGCAACCCACTCCAGTATTCTTGCCTGGAAAACCCCATGGATGGAGGAGCCTGGTAGGCTACAGTCTGTGGGGTCGCAGAGTCAGACATGCCCAAGCGACTTCACTTTGCTTCGTGAGCCCTTTATGACCCCTGGCGGTCAGACCCCAACACGAGGTAGGCTGGCAGCCGTGCGGTCAGAGGAGGCAGGGCAGATGGTGCTGTGCCTCCTCAGATACTGACTGTTCCTCTCTGTGCTCTGAACCGAAGCTCCCCTGGCCCATCGGAGGCTGGGCCAGCGCTCAGACCATAGGTCTGGGACCGTGCAGCTCACGTCCACTGTCTTGGCGCCTCCAGTGACTCCCACCCCTCACTCTCCGAGCCCCTCCGGAGTGGGGAGCAGATCTTAAGGCCACTGGACAGGCGTTCCCTGGCCCACCGACGGCTGGAAGAAGGGCTGAACAAAAACAGATTTCAGCGTTGAGGTGAAGAGACCAAGTCTGTGTTTTTCTTTACTTCTGCTCCAACCACTGAACAGAGTCCAACCAGCTGATTGTTTCTCAGGAGGAACCAAGCCCGCCTTGTCAGAGGGTCGGGGGGCTTCGGGGGTTGGAGGTGGGGCAGTAAGGAGATGGGACTCCAAGAAAGAAAGGCCTCTTCTGTGGGAGTCGTGGAGGAGGGGGGGAGTCACATGCAGCTTTTATGTATGGAAGCCTCAAGAGGCCCATTGAAAAGATAGGTAGAAGGGAAACCAGGGAGCACATAGAAGTCAGGGCCCCCGTTCTGCCCCCTCCCTTCCCTTCTCCCCCTTCTCCCCACCCTCAGACCCAAGGGACCCCTCCTCCTCCTCCTCCTGAGCATGGCACCCATGCACTCAGCAAGCATTAGCAGGGCAGGAGCTTAATAAGCTCCTCTAAGCTTCTCTCCGTGGGGAGGGGCTGGGCCAGCCAGCAGTGCTAAGTTGTGAAGTCTGACCACACTGTCATAACTCGGGTTTAGAGAAGGTGCTGGAAACTATGTTGAACCTTCACCCCCCCCAGCTGCTCTGCCAGGTGCCAAATAAACATTTGGGAGGAACAGTTTTCTTTCTGCAGAAGGGGCCCCTTTGTTGATCCTGGGTGCTCTCTGATGTGTGGGGTGGTGGTGCGGGGGGAGGCTGCTGCTTGGGCCCCTACCTTGGGGGTGAAGGCCCTTTACCAAGGGCTGGGGGTGCCGGACAGGTGGGTTCTCCTTGTCCAGGGCCGAGTGGCCGTGGGGAAGGCTGGCGGAGGTAGGTGCGGTCACCGGCTCTGTCCCTCCTGCTCAGGAGGCACTAAGATCCTGGAGGCTCTGCAGGGACTGTGAGGCTGTGGCCTCTGCCTTGGGGAGCTGCCTGAATGCCTGTCCTGTGGGGAGAAGGGCAGCCTCTAGGTGGACCCGGTGCTGGGGTTCCACACTGGAAGCCCAGGCCTGGGCATCTGCTCTTGTGTGCTCGCACCGAGGCCTTCTCACACCCTTGGGGTCCCCAGATGCGACAGCGATGGACTTGTGTGTCTCACCACACAGAGACTTCCCTGTTCCGGGATGCCCGCCTCGCACCTCTGCCACCAGCTCTGTGACCAGGGCGCAGGGGCGCAGGTGCTGCAGTCCAGCTGGGGGACAGCTGTTCTGTCCCTGCCAGACCCTCACCAGGCTGTGTGGTGTCCAGCTCTGGGCTCCGAAAGCCCGGGCTGTGCCAGGCAGGGCAGAGCACTGGAGAGGACCTGGAATGACTCAGGTCAGGAGAGGTTCAGGCTGTGACTTCCTGTGGTCCCCAGACAGGTGGAGGGACATCATCGAGGGATGGTGCTGAACCATCCTGTGACTCAACTAAGGATGCTCCGAGGGGAAATGACACCGGACATTCCTGTCGCGCGTGTGTAGGTTTGGCAAAGGAAGACTTCCCAGCTGGGAGGGTCTCTGAGCCCTAGGAGGGCTGCCGAAGGGCATGGGGACTCCTGGGCAGCGGTGGGGAAATCATGGTGGGAGTGCAGAGCTCTCCTCCAGCCTGGGGAGGGTCTGGGATCTGAGTTCACAAAGAGCTGGATTCGGGGGAGAGAGAACCCTCAGCAGACAGCTGAGGCACAGGCGTGTGCAAAGTGTGCAAGGCAGCTGCTTGAAAGTCAATGCTGACACTTTTTGACTCAAAGGAGGAGTGAGGAATCCGAGTTCTGTGATGATGGTGTAATTAGACGCTGTCTGAGCCTTGAACAGTCACTGTCGCCAGTGACACCCGAGAGGACCTCTGGATGGGGCCTGATAGTTCCTCCAGGGGCTCGGAGGTACCTGATTCAACATGAACTCTGGAAGCCTTCTGCTGATGCCAGAGGAGCTCTGCACTCAGCAACGTTGCAGTATCAGGGCTGAGAGGGTTTATTTTTGTAGAAAACTGAATCGAAGTTGGGCGTACAACCGGAAGACGGTGACGTATCTAGACTGGAGCTGGGAAGTCCTCCCCCGTGTCCAGAGCCTTTTTGCGGCATCTCCTCCCTCAGAGTTTATTTGGGGCAAGTTTATATGTTGCAAGTTCTTGGACTTTGCAGAAACCTGTATTTTGTGGCCCTCATGCATCCAGCTTCCAGAAATCTGTATTAAAGCCAGCCTGCATTTACAGCATTGGAGGGTTGCCATCTGCTCCGAGTTCTCCTGTAGTCTGAGCAGCTTGCCTGGAGAAATTTGGGTTTGGGAGAATTGGAGGTAGGACACTGAGATAAGCTTCCAGACCTTCAGTCATTTGGTGAGAGCTTCTCCCTTGTTGAGGAAGGATTTCCTGCTCAGAAGCACTCAGGATATACAATAGGTGTCCTCTCTGGCTCTTCCCACTGAGCTACCTAGCTCACTCCCTCACTTCCCCCAGACCTTACTAAGATGCTCATTTGTAGAGAGGTATCCCTCGGTCGGGCTTCCTCAGCTGGTAAAGAATCTGCCTGCAATGCAGGAGAGCCCGGTTTGATTCCTGGGTTGGGAAGATCCCCTGGAGAAGGGATAGGCTACCCACTCCAGTATTCTTGGGCTTCCCTGGTGGCTCAGATGGTAAAGAATCCACCTGCAATGCAGGAGACCTGGGTTCCATCCCTGGGTTGGGAAGATCCCCTGGAGGAGGGCATGGCAACCCACTCCAGTATTCTTGCCTGGAGAATCTCATGGACAGAGAAGCCTTTTGCGGGGTGGAGGGGGGGCGGTGCTTTGTGCAGCTACAGCCCAAGGGGTTGCAGAGTCAGATATGACTGAGCGACTAAGCGCAGCAGAGCATCCCTTGGTACTCCCGACAATGGCTCATGGCTCCCTGCTTCCCTCCCCGCTCTATTCTTCCACCTGAGCACTTGTTACCACCTGACACCTCCTTATGTTAGTCAGCTATGTTTTGCTGTCAGTCTGCCTTCATGAGAATGCAAGTTCTGAGAGAGATTTGAGTTCCTCGCTGTCTCCGTGGTCTGGCCCAGTTCCTGGCGTAAGGTGCCTGCCCTGCTAATGCTTGCTGAGTGCGTGGGTGCCATGCTCAGCTGTGTGTGCCCACCTTCACTGTGTGACTCCATTCGCTAGGTTGTCCTCTTCTCTATTTTTCATCTACCAAGCCCTGTCTTTGCTTTAAAGCCCAAGTCGGTACCATTTTCTCCTTGGTCATTTTCCTGGTTTCATGTTCTCAAGAGTACTATAGAGGGTGGTGGAGTCACAGAATTAGAATCAAACACAGAAACCTGAACTTTTGTCTTTCTTTTTGGTCTCTGTGTATGTGCTTAGTAGCTTCAGTTGTGTCTGACTCTTTGTGCCCTCACTGGTAACCCACCAGGCTCCTCTGTCCATGGGATTCTCCAGGTAAGAATACTGGAGTGGGTTGCCATCCCTCCTCCAGGGGATCTTCCCAACCCAGGGATCGAACCCACGTCTCTTATGTCTCCTGCATTGGCAGGCGGGTTCTTTACCACCAGCACCACCTGGTCTAATCAGCCTCACAACTACTCAGTGACACTTTTAGCTCCAAGAGATGCTTGATTGTTCCTGAAACTATGAATGTTTATATGCCAACAAAAGGCTCAGTTGGGGTGAGGCAGGGTCGGCTTCTGAGTTGACTGTGTGGACATAAAGAAAGGAGAGAAACCGTTTGGTCTTTAGGCTGATTAACACCGTTGAAGTGTGCTTTGGGTAGATTCAATTGGCCTGGTGCTACTGGAAGTAAGGAATATATTTTCTTGCTGGTTTTCACTGCATTAGATCATGTTGTTTTAACCCAAGGGCCTCAGGAAGTACAGGGTAAATTAAAACACTCAATCAAGTTAAAAAAAAAAAAAAAAAGACCTTAAATGGAGTTATGGTTGATTGTGCCACAAATGTTAAAGTTCAAGTTGACATTCCAGCCTGAGCTCGTAATGTTATTACTGAGGACCCCATAGCAGGGGGAGGGAGAAAGTGGGTATCAAACTTCAACACACTGGTCGTGACTTTTGTTACTTTAGAAGAAAATGAACCTTGTGATAACCTAACTCTTCTGTGTTTATTTATTTTCTCGCCTGTTCAAAGGTCAGTCTGGGCTGGACAGCAGGGTCTATATACTTTGCCATTTGCTCAGTGGGCCTCAGCTGGTGGAGAAGTGCCTTAGGGGAAAACTGCAGTCCCCCTGGCCCCTATCCTGGCCACCCCATCTCTGCAGTGCTGGCTGACTTGGGGTGGGGTGGGTGGTCCTGTAGCCTAGAGGACATGCATCCCAGAGACTGTAGCATCGGGCATTATCTCTGCATGCTGTTGACCCGGGAACACACACGGCAAGTCTGCAACACCTCAGTTCACAGACTGACAGTAAACTATTGCCTGTGGAATGAACCAGTCCCAGTAACACCACTGTGTTTGGGGAGCTGGACTTTTCAAAAGAGCAGGTTGCCTTTGGGCATAATTAAGGGTGCAAGAAGTCTGTGATAACATCTGCCTGGTTCTGCTTCCTTCATCCTCATCCTCCTGGTCACGGTCCCTCCTCAAATGTCAGCCCCTGTTGTTCAGTTGCCGGTCGTGTCCGACTATTTGGGACCCCGTGGACTGCAGCACGCCAGGCTTCCCTGTCCATCACTATCTCCAGGAATTTGTTTCAACTCATGTCCACTGAGTTGATGATGCTATCCAACCATCTCATCCTCTGTCACCCCCTTCTCCTCCTGCCTTCGATCTTTCCCAGCATCAGGGTATTTTCCAGTGAGTCAGCTCTTCACATCAGGTGGCCAAAGTATTGGAGCTTCAACTTCAGCATCAGTTCTTCCCATGAGTATTCAAGGTTGATTTCCTGTAAGATTGACTGGTTTGATCTCCTTGCAGTCCAAGGGACTCTTGGGAGTCTTTTTCAGCACCACAGTTTGAAAATTATCAATTCTTCCGCACTCTGCCTTCTTTATGGTCCAGCTCTCACACCTGTATGTGACTACTGGGAAGACCATAGCCTTGGCTATACTGACCTTTGTTCACAAAGTGATGTCTTTGCTTTTTAACTCACTGTCTAGGGTTGTCAGCACCTTAGAATATAGTAACTGATCCTTATGGCTTATGAACCAGCCTCTGGGGTGATATTTAGTTCATCCTCGTGACATTCCCAGGTGGCAGGAATTATCATCATGACCTCTGTTTGGTCAACAAGAGAACAGAGGGAGACTCTGAAGCAGGAAACACACCTTGGCCTCATTTCTCAGATCATATGGCCCAGGTAGCACAGAGCCACTGCCCAGAGCCCTTGGAGTCCCAGGGCCACCCTCCCTCACCAGACAAAGGCAACATGACAAGGAAGCCAGAGGCATCTTCCACGATGTGCATTGTTTCAGGTGCTTGGCACACAACGCCTCATTCTTCTTCCCCAAAACCTTATAAAGCAGCTATTCTATTCTCATTTTTTAAATTAAAAAAATAAAGCTTAGGAAGACGTGAAGACTGCCACCAAGTGTATGACAAACAAACAGCTCCATTAAATCCATCTTTATTTAAAAAAAAAAAAACAACCTGGAGGAATCATAACCCCAGTGTGGTGCTGCCAGGAGGCAGGTGGCGTTTCAAGTCCAGAGTACACCTGTCCATAGCCCCCGAACCCTGGGGGAGAAAGGCTTTGGGTGGATGTAGGGCCAAGAGGTTTATAAGCAGAAAAGCACCCCTGTTGGACCGTTAACTCAAAAGCCAGAATTTGCATCTCAAACCAATGAAGTAGCTGAAGAAGAGGTGTAGGGGCTGCCAGGTTTAGGTGAGAAGGTCGCTGGCTGAGTGCGTGAAACCCAAGCTAAGGAGACATCAAGGCAGAGACCCGCTGGCAACTCTGGATTTCTAGCAGACTCAGTTTGCTGGAAATCATTTTGCCAAAACCTTAGTACACTTTTGTCAAACACTTATTTTAATAATTTTTTTCTCCTTTTCCTATGGCTGTTCGCACCCCAGTCCACACAGAGACCAGCCTTTGCCCTTCTCTGCTTGGCCACTGCTTTCCTTCTAGGCCCAGCCCGTCTCTTGCCTACCGGGACTGGGAGGCTAGCGATCCACCTTGCAGGTGGGCCAGAAAGCCCTTGCTAGCTGTCCTCCTCTTTGCCCTTAGAATCTTGTCACAGGGCCTCAGGCTTGCTGGGACAGGAGTCTGATGGTCAGACTGACTGCTCTCATGGTACCATCCAGAACTCACGCCCCCACCCTACCCCGCACCAGCCTCACAGCATCGCTAATAAGAGATACAGGGCCCTGTGACAGGTGAGAACCCTGGGATGAAGGGGCAAGGATTTGTTATGGTATTGATGATAAAGTATTTTTAATTTATTATTTTAAAAAAATTTTTAATTGAGTATAGTTGATTTACAATGTTGTGTTAGTTCCAGGTGTACAGCAAAATGAATCAGTTAGACATAGACATATGTGCGTGCTAAGGTGCTTAAGTTGTGTATGACCTTTTGTGACCTTGGACTATAGCCCACCAGGTTCCTCTGCCCATGGGATTCTCTAGGCAAGAATACGAGAGTGGGTTGCCAGGCCCTCCTCCAAGGCATCTTCCCAACCCAGGGATTGAAGTTGTGTTTCTTTACATCTCCTGCACTGGCAGGGGGATTCTTTACCACTAGTGCCTGGGGTGGGTCATGAGTCCTTCTTCCACTGCCTTTCAGCTTTTTGATATGATCAAAGATGGGATCACTAGGAACTACAGCTTCCTCTTCTGAAAATAGGGATAATAATATTTCTTTTCTATGTATCACAGGGTAGTCAGGATGAAAAAAAGAAGTACAGCAGAGCTCTTCAAAAACTGCAAACCACTATATCAGTTCTCACTATATTCTCCTCTGAGACTAACCCCAGGAGACAGGTTGTAGGTTATTTGGAAACCTGTTGGCAGGTGCAGGTCTTGACATCTATCTGGAGGAGCCCCTGTCTTGCTGGTAGAGCAGGTGTACAATCCCTCAGCCATCTCTCTATGCATCTACTGAGGACAGGGAGTGGTACTTGGTGTCTCTTTGAAGCTCAAGGCCAAAGATTCTCAAAGTGTGGTCCCCAATCAGCAGCATCAGCACCTCCTGGGAACTAACTAGAAATGCAGATTCTCAGGCCCCATCTCTGACCTACTGAATCAGAAACCCATTAATCTGCCTTAACAAGCCCTCCAGATAATTCCCACACTTGTTCCCATTTGGGAACCATGAACTTGATCTTGGAGCCACTGTAGAGACCAAGAACAAGGGCCCCACCTTTTTTAAAAAAGGTATACTGCAGTATTAGTTGATTTACAATGCTGTGTTAATTGCAGGTGTTGGCTAAACAATTCAGCTATACATGTACATATATCCACTCTTTTAAGATTCTTTTCTCATACAGGTTACCAGAATACTGAGTAGAGTTCCCTGTGCTATATGGTAGGTCCTTGTTGGTTGCATATGCTGCTGCTGCTGCTAAGTCGCTTCAGTCATGTCCGATTCTGTGCGACCCCATAGACGCAGCCCACCGGCCTCCCCCGTCCCTAGGATTCTCCAGGCAAGAACACTGGAGTGGGTTGCCATGTCCTTCTCCAATGCATGAAAGTGAAAGGTGAAAGGGAAGTCGCTCAGTCGTGTCCGACTCTTCGTGACTCCATGGACTGCAGCCTATCAGGCTCCTCTGTCCATGGGATTTTCCGGGCAAGAGTACTGGAGTGGGGTGCCATCGCCTTCTCCGTGGTTGTATATAGTATTATGTATATGTTAATCCCAAGCTCTAATTTACTTCTCCCTACCTTTCCTCTTGGTAACCAGAAGTTAGTTTTCGAATCTGTGAGTCTATGTCTGTTTAGTAAATAAGCTCATTCGTATCATTTTAAAATAAGGCTCCACTTAAGAGTGGTCACCTGTGCTATTCGTCTCTCTCTCTGAAGGCCCGCCCTCCCCCCGTTTGCCAGCCTCCTACTTGCCCTCCACAACATGAGTGGGCATCACAAGGAAGGTTTGTGGAATTCTAGAGCCTCGAGGGACTCCAGAAGCCAGTTTTCAGGTTGGCTTATTCTGTAGCTGAGGTTCTGCAACCCCAAGGGGCTTAGTGAGAGCCGATCCAAACCCAGACCCGGAGCTGGGGTCAAGGTGATGCTCAGCAGGGCTCCCACTGTCTCTCCTGCATCCACATCACAAAGTTCCATGTACTTGCTACTCAGAGGAGGAGGGAAGCTGGGTCCCTGGAGGGCAGGGCCCCTGCGGTGATCTGGGCTGTGTTCCTTGACGGCCTGGAAGATGATGTCATCTCCAGGAGTGACTGTGTGGAGGGAGGGTCCTTCCATTCTCCTGAAGATGGAATCCGGTGTGGACCTTGGTCAGAGCCCTGAGGGGTCCCTTCCCTGGAGGCCTCTTTCCTTGTGGGCGTGAGCATCCTGGCTGGTGGGAAGGCTATGATTCTCACTGCTGCTGTTTATGTATGGAATGATGCCAGGGTCAGGGTCAGGGTCGGGAAACATTTTCTCCACGAGAAGGCCAAGGTCGGACAGAGCAGAGGAGATTGCAAATAAAACTCAGCATCAGGGAAAACAGTCACTGCCAGCTACCTAAGCTGGCTGGTTCCTGCAACGAAAGTTGAAATCCTAGAATGACCTAAAAACTTCCCAGAAATCCTTACTTCAGGCTCCTAGGAAATAAAGGAAGTCTGAGAGTAACGGTGATTCAATTAACTCATAAACAGCCTGATTCTCAGCAGCAAAAATTATCTCTTTTCCTTTTCCCCTCTCCCTCAAATTGCTCCTTTGGTCCCGAGGTAATTCGACCTCTTAATAACGCCAAAATGTTTCTATGGAATCACAGAACACCAACAATTTCATCCCACACCCTGGTTCAAAGAGAAGTCGACCACAATTTAACAGTGACTGCAACGCCCGGGAATAGCTTTCCAGCTTTGAGACGGCCCTACAGTAATGCCCTAAGCCCAGAGTATCTGTGCAGCTGCTTGGCCCTGGGGTGGGTGGTGGGTGGGCATCGAACCGCCTCTCGGTTTCCTCAGCTCTAAAGTCAGAAACTGGAGTGATCATTTTCACGATTAATTTTAAAGGTGGCTGACAAGGCCACATATAGCTCTTAGGACACAGAGGAACTGTTTGATTAATTTGATCAGTCCAGACTGGCGACTCACCTGGAGTTGGAGGGCGAATTACCCTGTTAGTTTCTTGGCTTTGATCTCGACCCAAATGAGAGTCAGGTTGCCAGGTCACGTGACGGGGTGTAGCGCCCCCCTCCCCCCCGCCCCCCCAGCCGCTTCCTCCAACACTGCCAC